>VWZI01021435.1:966792-1124956 GCA_013396835.1 Psilopogon haemacephalus | reverse complement strand
TTTTAATAAGCCTGGTAGGTCCTTCTTTGTGTAGGAAATCATCCAATACTGATGGTAACATACTGTACTTATTACTGCTGTACAGAATTTCAGGGTAGATGACAAGTTGAGCAACCTCAGGCCTTTCTTGAAAAAACCCTTCTGAACTTTGTGGCTCACAGACTGTCCTTGGAATGGCTGTTTTAAACCCTAGGCAGGAAGGCAATAGGGAGTTACAACAATTTTTGCACCTTCAGTGCTTTATTTCAGCAACTAGTGTAAGGGCATTTTTTTTTTTCTTACTGGAAAAGCTGAAGGTATCCAGGCTTCTCATTTAAGAGAAAGCTTTTCTATCTCTGCTCTGAAGGAAACAGTTTTTACAAAAAGGAAATCGGCAGAGGGGAAACAAAGGGAAATCCTAACTTGCTTTGGGAACGCTCCATGAGTATACATAACAAAGAAAAGGTGAACGGGAGTTGACTTGGTGATTGCTTGTTAGGTGTTAATAGCAAGCAGTCAGTCCTGATTCTCATTTCAGAAATGTAAATACCTGCACAGGCCGAGCAGGTCTGTTGCTGGGGAAAGCCAGACCCAGCTGGAACAGACTTAGGTTGAAGAGGCCTTAGACTTGCAAAAGGGTTGTGCTGGATTGACTCGATGACTCAGGGCTGCCTTGGTGGTGTTTTGTCAAAGACTTTCTGGTGTGGAGAGAGCCAGATAGTGGTGGTTGCTCCATTTTTAACTTCTGGCTAGTTCATAGGATGCTGAGACCACTCAGTGTAGTACAACCCTTTAACATTACCCTGGAAAGTATAAGGAAAGGCTTAGTGTGTGTAGTCTGTTTCATTTTTTTTCCTTGCAGGTTGTTTGGTGTTTTTTTTTTAACCAAGAAAACCCTAAACCCCTGTGTTTGTTTAGAAATTCTAAATGGGGTGGCTGAGAGGAATGCAACATTTGAAAGCGAGAACTATGGCATGATGAAATAGGGTTTATTTTGTAGGAAATTAATTCTTCTCTTATGGACACCTGTCAGTGTGTGAACTGTCATTCCTGCCTTCTAACACCTTATAGCAATTAATTTATGTGAGCATTAGCAAATCATAGTTACAGACAAGAAGAAACTACTGTATCACTGTACTGGTCCAAGCTCTTTCTCTCACACCCAGCCTTTGCTTTACTCTGCCCAGTCTGTGTGTACTTGGTTGTATCAGCTCTGTACCTGTGTGCTGTGCAGTGTGTGTTCACAGCCTGTTCTGCTCTTTGGTGCCCTGGCCTGGAGCAGTGCTTAGGAAGGAGACTTGTCAGGAGATTCTGCCAGATCAAGGAATAGGCTGCAGGTTGCATTAATTACTTTCATCTTATGAACCTGTTATGTGCAATCACTTTTCCTCGTAGTTCATTGACCCCCTCTCAGTTACATGATCAGGCTTGGTTCTGTCTCTGGCTGCAAGTCCTCAGAAAGGTTGTGGTGTGCAGTGGATTTTCTGTCATGTCTGGAAATGAACATGACCTGCAGCTTGCTGCTTGGATGCTCCTGAGGAAAAAAAAAAAGCAAGTGGACTTCTTGTTGATGAAGCTCGGTGCTTTTGGACTGAAGTGCTTGTTCCAGGGAGGCATTTGTGTTCATCTAGGTAAAGAATGCTTTGCTTGTCTTTGGTATTTTACTGTATTGGAAAGTTACCTTTTAAACAAATACCTGTTTCTTTAAAGAGCTGATTTAATACTCAGAATTAGGTACTTAGTTTAGAATAAGTCTGAGAAGTGATAGGCAGTTTAAGGAAACGTTTGGAGATTGTAAGCAGCTGAATAGAAACAGCATGAATCTGAGTATTGGTAATTATCCTGAGTGTTTATGATATACCCAGAACTATTGTGGCAGGGCAATAAACGAATGTTGCTTTTTTGTTTTCTGTTAGTGAGCAAAAGAAATAAGTCTTAGTTGCCTTCCAGTTCTGAATTGAACGTGAACCAAAGGTAAATCATAGCAGTCATATTAAAAAAGCTCTGTAAACTGGAATATTGAAAACTGTTAAATGGAGTATAAATGCTCTAAAGAGCATTTTATGTGCACTTCATTGTGCCTGACAGACCAGTTTAGATTTTAAGTCCAGATACGCTTTCTCTAAAATGAGATCCAAAGAAAACACAGCACAGCCAAATGGATATTTTAGTTGACTTTGAGCTCTGATTAATTTGTGTTTCATATAATCCTTTTCAGAGCAGCGAGGAAAACGTGAGAAAAAGATGATGCCTTGTGGTGTAATTAATTTCCATGAACAATGTGGATTTTAAAGAATTTAAAAAAAAATCCACTGTAATTGGAATTGCCTTTTTTTTCCCAAATATTGGTTTGGACCAAGATGCTTGTCCAATTTCATGTTTTGGTCTCTGTAGTTCTCATTATGTGCATGAAGTCTTAAAAAACATAACTCACCAGATGAGCTACCAAGTTCTTAAAACCGTCAGCAGCACGCTCAGCTGAAATCACTTTCTAACATTAGAGCCCAGTGGACTTTATCCTTTTCCATATTGAGGGGATGATGTTTCATAATTGAGGCAAGTGAGCGCACACTTTTGCCACAAAGTTCTAGAAATCTCATTGATTTATAAAAACATTAAATAGCTAAAATTAAGTAACTTTCAAGCTGAACCAAACATAAAGCTAAAAGCAAGATGACTTTTAAAGCCCAACCTCAGAATAGAAACATGGACAGATATATAATGCTTTAGTTAACGGCTGCTGCCATTTCTCTTACAA
The DNA here is from genome assembly GCA_013396835.1 of Psilopogon haemacephalus. Classification (NCBI taxonomy): domain Eukaryota; kingdom Metazoa; phylum Chordata; class Aves; order Piciformes; family Megalaimidae; genus Psilopogon; species Psilopogon haemacephalus. The sequence continues at coordinate 1,122,219 of VWZI01021435.1, read as the reverse complement.
ATTGTTCTTTAGGGTATTGTAACTCAGCTGTTTTTAAACCCATCACTCTGGAACCTTGCCTACAAAATGTCAGCGCAAGTGCAAATTTTATTTCTTTCACAAAGTAAAGGGCTTGGAGCAGTTAGGCTTTCTAAAATTTTATGGCAGTAAAATAAATTTTGCTACTTTTGCCTTGCCGTAGCAGGAACCATACCGCTCACCTTGTTGTGCTAGCAGATAGAGACAGAAACTGAACCAGTTTAATTGGGAAAATGCTGTGTGTTATGACTTAATTTTTTTAAAAAAAAGAGAAGCCCAATGTCAAAGTGTAAACATACTCTAGTTATTGTTGAGCTGTGCTTTGGGAAGAGGGCACTATCCCTTGAGAGTGGGTGGCGGGGGGTTCTTCAAAAGAAATTTTCAGACTTTGAGAGCAAGATGTGCAATACCAGCTTTAGAGGAATTTAATTTGGCTTGATACTGTTTTTCGTATGGGTTAAGGAGAGAAGCCCACACTTCTGCTGCACATGCCTACGACATCTCATCATATCTACTATCTTGGAGCTCCTTTGACATTCCCTCTCCCATCTGGCTCCTACAGCCAGGTAATGCCAACTCAGAGACTTCAAGAAAGTCCTGACATGTATACCAGGCACTCATATGCAGTTGTTCTGTAGTTACTGTATACTAGAATTTCTTGTCGGACTGGTCACGATGGTGTGAAGTGTGGTGTGGTGTTAACTTCAGTGTGGGGTGGTTTTTTTTGTTGCGTTTTTATTTTCTTTGTTGTTGTCTTTGTTTTTAAAATGTGTAGGGAATTAACTTTCCTGCACTTGGAGTGCAGCAGGTCACATTTTAATAGCTTCTGCTTTCAGTTTGGATCTTTACAGAAGGAAGATTAGATAATAGTTTGTGTAGAAAACATCTGTTTCTTAACAGAAATCTCACCCTGTTGTTTTTTAATGTTGTCCTTCTAACAAGAAAGTCTTGTAGTCTTTTAAAGACTTAGAAATTTTTTAAGTCCTTTTAAGATATTAGACTTGCTGTGGTTTTAGCATGATCCTGTTCTGGATTCTTTGTTAAGTTATTAATCTTGGATAAGTATTGTGGGATGGAAGGACTGCTTTCTATTGTTAGTGCAATTTCTGAATCTCTGGACAATTTGTCTGGGTTAGAATTTAAGTTTTTTGGCTCCAGTGTTTGTTTAGACCTTTTCTGTGTCTGAGGAAAAGATGTTGTTAAAATAATTAAGCCTAGCATGCATAAAAAGAGAACCTTTCCACAAAGTTGAATTGCTTGAGGTTTATTTAAGTTTGGTCTTGCTTAAATAAGTTGGAGTTTTGCTTTTATTTACGTACAAGCAGCTTATTATCTGTTCTGGGGAATCTTTTTTCCCATGTTTTCAACAGAATACCAGTTCTGAGGATTTCCAAGAACAACAGTTCTATATACTCCATAGTTATTTGTTTTACAATGAAGTGCCTTTTATATGCTCAATTATTAGTACACTTCCAGCATCTCTGAAATTTTTATTGTGATACCTGTTTAATATGGGAGTATTTCATATATACATTTATTAGGCAAATAATCCTTTTGGTTATGTTTTCTTAAGTGCACTGAGTTCAGCTTGTTGATTTCCAGGGAGATTCCTCACTGTGATGTTGTTTGCTCTTGTAAACAAACCTACTGGATGTTTCTTAGAATCCCAGAATCTTTTTTTATGTTGCGGCACCAAAATCAGTGAAACTTGGTTCAGTGGAACCTGCTAACAGGAACTGTTTAGCTACAAGTCTGAGCACTTTCTTTTCTTAGTCACGGTGCAGGAAGTGCTAACCAGTTCTTGGTGGATATGGTGTTATTGCTGAACTATTGCAAGACTAGTCTTCAAGAATTAGGCATAGTCTGGTTTGTGACCTTGGGAAGAAAGAGTTGTGTGAGAACAAGTTGCAGTCTTAAGGAAGGTGTTACCCTTTATTTGCATGGATCTTAAGGGATGTGGAGGGGCAAATTAATAATGTAATGATAGGGGGTCACTCTGCATTACCTCTAACTAGTCAGAAGACATGTGGCTGAACCCATGGTCTGATCACACAAACCATGATGTAATTTGAAGCAGGGTTTGCAAATGCATTGCATTTGTCTTTGTGGTCCTCCATCGAATGCAGCTCTTTTCAGTAGTGGTAATGAAATGGTACTTCTGTCTGCTGGTCCTGGTAGTGTTTATAGTGGTAGTTTAAATGAGAAGCATACTCAATGCAGGTGTAAATCGAGTACTCATTTCCCTTTTGAAAACGGCAGCCTAATTAAGAAGTTGAAAATTTAATGGGCATCAGCACTGAGCTCCAATTTCCAAAAGCTTAAAAAGACCTTATATACTAACTGTCCTTTCTTCTGTCACATTTCAGTTTGCGGGCCAAATGTTGACATTCGCAACGATATCCATGAGCTGAAACGCCTGGAGAACTGTACGGTGATCGAGGGTTTCCTTCGGATTCTGCTCATCTCGAAAGCAGAGGATTACAGCAACTTCCGCTTTCCAAAGCTCACTGTCATAACTGACTATTTGCTGCTGTTCCGTGTGGCCGGCTTGGAAAGCCTCAGCGATCTCTTCCCCAATCTCACAGTCATTCGTGGGAGGAACCTCTTCTACAACTATGCCTTGGTCATCTTTGAAATGACGAATCTTAAAGAGATTGGGCTTCACAACTTGAGGAACATAACCCGCGGGGCCATAAGGATTGAGAAGAACTCTGACCTGTGTTACCTCTCCACGGTGGACTGGTCTCTTATCCTAGATGCAGTGTCCAATAACTACATCGTTGGGAATAAACCTCCAAAGGAATGTGGGGACTTGTGTCCTGGAACAATGGAAGAGAAGCCATTGTGTGAGAAGACATCTATTAACAATGAGTACAACTACCGCTGCTGGACCACCAACCACTGCCAGAAAAGTAAGACTTCAATAGATACGTGCTTTTGTTATCTCTTTATGAGTAAAGGTTAAACTTAGTGGTTTATTTTAAGCTTTTCAGCAAACTAAGCTTTTATTCTAGTTATTTGTAGTTTGCATAATGGGTTACCCAGTTACCACACAATCAGATTCCTCCACGACCAGTGAAGGATTATGTCACCTTTTTTTTTTTTGAAATATATTTTAGAAACCAGAACCAAACTCACCACTGCCAAAATAACCCCTCACAAATTGCTTCCCCATTGAAAAGATGCATAGTAAATGTAGAACTGAAGCTGTTACAGCAAAGCTGGAACTGCTTTTACCTCCCCTGAAGACTTTGGCAGGAGGTGGCTGTCGAATGCCTTCTCCCTCCTTGCTGAAGTGATGTTACAAGTGTGCCAGGGTCATTACCATACTGAAGCTGTTAACTGGACTTACTCTGACCTTTGTTCTTTGCTTCCTTTGGCATGTGCCTTCAGAAATTCCTGTAATAGTAAATTCTGTACATGAGAACCTTTATACTGAAATCAGTTTGTACAGCACAGTCTGTGGTATTAAAGAGTCAGTGGATATGGACTCTCAATTAAATTATTCTTAATAGTTTTGTTCTTATCTGGCATGACAGGGTTTCTGTCTTTCTGATAGCGAGTATTAGCAAACCCAAAATCTGATCTCTTCTCACGTTTTAAAAATAGAGTAAACAAATACATAGTTTGCTCAGATAACATGATTACATGGCAGGCTTTATGAGTTCATCCTGTAACTTTATGAAAGCTGAGCCCTGCAGTATCAGTAGGGCTTATTTACAAGCAGTAGTCACTGGGAGGAACAGTTCCTGACTTATATTTGGTGTCTGGCCGAAAGCTTCTGTAACACTAGGAAACACCACAGTGTGAGAGTGAACAGGAACAGGGTTACCTGAAGTGGCTCATCAGTTTCTTGCGGAGCACTCGAGTTCAGTTAGAACTGAAATAAAAATACCTTGTAGGGCAGTTTCAGTCAACGCATGCCAGAAAACGTATTTTGTAGGGTTGTACTTCTTACAGAGGTCAACATTTGTTTTGAAACAGGAAAGAAAGCCCCTCAGGCTGGTAATGGGAGACACTGATGTGTCCAAGGTGAGGGAAGTAAGCTGCTTTGCTGTCTCACTGGGTGTTGCTGTGAGTTGATAGGCTTCTGCAGGCCAAATTTATGTCTTCATTAAAAGAGTGTAACTGTTGTCTACAGAGGGTGACCTGAAGGATTCCTGTGCAATCTCATTGCTTTCAGTGGTTTGAATACATGTAACTTAGAGTGTATTTGTGGGGTAAAACAATTTACTTGCCTTGTGTTGTATGCTCTGGCAGTTTGGTGCAGGCAAAAGTAATGTGCAAGAAAAGCCTGTTGACTTTTAGGGGAATGCTGAAATAATTTGTATCCCAAATTCATCGAGGTCTGTTTAAATAAAATGAGGTCACAGTTACGCTGTGATGGCATCACTTTTAAAGCAAGGCTGTAGATAATGTTTCTTTTCCTATATGATTTTGTCTTCCTTTTGTGGGAGATTGTGAAGAAGGAAGCAAGCATTGGGGAAGAGCCTTGAAAAGCTTGCAAAAGCATTACACTGTGGAAAACCAGTGGAGATTCAGAGTAATTTAAGATGCAGAGTATATAAAGAAATGATCAAGTTGTAATCAATAGAAAGATTGAGAAGGTGGGACCTATTTAATCTGTTTGTCCTGATAAGCCACTGACTTTGAGGAAGAAGACTTTAAATCTGTCAGCCATTCATTTAAAAAAAAAAACCCAACCAACAACCCAACCACAAAGTACTGCTGTTCTGAATTAAAACAAGGGGGGTATAAATGTGCAGTTGTTCAAAAAGGAAGCTTTTTGTCTCTCCTGCTAGATTGCTTGAACATTTTGGCAATGAACTCCTGATCTGGAGAGGGCTCTTGCAGTAAAAAATTACACAAGAACTGAAAAAGAATGGAAGCAAGGACTTTTGAGTGACCAAGTATTCCAGTCTGCATTTTCCTACCAGTAGAGACGAGACCTATGTTATTTTCCAGGGAGTATTTTACTAGTGTAGTATCTGATTTAACCCTGACATTCCCCTCATGAGTCACAGTAATGTTAAACTGAAAGCAGTCTATCAGTTGGAGTTCTTTATGCCCTTTTATTTTTATTTGCTCTGAATATGTAGAGGAGTGTGTATTAAATGTCTTTTGTCCTTGTATAGATTTTGTGCTGAAAGATCTAAGGTGAGTGGGTAAATGCTGTGTGGGAACACTTAGTACTTAAGTAGCCTGGCTTCTGTTTAGTTTTTCTGTTGAGTGGAAGTTGTTTTTTTCCTTCTTTTTCTTGCTCACAAACAAAGGAACCCCGTGCTTCCTTCCATATAACTTGTGCAGGAACAATGTTGAGGGTGGAGGGAGGAGAGAGGGAAGGATATGCTGTGTTTGACCTAGAATAATCCACTGACATTGCCATAGTGGAATAAGCTGCACAGAAGCTGTAACTTTATTTTTTCTTTTATTATTTTTTAAGGCTCTGCATAAAGCGTCAGCATACTCTCTGCCAGTGTTGTTGCCCTGGTTTCTGTGTAGTGTACATTCCTTTACCTTCGAGCGCCCCAAGGCAGCAGCCTTACTAAGTTTGCTCACTTTGGAGCTGTGATGTGCTGCGTTGGGCTTGGCATGCTGTCCTCTCCCTGACTTGCACCTACTTCTCTTGTGGCATGTCAAATGCCAGCTGTACAGGTCTGCATGGAAGAATCCCTCAAGATAAAAGCAGAAATACTGAAGTTATATGCATCAGTGGTTGTGCTTTGGGGCATAGGTAGAGATGGAAAAGATAAAAACTGAGCGTCCAGACATACAAATAACTTTACAGCCTTCTGGTGTTGGTTTGGTTTTTTTTTTTTTTGGCAGTTGTGACTGCTGGAAATGTTTATGGGAGCTGCCTGCCACCTTGCTTAGCAATTGATGTGAGAACCAGAAACACTTTTTGCTGTGCCTGTTGAAAGACTAGTTTCTGATGACACACTTTATTCACTTGTCCTTTGGCCTAATATAAAGAGAACTTACGTTATTTTCTATATTCCTTTTATTGATGACTAAGTTTGGAGGTTATAGTCACTGCCTTTGTAAGCCTGCGTAACCCAAATGTGAATTTGAACCTTGAAAGCCTGTCTGGAAGTTCAAGACCTCTTACTGACCATAACTTCTGTCTTTCAAACAAGTGCAGATACTGCTTGGTAACACACTCTTGAAGTAAGATATGAACTAGGTAACCTGTTTATGTGGGAAAGCAATAGCAAAACCAGCAGTGATCTATAGAGATACAATATGTAGTGTATGGCTGGTTTGCTTTTTTGGTTTTGTTTATTTTTTTAACTACATCTTAGTTATTCCTCTGCTTTCCATTCATTCCCTCTTAAGATGGACATATTTTCTGTCAAGTATTAGCTGAAACCCTGAGGACCAGGGGTCTGATGTTGGGTAGGACAGGCTGTTAATACCTGCTATGAAGGGCTAATGGCTTCAACTGAAGCTTCTGTGTCAGAGGATGAGAGCATGGCTTGGAAGTCTGGGTTCTCCCTCCGTGAGAGAGCAAATCATACTGCTGCACAAAGGGGATGATGTATCTGTGCTTACCATAAAAATGCTGAAGGTGAGGATCTGAAATATGTGAGGGATCTTTAATAGTAGATTTGTCACTGGCATTTAAAAAAGTAAATTTTAACTGACATTGTAGAGAGAATGTGGATTAGGGCCATAAGCATTAAGCACTTCCTGCAAAGCGGGCAAATTTGATGTGAAAAACAATAGCTCACATAGACTGTGCTTCACAATACAACGAAAGAAAACTTTCAGCTTCCGAATGTGTGAAACTGAAAACCACAGAAAAGGCATGTGAGGATTTGGGGACTGATAAAGAAGCAGATGGCATCTAAGCACAAAATGTTTTTAATGAAAATGTATCCTTATTCCTTTCTGAATTGGCTTGACAGTGGCCTGAAAAGATATGGTGCATGTGAAGAATGAGGAACAGGAGGAAGAGAATGACAGTGAGTGGGAAGAGTGGTCCATATGTACCTTCTACTAAAATGTTTAAACATATGGAGACAGTAACATGATGTATTATCACAAATATTCAGAATCTGCTCCTGTTTGTTTACAAGGAGCTCAAAAGATAATGCAGTTGAGTGGTATCATTTGACATAGCTTCATTGACTTGTGCAGTACTTACCAGTGTATGCCATCTGGGAATCTGCTCCCTGTTGATTCAGCAGAGTAGTGGTGAAAATCATGTGCTGGAATGATTATTTGGTTCCCCCTTTCACTCCTTTATTGTTTCTCTCTCTGAGGAGTAGTTACCATGGTTCTTCAGAAGTTTTGAACATAACCAAACAATGTAGATGTGAAGAGAGCCAGAGGTGCCAAATCAAACTGCACATACTTTGCTTTAAATGACATAAGTATGCTTTTTGCTACTTCATCTAGGGATTTTTTTTTATTTTTTATCTGAATTATAGTAGGAATTGACTATGTCAGCAGAGGACAAACATGCTCTAGAAGTGTTACTCTTTCAGCGGGCAAGTTTGATGTGGTGTGATGTTCAGTGAAGCCAGTGTGTGTAACAACAATCTTACCTTTGGTGTTTACATTTTTTTTTTAAAAGTATCCTATAAACTGGAACATATTTTGTAACTAACAAGTTGTTTGTCCATTGAGTCAATGTACAAACTCCCGAGCAAATAACCATCTTCTGAATGGAATAAACAGAAGGGTAGGGGAGAAAAAAAAAACCGTAAAAAGCACAGTTGGTGTCACTGACTTAGAAAAATCTGGAGCATGTTGAAAAAAATTTGTTAGTGTTTGTGTTCTGAATGAAGTTTTTTTTCCTGACTTTTGCCCCCCTCCTGAGAAGGCTGCTCTTTGGCCAGAGGTTTCCCAGAATTTTTATTATGGCTGTGAGAGCGTATTTAATTAGTAAGCTGGAATGGCCACAGAGCAGTTCAGGCCAATCTGCAGTTAATTACTGTAGCAGTGGTTTATATTCTGAGAAAAGGGCTAAAATTAAATGTATACTTGCCATTTTCCTTTGTTCTGTTGCAAAATGCCATAACCTGGGAAGAACACTGTGAATCTTGCAGCCTGCACCAGTCACCAGAAATTAAGTGCTAATGTTGAATTGGCTTCCTACTTTTTTTTGGCAGAAAGATGTGTAATGTTTTTGAGACCTTTGTTTTTCAGTATTAAAAGACTTGATGCAGTTAACCCATGGCAAACTATCACCTACTCTAAAAAAGCTTTCAAAATCTTTTCAAAAATTTAAAGTTTTCCTCTTTTGAACAATATATTTATGTATATATTTTTAAGTATTCTTAGTGCATTTGAGAATACCTTGTGTCCTTTCTGCTCACATCTATGTGTAACATGCTTTTCTTCATAGAAAGCATTGTATTTTACACTTGTTTTCTCTCTGTCAGTCCAGAGGTGCATTTGTGTTTATCAGGAGACATATAGCCATATTTCAGTGATTGCCCATGCTATTGGAGAAGTTTATTCTCCAATTTCTTTGGGTGTTGTGGGGAAGAGGTGATCCTTGTGTTGTGGAATGATGCAGCAATTGTCTGGATTTCAGTGGAGGATGTTTGATACCTTGTGAGTGATAGTCAAGGTGCTTAAAGATATATTCCCATTTATTCTGACTAATTTAAGCCCCATTTGGCATAGAGGCTATTGTGATTTAAGAAATGTGAGGTCTAGCATTTCTAGAGTGTACTCCATGACAAAATTGCTGAAAATCAAAAGTGGAGGCAGAACTTAATGTGCTTTATGCAAAGGCATCTTCAAGAAGAGGGTGCTGTGGTGGAAACCTGTGGCTGAAGGACACTTCTGCTGTTCTTAGCAACTTGCTTTTGTCCTAGAGGAGACTGAAGATGCTGTAGAGAATTACTTTTTTTGTTTCTGTCTTCCTGTGCTGCAGCATCACGTTAAATCTATGAAATAAAATACATCTAAACTTGAACTAAATCTTTGATTAACCTGCTTAACATTGACTCCTCATTGGTGTACAATAGACAAATGTTTATTAATAGAATAGACTGTTTTATTGGTTAGCTAATTACATGTAATGGAAGACTTCAATTTTATGATGAATTTGCAAAACAGTTGGGAAGCGGGAATAGCTAACAGTGTTATAGGGAAAATGTCAAGGAAATGTCAAGTGTAAAACCGGAAGAAAGCTGTGGTTTTTGCTGTGCTCCTGCAAATGTCGCAGGGACAAAGCAAACTCAGCCTGCTGTAGCATTTTCTGCAGTTCTCTGACTGTGGCTCTTATCCATGCAAGAAGTTCTGGTAGTGGGCTGCTGGCTTTCCTGGGGATTTCTGTTTTGACAGGTGATGCTTTGTATGGATTTCGAACGAGCAGTGAACTTATGCCGAAGTCTTTTTATCTTGGTGGAGGCCCTAACAAAGATCTGTGGTTCACCCAGCTGTCCTTTTTCATTGAATGTATAAAAATGCACCTTTTGTGATTACTGACTGATCTGCGATTGAATTTGGCTGAAATGGGCTGCAGGAGATTTGGAGGTGGGTGTGGGAGCAAACTGTGTCAGCCAAATTTTTGTAATAAGGAAAGGTAAAACTTCAGTTCAGCCCTGGCCAGGAATCATGTCTTTAAAAATTTTGGATAGTGGGTGCCATTTTCCATTTTTTCATTCCCAAAACACGCATGTATGTATGAATGAGTTGTCCTTAAGTGTTTTCATAAATTGTGTTCCTGTAGCAAACAAGTTTTTCAGTGTTGAACAGCAATGAAACAGCCTTTGTTTAGCTTTCCTTCCCACTAATAATGTGATTTCCTTCTCAAGTCTCTTTATGACTCTGAGAATTGACTTGTAATAAAAAGATGCTGGGATAATAGTATGTTAATGCAGATTGTTGAATTGCCTTTTTCTTCCGAGGTAAACTCAGCTTAGTTCAGTTGTCAACTGTCCCTTCCTCCCCCCTGCCCAGCAAAGTTTTGAGTGTTTGGAATGGAATGTGCATGTGCTATAAGCTGAGTGCTAAAAATGATTTAGCAAATAGCTTGCCCACCACAAAATGGTGAGGGGCTGAGGTGCCCAGAACTGGGGTTCTGAAGCTACAAACCGCACACCATTCTGTCTTTGGCCTGTTTACTGTTTCTTGCTGGGTAAAGTAAACTTGTAGTTACCTGCCCCAAGTGTAGTTCTGTGTGCCCTGGCTAATTATTAAATACATTTGTGTAGCCCTTGACAGTGTAGGCAAGAGGAATTCAGCGCATGACTTGAGGATCCCTCCTGGGAAGGCTGGGGTTTGTTTTTTTTTTTTTTGGAATGTAGTTGCTGATTTGCATGTTGGAGGAATTTGATAGGCAACTCAAAGTTCTTGTTGTTGCTAGTTACAGTTCAGCTTATGCTCTTAGGTGGATCAGTCTCGTTTATACACCAGTGTGACCTTCTGGGTGGGTTTTTTAACTTGTTGCAACATAATGAGTTTATAGACGCTGAACTGTTCCCCTCCTCGTAAACAGTGCTCTATAGCTGCTGGGACTCATCTCTGCCCAACACACTGCTAATGCATTCTCTTACTTTGCACCAGTGTAACTCAGCTGTGGGGGTCTGTTTCTCCTGTTTTATCGGTGCTTTGTTGTTTGTTTTTTTTTTTTAATTTGCATTTTTCCGGTGATGTGTGAGGGATATGGATGAGTAAAGCTTACAGTTTTGGGAAATAATGCCATTTAGGAAGCATGTTTGAAGTGTTGAGCGCGCAGAGAAAAGTCTTTTATATCGACGCAAGCCTTGGGAGGAGGAGATGTTTTTCTATGTATAGAAACTTCCCGTATAGGATCGCAAGGGAAGGTTGCAGGGGGATTGCCTGTCTCTTTAAGTGGGTTTATAATTGGCTAGGAATTTTTGTCAGCTTAGTCACTGCAGCATTCAGCGGATGAGGGGAAAAAAAACCACAGGCCCCAACCGTTACAGCCGTGGATAGGCTCTGTCATCCCAAAGGAATGCATGTGAACAAAACACTTTGTGCGGTGCAACCGTTGGCCTAAACAGTATTGCATTCTTAAAGCAGGCTCTGAGTCACATGGAGCAGATGGATTGTTTCACTAAAATGGAAGTTATGTATCACTGAGCACTCGGATTGAGCTTTTAAGTGTGGTTCGAATAGGTCACGATATGTGAGTGTGATGAAGGGGTGTAAAGGCTTAAAAAAAAAAAAATCAGCTCCTTATTCTGTGGCTCAAATAGTTTCTGTGGCGTTAAAAAGGTAGGGAAGGCTTTTGCTTCATTAATTACTGGGCTGGCACGCAGGTCTAACGATTTGTCTCTAGATTTCAGACAAGCATGGTTTTAATTCTGAGGCACTTCGTGTTCGTCTGGGAAGCTTTATGCTGCCCAAACTAATCCAAAGAAACCCCTGTTTTGGGAGGAGGAAGAAAACCTCCCAGCCCACACCTAGTGACTCTTCTCACAATGAAGCCAACTGCTCAGCTCTTCTTCCCTCACCCTGTCCAGCCTTTTGCCCCCAGATCTATTGCCAAGCCATTCTCTAGTGAGCACTGCATATCACTTAGTGAGAGCAGCTCTGCCTCTGTGGGTGGTGGTAGCCTTTATTTGGCTTTATCTTTTTCCTTTAAGGGATTTGAAAGGATCTGATGGGAGCATTTCCTTCAAAGCATGCAGGGGAGGAGCTAAACAAATTTAGACTTCTAGCTAAACAAATACAGTTCTATCAAGTGATTGGTATTATTTATTAATTGGGGGGGGGGGGAAATCCCCTCTTGTTTTTGGATAATCCTTTTGAAAGAGCGATCTAGGATTTAACAGAAAAACCTAGCCTCCAGTTGGTCGATATTGACAACTGCTATCATTTGACAGACTGTTGCTGTTTGGAGGTCTTAAGCTGGTTATCGCTACGGCAGGTGTTTCAGAATCAGTGCCTCACCATGTACAATTAATTGAATTTTAAATCGTTATAACACAAAGGAGAAACCTCAACTAAATTCCCTTCCATCTCTGAAGCTTTGCTCATGAAGGCAGCGCATGAATAGGAACTCTCTCTTACAGAAGATGCTTTACTTTTTAAGTGCTGTTTGGCAGAATAAGTATTGACTGGTCCACGTGAAACACTACATGCAGAACTGAAATTGCAGTGAGTCACTGTCTGCTCTCTTTTGTGATCTGAGAGTCTGGGATAAAATACTGCAGTGGGTGTTTGAGATAAAACCCAGTATGCAAATTCTTAATTCAGAGATGAAGCGTTCTTCCTCTTCTGCTCACTGCAGTTGTTCATCTGTGTGCACCCAGTTCTCTTTTGTAGAAGAGAAATTAAAATAATCAGCAATACTTTGCTCCAGAAAATGCATTGATGGCAGGGAAAACAAATACCCCTTCCAGCAAACCAGCTGTAGAGAGTTTTTGAATTCAATGGCTGGTTTAGGATAGAGTTGTTTACAGGAGAGTAATTGGAGAATAGTAACTGCAATAAATCTTAGAGGTGGAAAAATAAATACTCTTCCTAGGCAAAGATTTTATTGTTTTTTACCCTCGGGAAGCTGGTATGGTTAGAAGTGTCTGCGTGTTGGCAGATAAATCTTTTTAGGAAAAAATAAAAATACAGGTATGAGAGAATGAGAGGGCATCTCCAGAATGGGGAATGCAGTGGAAAACTTTCAGTATGGCAGCGTCTGGTGAATGTGGTAGGCCACTGAAACCAGTGGTGATTGCAGGTCCGAGCCTCTAGCTTCTTATCACTTGAGAACTGGGCTGCCTGGTCAGGAATGTTGTGCTCTGTGAACTGGTGCTGCTGTAATGTGGCCCTGCTCAATCGTACTGGGATCTGTCTGCTGTACCTGTGGTGTGCTGTTAGGGCACTGGATAAGGTTAGATAAATCCAACATTATACGTGCACTACCTGAAAGCATCAAGCTGTGAGATTTTCTTGTTCTTCTTGTCTGCCTCTTAAATATTTATTAAAATTATAGGCAGCCTGGGATGAGGGAGGAGGAAATACTGAACAACACAGAGCTTACGAGTCACCATAAATGGTGCAGAGCAGTGTGCAGATCCTCCAAGAGATGTACTTGGTTTGCGTTAAACCTGCTTAACAAACAGTATCTGTAATAAGGTTACTTCAGTGAAATTGTACAGGTAGAAGTAAAAACATCAAAATACTTGCTTTTGTGTGTATGCTGAGAGGACAGCATGATCTGACCTGTGAGGGTGCTGTCAGGGCAAAGAATGTCATGAGAAAGTGGACGGTTATTTTGCACAGTTGTCCTACTCATTCTTCTAGTATCCAGGAGTCACTGGAATGAGTGCAAATAACCGTGCAATGTCTGGTTAAACATAATGCCTTAAAGCAGGAATTAAACCTCTAAAATTGTTACATCCTCACTGCAGATCCTACCGGTGAAGAAGAATTTTCTCATAGCCTGTGTTCCCAGCCAGACCAACAAGTGTAGCACTAACTTGCCTGGACTCTTGCAAGCTATGCTTCTGCCTTCCTGTTAAGACCTCTACTTTTCATACACGTATTTGAAAAACTCCAAGCCTTCCTGTTGCCTGCTTGGTCCATATCACGGTTCCCTGCAGCAGCACAGAAATGATGTGCCTGTCTATTTCATTCTGCTGCTGTTTGGTAGACTAATGAGCAGAGGCACTGCAGCTGCCAGGAGGAATTCCTTTCCAGCAGTTCTGCGAGAAAAGTCAGCAGGATTAGGGCCTGGTTAAAACTTGTTGTTTCAGCAAATCTGCTAGGCAAACCATTCGGGTGATGGAGAGAGCAAACACAGTGGCAACCAGCTTTGATTGAGGCAGAAATGAACTGTGGGAACAAGGAGGAGACTGCCTTGTTCTCTATGAACCATGGTGCCGCTTGGAGTGTTGTGCTGTGCTTAAGTGTATATGCACTTTTTCTTTTCTGCAGCAGCACTACAAGTTGCTGTCTGTCCTGGTTTAGAGGAAACAATTATTACAAGAGCCTTTCTTAATGCTATTCTTAATAGCCTTTTGAGCTGCTCTGATGTTTCGCTGTTTGGATGTGCCTGCTGGTGCCAGATCGCGCGCTGGATCTCGCTGTTCTGGAGCACCTACTTAGTTATCTCTCTAGGCAGGGAGAAGTGGGGCACCTCCCAAGTATTTAAAAATAGAAATAAACATCTCATACTTGCTCTTCCTTCTTTGATTAAATGTATAGGGTTTGCGTTGGATTTGTTTTGGTTTGTGTGGGTGAGAGGGTGTGTCTTGTGGATGAACAAGTAATTGCACGAGAGCTAGAGTCAAAGGAATATGTTTCTACATTAGTTTAGAATCCTTGAGGTCTTGCATAGTTTTGTTTTCTGGAGTCAGTTCATATGAAGGTTCTGCTTTCTATGCTTTCAAGAGTTCTTTTTTTTTTTTTTGGTCTCAGTTACTGTCTAGTAAAAGGCAGATGCTGTGGAAGATTGTGGTCACACAAGTGAGAGGTAGTCTCTCTTGGACAGCTTTGGTCAGTGTCATGCAGTCTGAAGTATCCAAGAGGAGACCTTGAGCTCTGTTTCCTAGAGGAATATGTACAGAAGCTACATCTAGTCATCATACCATTTGAAGAACAAGTCTGCCAGTGGCAGCTTTCTAGGATATGGTAACTGAAGATGTCTAGTTCTTGTAGAAACCAACAGAGGAAGAGGCTGCAGATGTGATTATAGTAATGTGTTTGAGTAAAATTAGGTGAAGTAGGTATTGAGCTCTTTTTTTTATTTTCTTAAGTGCTTTGTTATGCTAGTAATTTTCCGTTCTTGTGAAGCAGGTGTGGTTTAACCTACAGTAATGAACACTTGGGCTTGTTGTATGTAATATATGGAAAATAAGATTAGCAGGAATAATAAAAACACAGTGTTTGTGTGGCTGCAGATGTGAGAGCTAATGGGACAGCCAGAGGCAAGTGAATGAACCAGTTCAGCAGGGACCAGGCGCTCTGGTTTAACAAGCCCTTCTATTCTGAACGCAGGCAATGAATGTAAGTTAGACAGTGATTGCAAACTTGTTTGTTTGACTTTGCCTCGGTGCTTCCTGAGCCAAGCTCCCCTAATTATATGAAGGAATTGCTCCTCAAAACGACTTCCAGATAAATAATTATGTGTACTTGAATGACTCTTAACATCTGTAGTTGTTGTGTCTCAAGGTGAAGAAAGTATTCCTGAGGGTCTGTTCTTCTATATGCATTTTGTTTGGAAGACCTCTGTTGACATGTTTGAGCATGTTTTCTCACTGCCTGTTTTATAGGGCTAAGCCAAAAAATAATGATTGTAGAGAAAAATACTCTAGGCCAGATGGTCTACTTTGTAGCGCACATTATAGAGAGAGCTGTTTGATTTGTCTTCAGCACTGTGCTTTGTGAGTTGCAGCTGTGGAAAGCCTCCAGAGTAGAGTAATGGTTCAAAACCTTTGTATTCTATGTTGTTGGGTAACTTAAAATATTTTTCATTCTGAGAAACTTGTTGCTTCCTGTCAAACCAAAGGAAATACTGATCTCCAGTTAGCTGATGTGTAAAGCCTTTGCAGATATTGGTAGAACACAAAAGAGTGCAAGCAATCTTCAGGAGGCTTGCCTCTGTGGGCTACTGTCTGACTGAAAATGACAAGCATATTATTGTGCGCAAGCCTTTTCTTACATCACATGCTGCTATTTTGGGCTGTGCCTTGGGTGGACAGACTTTTCTTTGGTGACTTCAGGTAAAAGACAGACTAAGATATGTTTGTAGTGGTCTGTTCTCATGAAGTGAATTTATATTATGGAAGCATCTCTTAAATCCTGTCATATTCTTACTCTTCAGAGATTCTGCCAAAACCAGTTTGCAAGCCAGGGCTTCTGAATTAATGTTCTGTGAATGTATCATGTTGTGTCTTGCTCCTTCCTTGGACATTACTGATAAAATCCAAGGCTTCCTACAATCTGTAGAAAGATTTTTTAATTATATATGAAATTTTGATTATTGATGGAAATGTTCCAAAGCCTTGTCACTGATTTCTTGCCTTGTTTTCTATTCCTTGTAGCATCTGTGGGTTTTTCATATGAAGCAGTGGAGTCATTCTATAATATACTCTTTGGATTAATCTCATTTTAACAGTTTGTGTGTTATGAACATTCCTTGGGAGGGAGGTTGAGCTCTTTAAAAAAAAAAAAAAAAAGTAGTGAAATTTAGGTTTTTCAGTGATAAAGTCTGATTGATTTATCTTAAGTGTTCTGGTCCTCGGCTCTCCGGACAGTCTATTAGCTCAAAGGTAAGATTGCCAAAACGAGTAGTATCGCATGAAAATCTTGGTCAGAGGATTTTGCAAGGTATAAACATTGTCTCTTGGTGCAAAAACAACCAAACAATTTTAGTTCATGAATAAAATTTACTTAAAGACAAACAGTGTATTTGACATGGCTGTTTACACAAATGGCATAAAAACTTGGGTATATCTTACTGATTTTAAAATTGATTAGTTTAGAGCAGGCCAACCAAAAGTGGCTTATGTGCTAAAGTAGTAATTCCTTGATTGTCCAGTTACTCTGGCTTTAATTTTTTAAGCAAACACCTTAAAATTAATCTTATATTTTACTTAAGGAGCGGTTTCACTTGGCCTTTTCGTGTCTTTTTGTGTGTGTGTGTTGTTTTTTTGTTTGTTTTTGTATTTTAAAGCCTGAAAGGCATAGAGCCTTTGGTTATCGCATCTATTTCTGCAGGTAACTGGTAAAAGCCTATCTTAATTGTAGAACTGGGGCCCATTCGACTCCCACTAGAGTCAGTGGGTGGTTATACACTCTGGTTTCAAAGTGTTTCATGGTGGAAGCTTCAAAATCAGGATCTGGATCACTGGTCTGCCTTGGAAGCAGCGAGCTGGGGAAGATGCTGTGCTGACGTCCCAGTGCGGAGCAATCTCCTCAGAAACGCTGCTGCTCTGTTCAGAAGCACACCTTGCTGGAGCTGCTCCCCCTCGGTTCTGGGGGAAGCGAACCATTGCCAATGTAGTTGGCACAGTCCTCTTGTAAGAGTTGTGGTCTCTTGTCAGTGTGAGCTACTTCCTCTCCCCCTTTGCCTTTCCTTCTGCCTCACCTGTCTACCTGATAAGAGGCAGGCATCGCCTGAGCCGGGTCTGTTGTGCTGCCTTTCACAAATATGCAGTGAAAATGGAGAGCTGTTGCAGGCTGTCTTCCATTAGAGAGGTAAAGTCCCCTCTAATGTGGGCTTGAGAGCAATTTCACCCCATGCCTGGGTCACGTGGCTGTAATTTGGTTTGTGGAATCTCCCCAGTCCTATGTGTTCCCTAGGGCTTGTTGTCAGACCTCATTTTACCCCCCACGCCTTTCATCCTCTTTTGTTAATCCATGAGTTTTGGGAATGTCTGACTAGTGTTTATTGCTTTTATTGTTTGGGTGGGAAAATGGCCGTGGAGCTTTGATTGTTTTATGGCAGGAGAAAGGCCTTGTGGAACCTCAGGCACTTTTTTGTTTTTTTTTTTTTTTTTTAACCCCAACAAGGAGTGCAGAAAAGTAAGCAGTAATTTAATTGTAAGTGAAGAATCTCATGCTGGTTATAGCCTAGGGACATGTTTCATTTGAGTCCAAAAATCAACCAGAAAATAAATTTAATTACTTTCTAATATGTCTTGTTAAAGCATGGATCAGTTGTACTGCAAACAAGTTCTGGAGATACTGTTGAGAGAAAATGTAGACTTCAGTTTTGATGGTAGATTAAATGTTGGATGTCAGTGCTTTCTCTGATAACGATGTGTTGAGAACTGCACTGGCACAAGAGATTCCCCGGCGTGCCTCTAGCTTGCTGTGTAAGTTAACTTGGGACTTCAGCTTCTGTTGTCATGCCTCATTTGGAAAGTTTTGATTTGAGAAGGGGGGAAAAAATAATAATGCTGCCTGCTTTTAAGCATCTAAAAGAAAAGTGCAGCAAGCTGGAGTGGCTAACTTTGAAGCTTGTGAAAGAAGCCATATACATTGCTGTTCAAAGAACAACTTTGTTTTATTTTGTTATCTTTCAGAAGCTTGATCATTATTATTACTAAAATATCAGTGAACAAATTGATGAATGCACAGTCTCTTGCTTGCCATCTTTTTTTGTTTTTAAGATACCTTTCTGCAAGATGAAGCTCTTTCTCCCAGTACATTTGATGTGTATTCAGTATGTTAGTTCTAGAAAACTGCTGAGCAATGCTCCTTATGTTCTGTATTCTTGCATTTTTCCTATGAGTAAAGAGAAAAAATGCTTAATAATTTAGTCTGTTCCCAACAGTTTAAAAACAAATATTTGTAGACACTTTGTGTCTATGTTAATTTATACACTAAACACTGTTGATAATGACTTGAAATATGTCAGCTTGTTTGATATTGAACGTTTTCTGTATACAGAAATTTACATAGTTATGGGGTTAAGATTCTGGTGTCTTTGCCGTGTAAGTGAAGTAATTTATTGATGTTGTTCTCTGCATAAAATATTTTGCATAATCTTCAAACTGATTTTTGTTCAGTATTTCAGTTTTTAAAACTCTTTAATTATACTATGGTATTTAGATTAATCTGAACTTCTTTTGGTGTGGGTCTGCATGTGTTCTGCTTGATGTGCTGTATTTGTGTCTGCTCTGTCTTACTTGCCTCTGTGTGTGCAAGATTTTAGACCCAGCTCAGTTTAATTTCTCTGTCCTATGCTTGCTTTCTGGCAAAGTCACTTATGGTGCAGTGTTCCATCTGTCCAATAATGAGGACTGTCTTACTTAATGTAGTGCACTAATTAATGTGTTTTAAAAGTACTTGAAGCCACCCACAGACAGCATAAAGAATTGATGAGCATCTTGTTGGAAATTTTGTTGTTCAATGCATTTTTGTTACTATACAACCCTGTTTTCTTGCACTGCATTGGTGATGTGCAGGACTGTTGCAGTCGTGTGGCTTGCTGCTTCTGGAAAAGAAATCTGGGCAAGTATGCTGGAGGTCTTTTGAGAGCACAATACATGAAGCACATTAAGCAAAAGAAACTTAATTTATCACTTCAGTGTAAAGATCCAACAGGAGAGCTTACAAGTTTTTCTTCCAGCCTTCTTCTTCCAAACTTGAGATAGTGCAGAGGAAGGAAAGGTTTTAATTTTTTAAAAAAGGCATCTTAGTAGCAGATGTGTTACTTGTGAGTGGTGTGATTCAAACACTGTATGAACCAAACTCTGGCCCTTCTAAAGGGTTGAAAATAAGAGAAGCATCTTATTATATAATTAATTCATGATCCAGCTCTATTAGGAAACTGTGTTTTACTTAATGCTGCCTCCATTAAAAATTAGATCTATTTCAGACAGTTCCTTATGTCCAAGCCCAGCTGAGTTAGGCATAAAAAGTATGTGAGCCATGTGAATCTAGAAGGGAATAGTCAAGGTGAACAGGAAGGTGAAATCAATTATCTGCTAAAACATAGGCGCAGGTATGTCTTTGGGAACATGAGCTGCTGTTCTGATGTTTGCCAAGAAGCCTGCAGTGTGTCTGCATCCTGACACCACTTCTTCCTCATTATGAGGGGGAACAGACATTTTAAAAAGAGCACCTGCTGTGACTGCCCAAACCCCTCCCTCTCTTTCTTGCATTTGTAGTTGAAATGTCTCTGCTTTTTTGAGTTTTATTAACAGTGGCATGAAAGCTGTTAGTACCTTTATCCAACCAAATTAAGGTATGAAGGAGTAATGTATGTTTGGCCTAGGAAAATAGGTCAGTTCTGTACTTGAAGTGTCTCTTTAAGTGGTAGTTAGTGGGTAGACTGCAGAAAGGAAGAGTGACTTGTGTTGTTTCATAGACGTGTCAGCCATGCCACGGTCCTGCTGAGTCAGGCTTGCTGTCTGATCCATTGTCAGTTGTGAAGAGAGGCCGCTCCAGAAGTGCAGAAAAGGCATCACCGGACATGAAAAAATAAATATGGTCAACTTGGTCCATGTATCCATTACCTGGTATTTAGGAGCAGCCTTTGGTAGTCTTATAGAAGTGTGAATATTCTTTGGGGTGCAGAAGAATTGGGAAAGGTTTTTCTGTAGTAAACCAAGGCTTGAACAAGCGAAAAAGCTTACTGGGAGGGGATTTTGTTTGTATTATATGGAACAATTTATCTCAGGAATAACTGGTTTGTGGGTAGCAAATCCAGAAATTTTAATGTTGTGGTGGGGACAGTGTTAGGAGGATGATATGTGCATATTTCTAAGAGTGTAGTGGGTTTGCAGTTACCTGCCCCTCCACCTTTATAAACCCCGGCTAAAACTCAGGATACTGGAAGTTAATAAATGAAGCTTTATGTTTACAGCAATGCACAAAATACAAGCAAATATTTACAAGATATAACAGATATTTACAGATATATACAGTGAAAAGGTAATACACACACCACACCCCTCCCAGAGACCCAAATCCCCAAGAGAGGGTAATCAAACACCCCCACCACCTTTCCCCCCTTCCCCAGCCTTATCTCACCACCTGTTGATGCTGCAGATAAGCTGAAGATCGGCCAGACAGATTAGTGGCAGGAAGGAGTTAGTAATTTTAGTAATTTTACTCTGAATTAGCCTCCAAGGAGAGACAAAGAGACAAAGGAGAGAGCAGCCGCAGTGCCAAACAGACAGAAGCCCTCTGCTAATCTGATTGTTTTGAGAACAGTTCTTAAAACAGCTTTTTTTTCTTCTCAGCAAAACTCGGTGAAGTGGCACACTGTGTTTAACTCTCTCTCAGCCAATAGTCTAATTTCTCACTCAAATCCTCCAATTAGTTCAAACCAACACAGAGTAAACCTCACCAAAATTCTTCCTGTAGGATCCTTTCCCAGGAAAGACAGTGTGTCTTGAAAAGCTGAAGTGTACTAGAATGAGCGAGGCTTAGATATTGTGCATCAGGGAGAATGTCCTGATTCTGTGAGGCATTTGATTGGGGGGTACTGCCATTGGAGGGACAGGAGGGACTTTATGCTCATGTATGGGGAAAAAGAGATGCAGAAGACTTAAGTGACTTGATCAGATTCACACGCTTGAGACAGTAATAGTGGAAGGACAATTGTGTGCTGCTTGCCTCAGTAATCCAGCTGGAAGGTTGTGCTTTGCTGGTTTAGTAGAAGTGGCTTTCTGAGAGTTCCCTCCATGAATTGGCCATATCGGTGAATTTTTAAGCTAAAAAAAACTTGATATGCATCTGTTTTATGTCTAACTACTGTCTGAAGACGAACACGAGAAGGCAGCATTGATTTGGTTTTGTTGCTCTTTTATTTATCTCCTAGAACTGGGGACATACTGAAGTGTGAGTGGATGGGGTGAGCATTTGAGTTGCTGAAAGTGGAAGATGCAATAAACTTTAAAATTAAAGAAGCTTAAGTCTTTGGAATAAATGCTCTGGGGAGTCATCTCAGTGTACTGCGTTGACTGAGAAAGATTGGCTTGGTCGTGTTCCATTTGTAGAAAGAAACATGTTTTCCAAGACCCCAGTTACAAGTCATAATGCTTTGTTTATAAAGGCTCTTTTCCCTAGGAGCTGGCTGGAGCACTGTAAGTGGTCTCTTTGCTCTGTTTGGATTCCCTGTAGCTGGGTCTGTATGGCTGGAAAGCACATGGCCGTTGTGTGGCTCATAATCCACTGTCTGAGCATCATCCTTTAGTTTACTCACAAAGAAAGCCTTCGTTAGCTGTGCAGCAGAGGAGGTCACCCGGCAACGTTTTTATCAGTGCAATGAAAGTGAATCCAAACGAGTGGAGAAACAATGGGCTGCTTTTGTGGCTCACAGGTGGCAAACAGTTCTCTATTTTGCTGTGGCTTTCAGAGGCGTCAGGGTTGCTGTTCTTCTGTTGTTACTTGGTACTTTCTTCTTGTCTGACAATCGTGGACTAAGCTCTTTGGCCTAACGTGACAGCTTTGCCAAAGCTTAGGGCTGGGCAATATTGAACTATGGCCTGCAAAGGTTTGCACACTCATCTTCCTTGTCCCTGTCTTATGTGGAAAACTCTTCTGGAAATGCCTGAAGGAGGAAAGGGATTGGAGATGACTGGTTGTTGCAAGTAGTTACGTTTTACTAGAACTGGGCCAATTTGAGAATTACTGGCAGAGTTCTGTGAATTAATTCATTTCATTTGGCTTGTTTGGCTTTTTGAATGAGACTTACATGAAAAAAAAAATCTGGATAATGAGGAAGAAGCTGTTTCACTATTTTAGTTGCTCCTCCCTACTCTAAATTGAGCAGAAGAGAGTGTTACCATTTCTGTGCTCCAGCAGTATGAAGGTTGCAAACTTCTTTAGTCAACACTTGCAAAACTCTACTCAAGACTGCGAAGCTCCCCTCATCCAAAAATAGTAAAGCTTTAAAAATATGCAAAGCTTTCTAAAGCTTTTGAGTAGCAGTGTGCTGAGCGACCAGGTTTTTGCATTTGAAGGGCACCGCTGTACGTGTGCTGTGGACCCATTCATGTTCTTACTCTGCAGGTGTGTTGCCTTGACCAGCTGCTGCCTTGTCAGGTCTGGTACATGGAGAAGGGTCAGGCCTAGTCAGTACTGGAAGGGACAGCATCATAGAAAGTGTAAATGTTGAAAGAGCTCAACTGATTGAAATTGGTACTCTATGTTTAATTACTAATCTGCTGCTGAAATTGATATTGTATGTTTAATGATGCAGTATAGTTCTGGAGGCATTGTTGTATTCCAAATGGCATCTTTTTGAGTGTTCAGTGGAGTCCCTCACTGCTTGAACCAGTACTTCTTGAAGGTACATTTTCCTCTAGAACTGCACAGGCTAAGTAGAAGTAGTTCAGAGTATGCAACTATTTGATGTTTTCCTTGCTTTTTAACATCATACTGTCATTGTGGCTTTGTGGACTTAACTGTGATGTACTGTTAATCATTTTGGAAGCAGTTGCTATGTTGCTTCCAAGAAGTGAATAAAAAGAGTGATACTGTTAGCAAAGCATGTTGGGATGTTTTGAAATCAAGAGCACTTAATAAACATTATTTAGATCAGACAACCTTATTTATGACCTATTTGAGCCCATGCTACAGGATGGTGTTCTGGAACAGGCACTTAGGATGGGGATGATAATCTTGTAGGAAAAAGTGTTGTCCTCATCCCATGAAACCCAACAGTGTAACATTGGAGAGTGCTTTTACATGAGGATCATGTCAAAATTCTGTAAAATATTGTGTTTGCATATTGCCTAATCTGAAAGCCAGAAATGCTTTGTTTTAACTGTAGAGTTGTTTGGGTTTTCATAGGATCACAGAATGGTTTAGGTTGGAAGGGACCTCAAAGATCATCCAGTTCCACCCCCTTGCCATAGGCGGGAACACCTCCCACTAGAACAGGTCACTCAAGGCCTCATCCAGCCTGGCCTTGAACACATCCAGAGAGAGAGCATCCACAATCTCCCTGGGCAACCTGTGCCAGTGTCTCACCCTCACTGGAAAGAACTTCCTCCTAATATCCCATTTAAATCTCCCCTCTGCCACTCTAAACACATTACCCCTCATCCTGTCATTACAAGACCTTGTCAATAGTTCCTCTCCAGTCTTCCTGTAGGCCCCCTTCAGATACTGGAAGGCTGCTATAAGGTCTCCTTGAAGCGTTTTCTTCTCCAGGCTGCAGAGGCCCAACTCTCTCAGCCTGTCCTCATAGCAGAGCTGCTCTGAGCATCTTAGTGGCCTCCTCTGGACTGCCTCCAAGAATTCCATGTCCTTCCTGTGTTGGACTGCACACAGTAATCCAGGTGGGGTCTCATGAGACCAAAGGGGTAGAATGCCCTTGCTTGCCCTGCTGGCCACACTTCTCTTGATGCAGCCCAGTACGTGGTTGCTGTCTGGGCTGTGTGCGCCCATTGCCAGCTCATGTTGAGCTTTACATCAACAAAGATCCCCAGGTCCTTTTCCTCAGGGCTGCTCTCCCACCATTTGCCACCCAGCTTGGATTTGTGCTTGGGTGTTTTTTAGACTTCAAGTCATTTCAAATCAAGGAAGTATGAAGAAACAAATAGCTGTGCTTATGCACTTGAGTAGAAGACAAGTGAAGTATTTGGATTTCAGATTTGTGTGAAAACAATACCTTCTTTCAGACAATTAAATGTTTTACAAATTAGTCATGCCTAACCTGGTAATTTTTTGAAGTAACCATAAAAGCATTTATCGAGCTGAAAAAAAATCTTTTGTTGCTTCAACTATAATGCATATTAGCTATTCTGATGCATCTGCCTATAGTTGCTTCAAGAATTTCTTAAACTTTAAAATGCACAAGTGAGTTTCAACCGTGTGCTTAGGAGCAATTTTGTTTATTAAAGAAAGCATTGTGTTGTTTTTTCTTACTTTGCCACACCCACCACAAGATGATAAATTCCTGCAGTTTGTGCTGGGTTGCAGCACAATCATGGGGAAGTGTGCTCCAGCAGCTGCAGGCATTCGGTTGCTGTTTGTGACCACACCTACGTAAGTCAGTGTCGAACATGAATTTTTCGGTTTGCGTTGGAAGTAATGAAACTTTGTCCGGGCATTATCTTTATTTATAACCCACGCTCAAAGAGCAAGAGCTGCAAGCCTCTCCTTCTGTGCAGATCTGCATTTTGATGCAGTGAGCTACAAGGTTAGAAATATTGGAGTAAGGCAATACACTTAACGTTTGTAAGAGTAAAGATGTGTGTGGTGTTACGCATCTGTTTGAAGGATCATGACCTAATCTTGTTTATGAAGAAGGGAAATGTTTTCCTTGTGCATGCCATATCAACACCTGCAAAAAGCTGATGCCTCATTCCTTTAAAACAAAACCATCTCTGCTGGAAGGGCTGATAAGTGACACTCGGTACTGATTTAGGATCTTACTCACATATTTCTCTACCAGTAGAACTATGAAGTAGTAGTGGAAATATTTTAGGCCTGTGATTATGTAAATATAGTATCAAACTGAAGGATACAATTTGCATCATGACCTCCTCAGTGAAGATGATGTTCCTCCCCATGGCTGGGAAGTAAAAAGCTGATGGTTCACAGTGTGGGGCTAGGATGAGTTTCTGTTGTGCAGACTCAGGCTGACGTACAAAAAGCCTTCTAGCTGTTACCATTGAAGAACATCTTCAAAAGAGGCAGTGGATAACAAAAACCTCTGGAGTTGCAAATAAGTGTTTGAGTTTGTGTTTTTGTTTATTTCCCTCCCTCTTGGGTTCTAATTTGAATTCTAGGGATCTTGTTTTAAACTAAGTGATGGCTATTTATGATTGCAGAAGGGGAGTGAACAGAGAGATGTAGGGTTGCTAGAACATCTGATGATTCTCTGGGAGGGTCTGGCAATACAGGGATTGTATGAGGGCTGCTGCAGTGGTCATGAAATGGGTATTTTGTAGGTATTAAAGGAAGCTACCCAGAGGATGCCAGTCATCAAGCCCAAGCACAGCTGTACAGAAACAGCAGTGCCTTTTTTAATTTATTTTCCCTCTGTAGCATGGCTGCCTTAAATGCTTCCTTGTCCTGTACCAACCTCTGTGCTGGTACAATTGTTTATGGGCTCAAGCAGTGACTAGGAGCAGAGAACTGCGTTGGGGTTAAAAATAACTTGCTCCCAGAAAATAAACTGTATTTTTAACCTGGATCAAGTTTCCTAATCCAGAACACTGTGCAGCCCAGCAAAAACTTGTAGTGACACAAATGTGAAGGTGCTGTAGCAGTCCTTGGGTGCAGGTTTTGTGTTCTAACCTAAGTTCAATAGACTTGGCAAGCAGAAATGGAAAGCAGTTCCTGCTGTTTCCTGCCTGCAGCAGAGGCATGTGCTTTGCGGGTGTTTGGAGCCATTTTGAGTGCTAAATGGTCTGTTAGCATGTTTCACATTGTTGTATAACCCATGCAGCATATTTTTCAGCAATAATAATTGTAAAAAAGATTGATCTTTCTCAATACTGAAATACTTCAGTGGAATTATTTGGGGAGCATCTGGCATGCGACAGGAGAAAGAAATAGCGAAATCCAGAGGCTCATGAAGTGCACTTGTTCACCTTGTGTTTCCTCTCATGCTTGGTGGGTCTCTGCTGAGGAGGTAGGACGAATTTCAAGGCCTATCAAGTGGGGACAGAATACCATCCCTTTTAGAGATGTCGAAGGGCTGCCAGTCATTTCTGTGTCACTCAGTGGAGACCTTTGGTGTAAGTGCGTGTCATCCGCTTGATGGGATGTGCCATTCCATGAGCTGTCTGTCTATTGTCTCCTGTCACCCACCCTAGGTGGCCTCATCCACGTGTCTTCCACTCCCGAGAAGAAAATGCGCTAAGCCATCTTTCAGTCCCAGTAGTGTTACAGAAACAACCCAGGTCTTTTTGATTTGTTTCAGCAGGTAAAAATCGAAACATTTTTTGCTTCAGAAAGATTCGATTTTCAATTCTAGCATAAAAAGAACTCCAATATGTCTTAGAGTGGGGAAAAACTGAGCACAGTTTGGAAGGAGTGAGCTATATCTTGTGTTTCACCTGGAAGCTCTATCAGAGGGCTAAGAATGTGGGTCTTTGTTGCAGGCCTCTGGTATAGCTTAATTGATGCCTTGTTTCAGGTTGTGGGTAGGAGGATGGAGGTATATGCCATGGGTCTGCAGCATTTTGCTCTCATGGTCTTGAAAATACATCTTGTTCAGACAAGTTGGTTGAGTCTGTCTTGGGTCAGTTTTCTGCCCTCTGAAGGCTTTGCTTCTGGCTGAATGTTAGGATGGAGGGATGAATGTTGAGGAGTTAGGGTCATCTCATTTTATAAACCATGGGTTGGATTTCTGAGGGGGTGGAGAGTTGGTCTAGGTGGTTTATGGCTTTGCTTGTGTTTTTTTTCCTTTTTTTTTTATGTATGTTTTATTAAGTGAGGGTGGTGAGGCACTGGAACAGGTTGCCCAGGGAGGTTGTGTCTGCTCCCTCCCTGGATGTGTTCAAGGCCAGGCTGGATGAGGTCTTGAGCGTCCTGATCTAGTGGGAGGTGTCCCTGCCTATGGCGGGGGGTTGGAACTGGATGATCTTTGAGGTCTCTTCCAACCTAGACCATTCTATGATTCTAAGTTTTAGAAATGTGATTTAAAGGTGTTAGAAGTGGAGAGTGAGAGTGAATTTTTTTTTTTTTTGTTCTTTTCACTTTTGCACTTCAAAAAACTCTTCTGGCATGGCAAATCTACTTTTATTTGGTTTGGGATCTAGCGATGGAATGCCTTGATTCCTTATATGGCAGGTAGTATATCTGCTTCCTGTATGTTATCAGACGTGTTTTAGGTCTGGACTGTAATCTGCAAAGCTCCTGTGGACCTGGCCCTGGCTATTTTAGAGCCCGTTTCAGTCTGTGGTCCAGAATAACAGAGTAATCAGGGTCTCCAAGAAGACAGGGCTTAAAGTGATACTATCTGGGGGCGATGGGGAGCTCTTTTGGCAACACGTAGCCTGGAAGTCTGTTTTGCATGATACCAGCTTGAGCCTGGATTTTACTGGTTTTAGGGTGAAACGTGAGAAGGTTGTTTTACAGAAAGTTTATCTGTAGTGCTAAATAGTAGAGTGCTCCAAGTGAGGGGATTTTCTATAGTTTCTCTTCCAATAACTGAACAAAATATCATTCTTCAGGGCTTTTTTAAAAAAATGTAACTAGTATTGTTTGCCTAACTTTTATTATTTTAATCCTGTGAAATAATCTATCCTACTTTGTTGTGATCAGAAAGTGACTTTTCTTGGCTATGTCATGAATGTAAGTTGAAGTAATCACTTGTAAGAAGTGCTGACTATCTTCTGATTTTGTAGAGGTGTATGATTCTCAGAGGCATGGTCATTTTACACTCCCTTTTAAGTTTTGGGGTAAGAATAAATTCCAATTTCTGTAAGCTCTCATGTATAAAAATCCAAATACTTGTGGATGTCTGCTACTGAAAGAGAAAGTGCATTGAACATTAGACACTGAAATGTTTGACCAAAAAACATCAGAGTGGCAGAAGTGAAGGAGGTGGGAAGAATAATGTTTGTTTGAAGATCAGTGCACCCTGGAGAAGAAATTTATTATGATAGTATCAGGGTAAATAAACTCCTTCTTTGGTGTAGTTTTGTTTGTGTCTTTCTAATTAGCGTGGTTCCTTGGGGGCTAGTTTCTGCTGGAGATTGACCTGCATGGGTTTATATTAAGGGTACTCAAGAAGTGGGTTTATTATTCTAAGCAGATTTTTTTTTTTGCTTTATTTACAACTGATGCATTGTGAATACCAGTAACAAAGAGAGAATTCCTTCTTCATCATTCTCTTTCTAGTGTGGGGGAATTCTACCAGAGTTAGTGTTTCATTTGCAAACTTTAAAATTCATTGTTAAAAAAATTGTCCTGTAACCTGTACTTTGACACTTGCTAATGTTTCTTACTTAACTGTAGCAGACTTTGTTGTCACTGTTGGAGGCTTCTTTTTGAGCTGTGCCTTTTGGTGTTGTGATCAGGCTTGCAACCTGTTTCAATACTTTGAATTGTTGTGATGTGGGAGCTGGTGAGGAACATTATTAGAGCCATCTGAGTAATGTTAAAATGCTTATAAAAATTTGTTTTTTATATGTGTGTGTGTGTATATATATATGTATTTAATACAGGTATTTGTGTTGTCTTGCCACGTTTGAGAGGTCCTTACTTAAATACTTAAGAAGTTAGATTGGTGGTTCTCAGTCATTGACCCTTTGATTAGATCTTGGCTGTAAATTCTTTGCCTGTACAAACTAAGCTATATACTTTGTGGTATCCAAGTGAGAAATGTTGTGTGTGGACACTGATATGAGGTGTATAAGCATCTAGCATGTAACATCTCTGGGTATGAAATAGGTGGGAAAGTAGTAGCAAGCATCAAACGGATTTTCTTGGAGTAATAGAATGTAAGTTTAGTGGGGTGGGTAAAAGAGGTCCATGGTGGCAGTTCAGAAGGAAACCACTGAGTTTGGGCCATGGCTTCAGAATGAAAGCTGTAGGAACAGTTAGCTAGCCTTGGCCATTGTTTTCTACCTAAACACTTTGCTGTGGCTGCCCTGGCTTTTCCTCCCTGGTCAGAAACTACCTTTGCAGAGGTAGCTCAGGCTCCTGCTTGGATTTTGATATTCCTCTGGAGTTCAGACCTGATCTTGTGCTCTACATTCACATTTACTGCTACTCTGACACAAGTCAGAGCTGACAGCAAGGTTCCCACTTGCAATGAAAATTTGTTTTCTCAGTGTTACATCAAACTGTGCTTCTCAAGCTTTCCTTGCGCCTTTCTGCAGTTGTCCCTCTGCAGCCCGCAGGATGGATGCGTTTTCCCGTGTATCACTGGCCAAACCTATCTGCAGTGCTGAAACACAGGTGGTGTTAGTCAGAAGTCTTGAAATGCCTCTGGGCAGCTCCAGCACAGGATGGGCACAACAGTCTGGGAGTAGCTTTACAGCTTTGGCAGTTCACAGTGGGGACAAGCAAACTCTGCAAGCAGATGTGATTTGATTTGAAATGAAGAGCATGCCTCCCGTTTGGTCTCCCAAAGGCCACACCTATGCTGAAGGAGCTAGTGTGCAGGGTGCTTTGTCTTGTTCTATTGCTGCTTTCTTCCAGGTCTGAGAAGCTACTGAGTCCCTGATTTTCTTTGCTTAGAAGAATTTTATGAAGTTCATAATGTATTTGCCAAGTTTTCTGCAAAGGTTTTGAGCAGTGAGCAGGTTATGGTGGGGGCATCTTGATTTCTGGGACAGAAACGCTTTGTGATTCCAGTTTCTTGATGGAGAGAGTTTGCATGCTTCAGTTTGTATGGGGTTTGTCCCATGCTAATTGCCCTGAGAAAGGATTATAGGAAATAGAAAATAGAAGTGTTGGAAGCTGTTGTGCCCCATTTATTTGGGGAATGTGTTCTCAGCTTTTCCAATGGTAAAATCCACTTAAGTTTTAATTGTAGGGATATGGAGGTAGTGTAATAGCTTCTGCTTAGTGCAGTGTCTAGGTTTGTAGGCTTGATTAGGGTAACAGGATGTCTTTGAACTTCATTATCATAAAGGCACTGCAGTTTTTCAAGCTTTTTTGTTGTTGTTAATTTTCATATTGAAGAGAGAAAGAGCAATTAAAAACAAACTCCAGCTAAGAGTTCCATTTTCTTCTTTGTCCTGCGTCTCTGAGATTAGCATTACTTTGCCCCTTCAGTGCAGTGGAATGAGTCAAAGGCTTTCTCAATTGTGGCAGTTATTTTATTTATATTGCCTACAAGAAGAGTATTTTGTGTCAGGAATAGAGAGTATCAGTGTTGCAGATGAAACACACAGCACCCTGATAAATGCTTATTTTAACTTGGGATGAATAAAGCCAGAATCTGTGAACTCCTGGGATGTTTTAATGGTACAACTTGTTCAGAAATGTGTCGCTTCCATTCGTGCAGCAGTTTCTTCCGCTTGATTGGCTGCAACTGCTGATCATCCCCTTTCCTTGTTGTACATGAACCTTGTCATCTCCCCTGGAGTAACCAAGCACTGAGAAGCTGCTTTGAATGTTGCCAGTGTGGACAACTACTGCCCAGGGCTGTGAGCTGATCTTCTGCACCCTCTTCCAGGCACAGGACATGTCGAACATCATTCTTGTGAGTAGGCTGGGCTCCCTGCATCACAAGCAGAGAAGGTGGAGGTCTTCATCTGCCGTACTGCAGCACTAGGTGCTGGCTGCTGCTGCATAGCAGTCAGTAAGCTCTGCTGCCTGTCCTGCCTGCTGAAGTTCTGCCTTGTCTTCCCCGGCCGAGATTCATAGGGTTAGACTGTGTGCCAATTAAATTAATCTGCTGATATGTTTCAATGAAGAATTGAAGCAAGTTGCCTTCCTATTTGTGCATTTACAAATGCAAGAGTAGTTTTTCACAAAATTCCATGAATTATTGATTACTCTGGGCTTCCTTTAAGTCTCAGGTCCTGCTGCTTTTATTGACTGCAAAGCTAGAGATGTCCCTGCTCTGCAGCATCACTCAGATCTGTGGGTGGCAGGGAGGGGGAGACTCCATCACCCTCCCTGCTTTGGTGATCTAACAGTGTAGGTGTTGAACACGGATAGTTTCACACTGATAATCCAATTTTTTGAAAATGCTTATGTGGTTATAAGCATGTAGGCAGTAAGTCTGGGTCACTGAGGGTTTTTTTTTCACCTTGAAGAAAGCAGCACAATTAGAGAGTGTTGTAGCATGTACGTTTGTGTTTTCACGTTCCCATCCCTGTGGGATCAGGCCAGAAGAGACTTTGATTGCGGTGAAAAGTTACCTACATCTCTCAGTGTTTCTGTTGTATTTTTACCAGTAATGAAAGGTGGGGGGGGGAGGTATGTGGTGCGTAGCAGGGATAATTATATGGTGTTAGCATTATGTACATTGCTTAGAAAATAGTGTGTTGCAGTTTACTTAGGCAGCAGGATTTAGAGCATAGACGCATGGCATTTTCTCTCCCCGGGCTGGTTGTGTGTGCTGCTCTCTAGCCTGAACCATCACCGTCTGATCTGTGCCCTGAGTGTGTGCATTTTTTTGTCTGTAAGAACTAAACACTGCTTTCTTCCACAACTCCCATACCTGTAGCTGACATTGCAGTCCTCCTTTTCATAGAAATGTTCTCTCTACAAAAAATCTGCTCCTGCTGCCTAGCATTTGCTGTGCTGCTGTGGCGGCTGCATTTCAGTTACTACGTGGATGCCTACTGATGGAGAGAGTGCAGAAGTACTCACAATGTTGCTGCTGCTCTTGAAAGCAAGAATGTTTACGGAATCTTGGTCTTATTCTTTAGGTCTTGCATTCCTCAGTAAATAACAGTATTTGACTGTAAAATACCATTTGGGGTTTCAATAAGGAAATGCATGAGAGGCCCAAATGCAGGAGTCAGGATGCTTTCATTCTGCGGCCTGCACAGCAATTGTGTCTGCGTTCTGAGCAGGGAGAACAGGCTACTAAATCAGTTTGTGAGGTTGTACTTCAACTCTGTCGAGTGTTTGAAATGTACATCTTCCCTCTCCTGTCCCTCTAGAAAAGAGACAACCCTCTGTCCGAGTAAATCTGGGATTTTTATTAGTTGGGGCTCTGTTTCCTGCCCATAATACTTGCTGTAACAAAATACGCTGAAGTTGATCCTTTCTGCTGACTGACAGTAATGAGAGGGGTTGACTTGAGGCAGGAAGCATCTTCCCATCCTTCTCTGATAATCTAGTCATCTTGGAAAAGCTTAATCACTGTGGCCTGGTTAGAAGTGTTTACTGTGTGCGGGCAGGGAAGAACAGCACTTATCACCCCTCCTGTTTTTCCTGTCTTCAGAAGCTTAAAACCGTCACTCCTCAGGAATTCCTCACGCTGCAAATCCCCATTTCTCTTGTGTGCTTGTGATTCCTACACGACTCTTATCTGTAGTCACAGGGCTTTAGTGACCAGTTGATCTAGATCTGGGTAGCCACTCTTTTCTTATCTTGCCACATGGACTTTATTTTGGGAGCAAATTCTGATGTTCTTAAATGGAAATGACTGCCCTTCTTGCTGAGTTTCTGGCTGTTCGAATCCTGCTTCAGAAGCTGAATAACAGTTCTTAGATAAGAACTCTTGGGAAAAAGTAAAAAAGGTTTGGATCTGTTGGACAGTATGCTTTACTGGTGACTGAACATGGGGGAAATAAACACCTCTGCCGTTACTGTAACACAAATGGAAGCAGATCTGGTGTTCTGTGGTGGTTGTGCTGATACATGTTATATTAGTCAGTGCAGAGGGCATGGGTAACTGATTCTGGTATGATTCAGCCATTGCCTCTCATAGCTTTGTTCACCACCTCCCCTTTAATCACGTAAAATTCCAAAGGCAGCAGGTCTATACATTTTGGTTTAGAAGCTATGCTCTTTGACTGATTGATTTAATAAAACAATAGAACCTGTGTTGAGGGTTCTGTACCTGCAGGCACCGAGGCCTCAATGTCTTGCAGCTGAGTTTGGTGCCTGTGCCTGGGTTTGGTGACTGGCCCTTTTGCTTAGCAAGGAATGATGAAGACCCTGTGTTAAGTGGCTCTGAAAATCCACTAGCAAAGTGCTTAATGTGCTGTCCCAGAAACACCACTGTCTTGGGAAGAAGAGGGGGAAATGGGAACATGCCAGTGGGTTTTTCTTGGAAAATGTCACTGTGTTTGAAGGTTCCAGTTGCACAGATGCCGAAGGTAGAGTGAGGAGGCTTTGGCGGCAGCACTTCTGTCCTTGTGGCTCTCAAGAGTTTTGAACAATTAGTACCATGACAGTGTCAAACGTGTTTGAAATCTCTCCAAGGCTTATAGCTGACGTCGAAGTCCACGTCAGTAGTTTTCCATGTTAGAAGGAATCCTTCTGATTCAAACTAGATGCATGTGTCAGGAACACTTTATTTACAATAGTTGCCTGTGCGTGCCAGGCTGTTAGTCAAATAGATAGCAGGAAGCTGTGGCTTTCCGTGCCCACCATCTAATTTTTAACCCATTGGGGGCCAGAACCATTGCCTTTTCTTCTCGGTGCAGTGTGGCTGTATAGCACGTGTTAAGACCATTGAGGCTTCTCTCACTTTTTGGATGCACATGAAAAGGATTCTGTCAAGGATTTTTGGTATTAAAAGACATTTGTCTATACGCCCAGGGCTGGATGAGGCCTTGAGTGACCTGATCTAGTGGGAGGTGTCCCTGCCTATGGCAGAGGGTTGGAACTGGATGATCTTTGAGGTTTCTTCCAACCTAAACCATTCTATGATATAGAATGAGGCCTTTTATAAGAACAGTCCACTGCCCAAGCTTAAAACTATACCGTGGTGTTCAGAAGAGTCCAGTGTGAGTGGTTACTCCATGAGTAGCATGGTAGCACAGGACCCTCTCTAGCACAAGCTGCAGTACTGTCATGCCAGAATAAAATCTTGAGTAGATGCTGTGAGTATTTGGAGATAGAAAGCCTACATATAACTCAGGAGAACGTTAGTGGCTTTTTGCAGGGACCTCAGCGAAACAAATTTTTTCTCTGTCTTAATGAAGCATTACAGTTAGTTTACATAGTGATAAATATAATAATTATTATAGCAATGGCTGTGTGCCCAAGATGCCTAGAAAGCTGAATATGAAATCTTTTTAATGGCATCATAATGGTCTTTGTAAGTGTTACAGATTTCCTAGTGTTGTGTATAATAAATAATGCACATTATTTTTCAGTGGTCTCATACAGCTCAACAGTGTGTACACACAGAGAAGACTTTATCTTGAGAAACTGATTTTTTTTTTTTTTTTTTCCTGTGGCAACTTTCTCTAGTTAGAGAGTGTCCAGCAGTGGAAACATGCACACTACAAGATAAGCAAACATTATACCAGGCTTGCTGGGGAGGGAATGTGTCTTTTTGGAATTGGGGAGGGATGAGATGAAAACACATGATAGCTTTTGGAGAGTAAGTTGAGTGTCTTCCTCTCTTCACTAAGCCGTTTTGGTGCCTTAATTTATATTTTATAAATAATACATTTTGTGAGAATACACAGACCTAGCACAGTATGGCTTCCTTCCCTACTCCCTCTTTCATCTCTCAAAGGAAACAATGCGTAGCCAGTGTGATATGCTTGTTTGTGGATTATGCTTTGCTTGGCAAACTATGTCTCTTTTTACTTTGGGTCCCATTCCTGGCAAGGGTCAAACATTTAACTACAGGAATCATCAGGAAGCTGTTGGACCAAGATGCATCAGGCGAGAGAAAAGCTGTTTGTGTTTGTTAGTGGTTTTGTTTTGTTTTGGTTTGGTTTGGTTTTTTTTACTTTTTTTTCCAGCAGGTTTGAGCTAAAAGTTTGTGGGAAAGTGTTAGGCCTTTGAATTTTTAATACTGAGATGTACTTCTTCCTCATGTTTAAAATTCTATGCCAAGAATGTCTGCACCAGAATTTGTTGAAGATGGACCATGAATTTTCAGAATTAATGCTGAGCCCTGCGTGGTTCCTGTCCTTAAGGACAGGGGCTTCCAACAGCTCCACATTTTTGGGAGGAGTGCGTCAGGTAAGAGTTAACAGGCATACGATTAGCATCTGAGTAGAACAAAATACTGCATCCATAGCAACCACAAATGAGACAATATTAAAATCAGGGATTTTAAATAATTCTTTCTTATGCCATATTTTGTAGTGTTCTGTGAAAAGTAAAAGAGGAACAAGTAATGAAAAAATATTTCTCTCTCTGGTGGTTTTCAGAGCCATGATTCCTTTATTACATTGTCTAATCTCAATAATTTGGCTTATTCGTTGTAGAGAGCACAGTATCTCGAAGGCATCTGGTATTGTGGTGTTGCACAGATGACTACTTGATGAAACTCGGCATTAGGGACTTATTTTTACTGTGACTTTGATGCTTTGGCAGCGAAGGGAGTGGAAAAGACGTGAGAGAAAAAGGGTGGCTGGCAAACAAAATATATAGCCTTTTTCTATAGGAATACAATATACATGGTCTGTCTCTGGAGGAAACTTTTTGAAGCCTTTATTGCTTTTAGTTCAAGCAGAATTTAGAAAGGTCTTTTAAAAGTCTGTTTTCATTATGAATCTTGACGAGCAAAACCTCCCCAGTGCTTCACTGGCCCAAATGATTATATTCTTACAGTACTGCCTTTCAGTGAGGACTTTGGGGTGTCTCTCCAATTGAAGCTTCACCTGAGGAACAGTTCTTGCCTGGCAGGCTTACAGGGAGGGGCAGAGGCAAAAAATAAGCTGGAGTCTGTTTTAAAGCACAACTTCTTTTGCAGCCTTCTAAGTATGAAGAATTTCAACATACCTCGTGGAGCTCACACACGAACTTATATTCTTGGTTTTGAATGTACCATATTCTTAAGTGTCAAGGGACAGAAGGAGAGGAAATGGCCTGAAATTGTACCAGATGAGGTTTAGATTGGATATTAGGAAAAATTTCCTTACTGAAAATGCAATCAGGCACTGGAACAGTCTGCCCGAGGAGGTAGTAGAGTCACTGTCCCTGGACAGTGTAGGCATATGAAAGAAAGGTGTAGACTTGACACTTCAGGACATGTTTTAATGGTCATGGTGGTATTGGGTCAATGGTTGAACTCAATCTTAGAGGTCTTTTCCAGCTAAAACAATTCAGTGATTCTATGCTCTGTGTAGGGGAGGTTTGCGTAATGTATGCAGGCACTTTCATTCTGTGTATTTGAAAAGAAGTATACACTTAATATTCACACACATTTAAATGTTTTGGTATCATCTGTAAGGTGATTAATCTAATGGATCTTTTGTACTTTAATTATCCTCTGTCACCCTAAAGACTAGTAATTTACGACGCTGAGTAATTCCAGGCT
Organism: Psilopogon haemacephalus; assembly: GCA_013396835.1. Taxonomy (NCBI): domain Eukaryota; kingdom Metazoa; phylum Chordata; class Aves; order Piciformes; family Megalaimidae; genus Psilopogon; species Psilopogon haemacephalus. Next base: position 1,085,987 of record VWZI01021435.1, on the reverse strand, counting down.
AGTAGTCATTGATCATGTCTGGTGTTACTCTGTTGTAATTGTTGCTTATGCTTCATTTTTAGTCTTAGCCAGAGACTTGTCTGGTCAACCCACAATGCCCAGGTACCATTTGGTTGTAGTGGTCTGTAGACTGAAATACTGTGGTGGATGTGGAGGTCTCTTGTCTTTTCCAGGGTGAGTGGAAATGCTGCTTATGTGTTCAGTCATATTACACCGAGTGCTACTTTGGACTGTGAGCTCTTTTTCTCCTCCTTCGGACTCTTGCTACAAGCTGATGTGCTGTAAGATGTTGCTGATACGATGTTTTCCTAATAGTTAAAAAAAGAACCCTGTAAAATCATCTTACTAGGTAGAAAGTTCAGTGAGTTACTTGAAACGACATTAAATGGGCTCACTAATGTTTTGTTGTGTCTTTGGCTACTGGGTGGTTCCAGGTGAAACTGGCTGGCAGTGAGGGTTCAGTGCCTTAGGCTGGTGCATGGTGAAAAATCTGCTTTGAGGAGGTGAAGTCTCACTGTCTGCAAAGCCAATTAGTCTGGTGCTGCACAGCGTTGGAGCTCTTAGCTCTGTGCAGTGTGTTGAGGGGGACTGTACAGCTGTGTGGCTCTTCCTCAGAGCATGCTGCAGGCCCTGAATCTGCTGTGCTGAAATGCAGAGGCAGGTATGCATGAGCATTGGTAGTGCTGATGGATATGTCCAGTTACTACAGCAGCTTGCTAAAAGCTGGAGCTGTCTGATGGTTCAAGCTTAGGGCTGGAGGTTAGCACATCCAAAGCTCAAATTGGGGACAGACAATATACTTCCTGTGACCCAAGTCAATCACTTAATCTGAGTAATCTTACTTTGTGGTTTGTGTTCCTGTTTAAGGTAGGATTGATAGTGTTAGCTGCTGCTGTCTTTCTCAGGTGTGTTAGGATTAGTGGGTTAAATTTAGTTAAGACATGTCAGGCAGAAGCAGGAGATGAGTGTAGTAAAAATGCTGCCCTTACTGAAATACCATCTCAGAGTAATCTTCTTGCTGACACTTCCCAAGCACAGGCCTGCTTTAGAGGGGAGGATTTTTGAAGTTTGAACTGTTTAAGGTAGGACAGGTGCTGTGATACTGGAAACTTCTAAACCGTAGGGAGGTAGGGGTTGTTGTTGCCAGGTTGTCTCTGGGGGTCAGGAAACAGGCTTGTTTGCAAACAGATCAGGAACACACATGGGATGAAGCTGTCGCTTTAAGGCTTCCCGCAGCATTTTAAAATAATGACCGTGTTGTGGGGGGTCAAGCGAGTGTATTGGTAAAAAGGATGACAGGTTGCAGCTGAGCTGGAGGAAATTCAAGTTGTCTCAGCTTCTGCACAGAGTTCGCACTACGATAGATTGTCCACCCGTCTTGGATTACTTCCCTGCAGCTCTCCTGTCTGACACAGATATTGTTTCCCTCCAAAGGCTGTGGAACTGAGGGTTAACTGTCAATGGAAATTTTGACTGCCTGAGTTGGCTGCTTCTGACTTGGCTACACAAGATAATGAGTTACCTGTCCTTAATGTAATAGCTTACGGGTTTTTTAAGGCTTTTATCTTAAGTAGCAGTACGGAGGGAACTGCCAATACTTTTTAATCTCTTTTTTTTTTTTAAAGATTGTATCTTTTTATTGGAGAAACCCTAAACCTGCCTTGAGTCTGTGAGAGGGCATATTTGGGGGTTGGGTAGGAGGAGCTGCAGAAGAGGAGGGTGTTCAGTGTTTTGCTTCTCCCTTGCCTGGAACACTTGAGATTGAGTAACCAGGGTATCGTCTGCCATATCCGAGGCCAGTGCTGAAGCTTACAAAAGAGCTTAAGTCATTTCAGTAAATGAATTTAGCTGTTGTCCATCTACATCCTGTGCTTGTTGAGACTTTGCTGATTCCCAGCTGTTTTCTGTTGCTTATGTGCCAGCAGTTGCTCCACCTCCTCTCAAGAGCTGGTGGAATAATTTGAGTGCTAACTTCCTTCAGGCAAAGTAAGTCAGGTTTGCCTAAAAACCTCCGAAGTGATGGAAAGAGCTGGGCTGGCTCAGGCTTCTGCAGTGGGATGGGAGTACTCCTGCAGTTCTTCGTCTTTGCAGTTCAGGTGGAAGTGGCTCCTGTTGTTGCCATTAACTGCATTTGCAGAAGTGATTTTGATATCCTTGGGAGCATTTATCTTTGGTATACACTTAAATGCACTGGTTCTGGTGTTGTAGCAGCTTGCCTACAGTAGAGGAGGAGGAGGGAAACAGCAGGAATGCCTTCTACGAATTGTTCAGATTTCCTGGAGGCAGTAAGGGACAAGAATGTCATGGTAATGTTTAAATCTCTGTGAAACAGAGCCTTTGCATGTAGTTTCAGGAAGACTGCTGTCAGTAAAAGAGTAGGAGATTAAACGGGATTTTTTTATCCCAGAGGGTTCAGATTTCCAGGCACGAGGAAACGTTAGTTGCAGTTTCTGTTAACCTGGACGGTACAACCAACATACTGGAAAAAATAAGGTTCTCTGCCCTATTGTATCTGTAGAGGAGGATGATTTGAGCTTTGTGATCAGTCTCTAATCTCAGTCATGACTTCTACATTCAAAACAGTCCTATAGAATTGATATACTACAGAAGGTGTTCAGATTTATCTTTCAACGACAGGGGAAATGTTCATCTACATGGCCTGTAAATTATTTGTCGTGGACTGAGTATCCAGTTTCCCTTTTTCAGTTAGTTTGTCCCTCTGATTCAGTAAAAGTCTTCTAATGGAGTCTTTTTGAAGACAGTGGTTTTACTAATTTAGAGATAGCTGAAGTACAGAGGAAAAATCCCTAGAAAGTTCTTTTAGTGCTCTGTTTTTTAACAAACACAGCCTTAGGAAACAAAGTATTTAGGGGATTATATTGTGATTTGCTTTTGAACACAAGGTATTGAGAGGCAGGGCTGAAACCTGCCCTGTGTCTGTAAATGTTTGGAGGTCTTAAGCTATTTGTGTGTGACCTTTTTGCCTGGAATAGAGAGAAGCCTCTGAGTCTGCATTCAGTTAGGTTTGGCTGGATGATGTGGGATACAAGCTTGCTCTGATGACAACCTGGGAGCCTGGAAATGTTTTGTGCTCCTGTTACTGAAATTCAGCCATCCTTAGAGCATCTCTCTACCCATCACTCTATATTAGTAATGAAATACTGGGATGAGAGCAGACTTGGTCAGAAATCTCCTCAGAATACCAGTGGGGTTTTTTGATGCCTGAAGGAAAAGTAGAGAAGAATTACATTTTTTAATACTCTTTCCCTCTCCAAAGAAATCTTCCTCCCCAGTCAACTCTAATTTTAGTAACACAGGTTAAGGCTGGTGGCACTGATTTCAGTGTTACTTCTGCCACTCTGTGGACAGAGGAGCTTGTTGTGTGTGGTCTTCACAATTTTTTTTTTTCCTCTCCCCCTCAACCTCGCTACCCTCCCCACTTGCACTGTAATAGAGAGATTCTGTGGATTTTAAGTTGTAGTAACTGCTCAGTGGGAGTGTGAGAACTTGTGATGTAAAGCTTAGTTCTCACTTGAGAATTTCTTAGTAATTGATAGAGGAAAATAGACCATTGCTGAGCTGCATGAGAACTGGCACTCACTGGCTAGTCAATAAAATGGAGTTAGAGAACTTTACAAAATAAGAAAAAGAAGTTATCTGTAAGAAGCATCACTTAATTTTGGCAGTCTTATTCTTGAGCAACTCTCAAATCTGTAAATGTTCCTACTAACTTTAAACCCCAACAATATTCTCCAGTAAGCTTTTACTTAGAAGGGGAAAACTTTAATAAAACTTAATCAGGACTTAATGCAGGAAACCCTTAAAAGTGAAGCATCTGAAATATTTTTTATAGATTAATAGGCTTGATTAGTTTAATGTGAACTGGATATCTAATATTAGAGGCAGCTTTTTCCATTGGCTTATGTTCTTGCATACATTTCGTTCTCAGTTATAAAGGATATGTTTTCTGGGCAGGACTTAGTAAAATGAAGTAAGTTATGGATACTTAACTTTGCAAATAAATCTGCCCACACCTTATTTTCCTTTGGGGAGATTTGCTGGGAGGGAGCTGGTATGAAACTAAGAAAAGAAGATGTGGAAGTCACAGACTTTGTAAGATGACTCTACCAAAACAGCTTCCTGTGATTGAGCTGCCATTGACACTTGCTACCACCAGTCCTATATAAATAATGAAATCTGAAAGGGCACAAAGAGGCTGAAGAGGGTGGCAGGGTGCTTTGTCAGTTTTGTGTGAACAAGCAGAATTATTTTTATGTGCATTACAAAGACTAGATTTTAAAATCTGTACCACTGCCTGAGGTATTTATGTAAAGCTTTTCTGGGGTTTAGCGAATCAAGCTTTCCAGATGCAAACGAGAGTTGTTACTTTGGAGGTAGGCACTTTCTGACTGATGGCAAGAGTAGAAATAGAGACACTATAGTTAGAGCCTGTGTGGTTAATGTTCTGAGTATTCTAATGTAGTAGTTTTTATCTGAAGACTCTGTTTCATTGAAGTTTCTCAGTTAGACTTTTTTTTTTGAAGGCTGTTGGTGTCAGTTTGGGGATAACGAAGGGGGAAGCGGATTTGGGATTACAATTACTTGCTGCTTGCCATGTGCTATAGATAGCTGTGAAATAGCGCAGTTTGTTTGGGGACGGCTTTGCTACCTGGAAATAGAAAATAATCCCGGAGTGAAGGTGTGTCCCACCACGCACATTTTGTAAATAAGGGAGCCTTGTCTGGCATGACAGATGAATCTGCCCTAGTACAGGGCAGCCTTTTCCTTCTAAGTGTTATCAGAGGCTTGCAATCACAGCCCTGACTTTAAGATGTAGCATGTGTGGTTAGGAGCAATTGTGGATTGATCAGGATGGGGGGAGGCAAATAAAATGGTATGTTTGGTAAGTGGTCTTGAAACCTGTATCTAATGATTTGGCAGCTCCAGTCTATGTAGTGTAAAGTGGCTGAAACCAATCCTTGTAAGAATTAAGTACTTCTCTGCCGGTGTGCTGAGAGCTGTTCCCAGCTGGTCATGTTCCGTGGTTGGCTGGGATGCTGAATAATATTTTTCCTTCATGGAAACCTACCATTTGCTTTTGAACTCATGGATGTTCTTTTTCTGGTAAAAGTATGTTTGCTTTGCCTCGTGTTTCTGATAAAGATGTGGAGTTCAAGCTAGAATAGTTTATTTCAATTTATTTTTATAACTAAATATTAATTTATTTCTCCAATGGTCAGTTGGCCAGAATCTAAACTTTGAACTGGCACTGCCCTGTAGAGCGTTTGAAGTACTGTTGATATAACAGGGTCACTGTCAGTTTAATTTTATCTCTAAACATAAGTCTTGTTGGCTTAAAAAGTGATTAAAGAAACAACAGAGTGGAATTGTTTAATATGGATAAGATTGTTTTCTACTTTAATCCAAAATTGTTGATGTTTGTCCTCTTCTGTGGAGGATCAGCCCCAGCCAGCAGCACTGATCTGATCTGCTTTGCTTTTGTGACTGACAAGTGAAATTGAGAAGTGAAACTTTCTGAGAGGCAGGAGAAAACGGTAAGTGATCGAATAGCATGAAATACATTTTGAGTCCCTTTCTTTAGTGATAATTGGTTAAAAATAGCTGAATAATTTCAAACAATAGTTCTAAACACTTGCATTAAGAATTTGATGTTTTCTAGTCATGAGCCATGTATAACTTTTATTCTCCTAGGTTAATACATCAATATGAGCTAAGAAAAAAACCAGAACATCTCCAGTATGATTAATCTGGTGCTTGAAAAGACTCCTTGTTTCAAAAGAATGCCTTGTTTTGAAAAAGAGAATCTAAAACTTCTAAGTGTCACACCTCCTCCTTGCACGCTGAAGTCTGTACCTTAATGTCTGGTGAAGTGACTTGTTCAAGGTCACAGCCCTTGGCCTCGCTTGAAATAGAAGTCCAATGGCAGACCTGCTGTCCTCTGACATAACCACCAGGCATGCTTCTCCCAAGTGCATTTTAGAGCTATGATGACTACTCCTAACTTGAGAACATGAGAAAGCTGCTTGGAGAAGGAATGATGGAGGTTTCGGCAGCCATGGGTTTAGTTTCTGCATACACAAAGCATGCTTTGAATATGAAAATGCAGTATACACTCAGGTGAAGGAGTAGAAATTACTGGATGTCTTTGGAGAACATGATCCACATTAAAAGCATTAGGGTGAGGAATTGCAGGTTTCTTACTGTAGGCAATCTGAAGCTGAACCGAATGCAAACAGTTAAATGTTTCTGTTATCATTTGACTTGAATTTTCATCTGTCAAGCAAGTATTCCTCAAATTCTTTCTGCTTTTGACGAATTACCTGAACATATGTAGACTTCAGCAAAGCTTTATTGTGGTACCTGGCTGTCAGCAGTCTGCCTGTTGGGTTGTTTTCATTGAGGTGTCGCAAACCTTTTATTGTTTTGCTTAGCTAAATTTTCAACTACAGAAACAATTTCAGATTTTGAACAGAAGAACTGAAAAAGTACTGCCTTGCAATGCATAGATATGTTTTTCACAGACTCTCAGAGTCTTTAAAGCTTCAATGATGCTGCTACCGGAATTTTAATATGTTGCTAGGAGTTAAGGTTAAAGGGTAAATTTTCATTGCTGTATGGACAGCTTGTAACAGGGCTTGTGAAAAGCAAATGCATGAGATGAATATAAACATTTTTTTTAAAAATAGGATTTTGTTCCATCTTCTCTGGGTATGCAGAAGATTTTTTAACTCATTCTGGGAAAAAGGTGCAGTGAGAGGAAGGGAACAGGAGGAATTCAGTTGCAGTTTTAGAGGGTCCTAGAAACAGTTGTACTTTGGACAATTTGATAGACCAAATGCTTTCAGTCTGTATTATGTGGATGGCACAGCTTTCCTGCTTAGCTGTTGCATCTGGAGTTCTTCCCAAGAATTCTACCTTGTATTGTGTCTGTATTAGAGGTAGGGACAGTTCAGTGCACTTTTATTCAGCTATTTAATAACCTCAATAATCAGAATCCCCTCCTTTGACCTGCTGGCCGTGTTGCTTTGGATGCAGCCCAGGGTACAGTTTTAATATGATCCTATGCATTTTGGTCTTTCTAAACTTGCTAAGGAATCAATAGCAAAGAATTTTGAAAATGGGCTTGAATGTTTTTAACAATATAGGTGTTCTGGCACTTAGTGGTATTTTCAGGTTTGAAGAGCTGCATTGCAGGTCTTCCTTTTTGTCTACAGGAAGGTGCTAATAAAAGCCACTTGCCTTTCATACCTTGTTCACTGGTGTCCTGATACCACTTGAAAAGAGGGTGTATGAAACGTAATGCCCTACACTTAGAGCAGCAAGGTTTGGTTTGTTTCATTTCCAGAGCCTAGTAAACGTCTCTAAATATGTCAGATGCCATCTCAGCACTTTGCCAGAGCGGCAGTTGGAGCAACAGTTGGTGAAGCTTGGAAGCATACCTGATGGCTTTAGTCATCTGAACGTTGCATTTTTGTCAGTGGTCCTGGAGAGGAGGATGGTGGATCAGAAGGGCTCACAAGCCATGCAGGACCTGAACGGTGGTTTGGAATTTGCCTGAAGGCAATAGGCAGTCTTTTGAAACCCATACAACAGAAAACGTTAATACTTTGTGCACTCTATTGAAAGCTTTTGCTTGCCGTTGTAATCAGCACTGTCTCATGTTACTAGAAGAGATGGATATAGACTGTAAATGTGTTAGCTTCCTTTTTTCCCTTCAAGTTTGATGCCTTTGTATGTTGGCTAAGATTCTGTAATCAGCGGCAGGCTTTTGTGCTTGGCCAAATCAGCTTGTTGAGAAGAGGCCGAAATACACCCCACATGGTAAAGCTTCTTTATTGCTCCCTGGAGGGGAAGGAGGCTTCAGATATACCACCTGGAGTCCTGCCCCTCTCTTAGACCTCCCTTGGCTGTTGGATCTTTCCTGGCAGCCACAGCTGGCTTGGGAAACGTTTCATTACTTCCTGGACTACTTCCTGAGAAGTCTTTAGGGGCTCAGTGAGATAAACCTGCTTGTTTCCTCTACGGTTTCCTGATGACTGGTTTACAGTACAGCTTTTCCTGTTCCTAAGCAGGGGGGCAAGCTTTTCTTCTCCACCCACTTGACTAGCCAGTCACACTTAAGGCGTGTTGGTTTGTCCATCCTTTTGCTGTATCTCTGTTTTACCTTTCTTATCTCCATTCTCCTGCTAGTTTTATTTTTTTTTTCATTATCCAGAAAGCTTAAAATGAAGCGTTTAAATTTTGCCAAGCCTCTGGTGGCCATAGGACTATTTGTATGTGCTTTGAAGTGGGGTCAGACACAGAATTGCCAAGTTTTTTTCCTTCCTGCGGTGCTGCAGTTGGTAACTTCTTGCTGGCCTCTCATCTACCCTGCAAGCTATCCTCCTACCTGTTCAGCAGACCTCTCTCTTTGGGATCCCTCTTGCTGCTACCAGAGCAGTTGGCGTTTGCACTCTTCAGCCTTGAACCTCAGAACTTTTCTAATAGTTGAGATTTGTGAATTGTCTCTTACGCTTAGTAGATTTGACTGATAATTTTTGATCAGAGCTTTTCTGCTCAGCAGAGTGACAATAACCTTATCTTCGGCAGTCGCTTGCTGCTGTTTGTGTTACTGACCAGTTCAAAATCCAAAGTACTCAAAGCATTAAGTTGATGTATAGATTGATGAAACTACTGTGGCCATGTATGCATATATAGTGTGGTCTATATGCGTGCAGTGTTACCTCTAAGTAGATAATGCATTTGTTATCTGTAAGGAGTTTGTTTCTGGATCCTTACTTCAGAAAAGAGAAAGAAGTCAAATAGATGTTCATTCTACTGTGTCAAGTTGCAGTGTTTATCATCTGCTTTTCTTGCTGTCTAGCTATCATCCAGTCCAGTGGTATTTTAACTGCAACTCCCAACTGATTTATGGTGGTTATTTTTAACAATAAAAATAATTTCTGCTGTTTAAAAATAAGCCAATATAGAGGCAGTGATTTAAGAACACAAATGTGAACTTTGTTTTGGGTGGTGGAAGAGCCAAAACTGAGTAGAAGCTAACTTGTAACTCAGGCTGTAAGTAGATCTCAGAAACCTGAAGTATTATTACCTGCAGTATATTTCAGGCTTCTGAATTTCCAGAGCTTTGAAGTGAAGGATAATAAAGTGCAACATGTGGAAAAAATTTTCGGGACAATCAATCTGTTACTTGTGAATAAATCTTGAAGAAGAAAGGAAAAAACAGAATTTTTGTCTGAGCTGACAACAGCCTAGATGGTAGTTCAGGAATTACTCAATTCCCTAGTTCCTATAGTTCCTCCTTTAGGAGAGGCAGACAGTTAAATACATATTTAGCCTAATTGGCTGCAGGAAATAATCTTAAAATTTTTAACTGTCTTTTTCCTTTTGGATAGGAGATAAAAGTCCCCCAAGGAAGCTACTGAACATTAGCTGTCACTTCTTATTTGAAAGTTTTGATAGTTTTTTTGTATTAAAAGTTAATTGTTTTATGGAGGGCTTTGTTTTCATTGTGCATTTAGAAGTAACGAAATACATTATGAAGATTGTAATTTAAATAACATAAGTTCTTGTCACCACTCCAAACACCTGAACTCTGATTCTGTGATTGTATTGCCCTCTTTAAGAGTATGGTTCTTACAGAAGGGGTGTATAATGGGTAGTGTGTATCTGCTGCTTAACTGTTCAGCTCTGTAGAAGTGAGAGTGTCTGGGTTTGGTAAACTGGTGAAATGGGAACTTGTGGGTTTTAGTTGCCCTGTTTTTCCCTTGCTGTAAAGGAAATGCAGACCCAAATGTTGCATTTTTATGTGTCTGTAAGAGACTATATGACTTTCAGTTATGTACTGACTTCTGTTTGACCCTGTATTTAAATCTGGGAAAATAATAAGAGGGAAGTTTAAGAGCTTGATTTGCAGTGCAGGACTTGACCAGGACTTGATTGCTAAGCTGCTTTGTGTTCAGTTACTGAAGGCAGTTTGATTTCAGGTGCCCACCCTTGCTTGACCCTGTGTTAGAAACACCATCTTTCCAGAGCCATCAGTAGCTTTTTTTTATAAGTTTCATTTAATTTAGGGCTTGTTGGTGGTAGAGAAGCAACCTGTGTTTTAGTATGTGGAAAGCTACAAACAGGCAATGCCTTTATGATTGGATAGCAATGACTTGGTATAGGACCAATGCGCTTTCATACCTGTTAGGCAAGCTCCTGTCTCTAGCACACAGAAGCTCCTTTGAAAGGCTGAGACCTGAGCTCTGCACATCTTTGGCTTTTGAAGAGCCTGACCTTGAACACATGGCTGTGTGTGTCTTTGAGCCACTAGTTTCTCAAAACTTGTATTGCTCTGTATTTGTTCCCTGTTCCATGAAAGAGTTCTTTCTGTAGCTCAAATGAGCGGGTAACCTGTTATTTTTGTTATCTGGTGAGGACACTATTTTCTCTAGCTTTCAGTAGTCCACACAAGTCCTTACTGGTAAGAACTTGCAGCAGGAGAGGAGGGGAAAAGTAGAGCAGCAGATAGCAGGGTTGGGGGGGTTGTTTGTTTGTTTTGTGGTGTTTTGTTGTTTGTAGACACACACACACACCCCTCCCCCCCATAGTATAGTACTCATTTGTGTGTGTGTGGAACTGAAACTGGTTTTCATAATCTCAGCTTCCCTGAGTAGCAGCAAGACGAACAGCTGCAAGCGTCTGCTCAGTAGGGACCTGCTGCTGCCAGAAATTGAGCTGATAATGATGAGTGGCTCAGGAGTGTAATTAAGGTCATATTAACTCCAGCAGCTCCTCCTACCTTACACATAAAAATCCAGGAAATGCGTCATGCAGAAGAGCAGTACAGGGATGGGTCCTGTTAGGCAGAGAGCTTTGGATCCTTGTGTTGGAAAACCAAGGGAGATGTAGAGCGATCTAAATGGCTCATAGAGGAATGTTGGATACAAACATTGTTCAGTTTCAGAACATCTTTCACGTCATGTTGCTGGAGGTACTTTTTTGGCAACCCATCCATGGCACGCACAACTCTGTGCTGTACTGGAAGATTCCTAAGGGTAGCTAGCTGGAAAGGTTTTATTGCTGTTGAAACTAGAGGAAGGTCCTGTATAAGCTATCATCTAGCCTGCACTGTGGTGGAGAGTGTGGGTGAGAAAGGCTTTAGAGATGGAGGACATTCCTTCCAGCCTTGGTGTTTTTTCCAGACTTTTTGAGGTGTGATGTATGAAACCTATCAGGGAAATAGTGTTAGTAAATGCTGACAACATTGAGTGTGTAGTTCAAAGAAAAATAAAAATAATGCTTTGTTCAAAATCAGGAAGGTGTTCGAGGAACGCAGAGTAAGTGCTTGAAGTAAAAACTGCATGTGGTGTAGGTGTGCTGTAAGGATGCTCATTTCCTTCATTTTCAATTATAAAAACCCTCTCACTGTAACTAGTGCAGTGTCTTTGGAGGAGCTGTTGTTTCCAGTTGGTAGATACATCTCCAAATGTCAGCTGTGGTTACTCTCCCGTGTTGATTTCCTGACCTGTAAAAGAATAACACTATGATAATTTTAAGCTGTTCCAAGAGCTTCTATTATACTTGGTGTAACTTACATGGCAGATCTTTAAACCAAAGATACTCATTTGAAAAATGCTTCTGGGCTAAGATTTCTAAGTAATATGTAGCCCAGAGGAAGTCTTGTGAAATCTAAGCATAAAAAAAAATCTTAAATAGGGTTCATAATGCAAATTTTAAACTCCAGCAGTATTAATGGTGGTTGTTAAACAGAGTTTTGAAAAACGTGCTGGTTGGTATTAGTCAAATTGATCAAATTGGACTTCAGGAAAAAAAAAGAAGTTGGCTGGTTTCCCTGATACTGTACTTTGGCTCAAAGAACGTAGCCACATTGGAGAGTTTGGAAGAAAATCTGTAAGACAGTGCTTTGGTGATAACGTGCAACCTTGTGCTGCTGAAATAAGTTATTTATTGTGGCTTGGGAGCTGAGTGACCAAATGGAGGCTTTATCGCAGGCTGATACAGTGTCTCATTGTCTTGCAAGGGCAAAATGACAAGTTCCTCTATGCAAATCCTCCTTGTGTAGCCTCTGATGAGAGGACTGTGCTGCTTACTCTTCTCTAAACAGTGATCTAAGTATGGCTGTCAGTAGTAGCAGTGCTTTTTTTTTTTTTTTTTTTTTTGATGGTTATTAAAACCCAAGAATCCTTTAGAGGAGTAAGCCAAGTGGGGTTGAAATGGATTTGCACTCTGTACAGGAATGGTCTGCTTCTGTTATATTTCCTCTGTGGATTTTAAAGCTCTGCAAAAGCAAAAGTGCCAGGTTTTGAGATTTGCCACAAGCGTGGAAGTATTGATGGGATGTGAACATGTTTCCATCACTCTTGTGTTTTGTAAATTGTTCCTGTCGTGAGGTGGTGGGTTCAAAAGCTTGTGTCTAATGTACAGCAGTGCAGGAGGAATGCGGAATGAATCTAGCGTGACAGGGGCATCAGAGTCTGGTGTGAGAGGGGTATCAGAGCTTTGTAAGGTGCTTTTCCTCAGTCTAATCAATAATTAAGTGTGTGGAATCCTTGTTCTTGCACTTTGGTCAGGTTTAATGTGCAGGCTTAGAGAAGGAGACAAAGTCTGCAGGAACTGTTCCTCACTCCTGCTTGTTCTGATGGCTTAAAATTCTGTGGTAGTGTGTCCTTTCTCTATTTCCACTTTCCCCATGTCAGGAGTGTTTTGAAAACGTGCACACAGCAAAGGCTTCCATATCCTCAGCAAAAGCTGTGTTCTGTGAGTCATTTGCAGTCTTGGTTCCTTAGGAAGGAAAGTAATTATGTTCTTGACTGAAAAGTCTGTTTAATGATTTGGAGAACAAGTTTCTGTGCTTGTTTCTTACGTGGGGTTTTTCTTTCCTTCCCCCCCCCCCCCCCTTTCTTTTTTTTTTTTTTTTCCAAAAAGATCAGGAGTAAGAGTTGCCTCTAAAAAGCTTTTGTCATTTCCACACACACCTGGGGAGGATTCTTGCTTCATAATACTGAGAAGCTGAAGTGAAGTGTCTGCTCCAGGTGGCCAAGCGAGAAGCTGAGTTCTCTATACTGCAGCTTTCTGAGTAGAAGTGGTGTTTCCCTGTACCAGAGGATTTTTATGTGCCACAAATGTGTTTTTTTTCAGAGCAGTGTGTATGTGGAAATCGGTTAGTGTTATTGATTTATTTATTTTTATATATTTCAGGGTATGATTGTAGCAGGCCAGCTTTTTCTATAGTCGAAAACAAACAGCAAGAAGAAAAGCAGTTCATGAAGCGAACGAAGCGCTGAGGAGCGAGGGAATTTGTGCTTTGAGAAGTGGTGATTAGGAGGGTAACTCGGTGCCTCTTTCTCCTGCCTTTGCGAGGCCCTGTGTCTGTTTTAAGCTGCTCCAGGCACTGCAACCTAGTCTCAGCAAGCGTGTCAGCGTGAGGCACCTCGAAAGGGGGAAAGGAGAGGGTGGCCTGTTTCTGCCCTTTGTGTGTGTGTGTGGGAAGAGGAATGACATGGAGTTTGGCTTTCCACACGCCTTTTTATACCCATAGCCTCCCCGGGCTTGAACTGAGGATGCTTGTTTGCCATTAGACCAGAGGTTTTGTTGTTGCTTGTATCCCAGAAAGAGCTTTCTCCTGGCTCTATTTATGAGCCAGTGCTGTTTGAGCTGGCTGTGATTGGGAGGAAGGAGGGAGGCAATGAATGTTGTGCCCTCTTGTTTTTCTCTTGTACAGGAAGGAAAAAGCTGAGGAGCCTGTCCTCCTCCTCTGAGTCAGCTGTGGTTACGGTTTGCTGAGTAGGCGTGCATGTTTTGAAGGAAAAAGCGGCTTCAAATTAAGTCAGCTAAATACTGTGCCCAAAGAAGTTTTGGGAGGTTCCCCCACTGTGGGCATACTCTTGCTAGAGCTGATGGTTTAGGGTAAAACTGGTTTATGATAATACTAAAACTGTTGTCTGCATTGGGTCATTCTAGAGCTAAATAGGAAAACAGGTTCTGTGCCCTGGTGAGTTTTCCATTTTGATAGCTGTTGTTACCACAGCAATTTGAGGTACTGCAATGAGAAAGTAGGATTAAGTATTACACCAATAGTATGATCTCCCTCCTGTAGGTACATCCAGGTCTTGCTAGTACAGCAGTGGTAAGCTATCTGCATGTACACTGTGCATGTTACATTGGGTGACTTGTGGTCAATGTGAAAAAAATAGGGAATCTAGTGAGAAGGACTTTAAAAATTGAGATTACTTTGGAGGCAGAAGTGAGCGTCTTCCATGGATGCTAAAGAAGTTCTTACCTGACTGCACAAAAAAGGAGTCATCTGAAAGTAGATAGGTAAATGTAATTGTGCCACAGAGCACCTCTCTGGTAGCAGCATTAAAAAATGACACATAGAGACAACCTCAGTTCCCTCACTGTCTGGCCTGTCATTGCAATACACAAGAAAATCACTTGGTTGAGAACATCAATTAAAATTACCAAACAGTAACAAAGGAACCGATCTGTGAATGTTTGCTGTTAGCAAATGCTTCAAGAGTGTGCTACACTGCAGATTTGTGAACAGTCCTCTTGGTATTGATTGAGTACTGGAGGGAAGTGAAAACTAACTTGGGTTGGCACTGATTCTTTCCACATCAAACCAAGTGTGTGCTCCGGAAGATGCTCTGTAAGGTATCCTGCTTTTTTTTCCCAGTATTGTCTGTGGTAAGTACTGAGACACTTCAGTGGATTTCTAACGGAGCTGCACACAGATGCTTTTAGATCAAATGGTGACACCTGTAGTCCAAATTCTCAGTACAGCATTGGACTATCAGCTCTAGGTGATGAGGAGCGTACTGACAGGTGAGTGAAGAGACTGGAGGTACAGAAATACTGCAGAGGCCACGCAGCAGTGAAATGAGTGTCCTGTTGCTGAGATAAAATGGAGGTAAGTGAGGTTCCTGTTCTAGCTGTGACTCAAGGACTGTGCGCAAGAGTTCAGTGTTAGGACACAGGATGCAGTAGATACTGGCTTGATTTTTCTGTGTGCTCTCTACAGTATTTCTCAGACAAGCCTGGTGCTTAACTGAACACCTTCTGATGCATTGTTGCCAGTGTGACAGGAAGTGTTAATTCCTTACTTTTGTCTTTAGTTGCTGTATCTTTGCTAACAGAAACAGTTTGTTCTTATTTTGTGACAGAGATGGAAACTCATTTGTTCTGCCTTTTTTCGTGTGTATCTTATCTTTTTTCCTGCCTAAATGCACACAATATGATTTGTGGTGGTTATTCTTGGACAAACTGATCTGAAATGCAATGTAAATGACAATGTGTGTTTTGCCAGCACAGCTGGAGTTCTAAGTGTACATCCTGTTTGTCATTTTCTTTTGCTGTCTTGTGAGGACTTTGATCATGGTGAAGTTGCAAGAAAGTACATAATGATGTTTAAGTTGAAGAGGAATGTATAAAAGCTATTTTACTAGTCATAAGCCAGTGCTCAGCCTCTGTAAGAAAGAGAGCTGCCACCCACAAGAAAAAAAAAAAAAGAATAAAAATGTGGGCTTTGTGAATGGGTGCAAAATTAATATTTTAAAATGAATACTAAATACTAAGCTATCTCCTCTAGAGTTTCTGGTTACTTCCATCACTAAATGTCATCTTGGGTCTTGGTGGATTGCTGAGATTTGAGACCAAGTTTCCTCTTGAGAGATAATGATCACTGGCACCAGCAGTTTGTGGCTTCTGTTTTTCAAATGTTTTTGTTTTTGTTTTGTTACTAGAAGCTTTAAGTTAGCCATAGGGTGTTGAGTGTTTTGTGGGTTGTGGTATTTGGGCACGCATGATGAGGATCTTCTGTGGACCCTCTATCTCTGTGCTGCTTGAGGTTGTGGAGAGAGTGACTCTTTTAGAATTTTGCTTTTCATACTGAAAATCTGATTCATGAGCTAGAGGAAGAGCTGTGATACACAGGCTATGAAAAGAACCCAGTGTGGTGTTTTTCTGAAAAGTCTAATCAACTTTTGATACTGAAGAGAAGGATCACAGGATTTTAGGGGTCAGAAGGGACCCAAGGAGATCAAGTCCAACTCCTCTACCAGAGCAGGACCATACAACCTAGCACAGATCACAGAAGAACACACCCAGACAGGCTTTGAAAGTCTCCAGAGAAGGAGACTCCACAACTGTTCTCAGGATCCTGTGCCTGGGACTTTTATAGTAAAGAAGTTCCCCCTTGTGTTGAGGTGGAACCTCCTGTGCTGCAGCTTCCATGCATTGTTCCTTACCCTATCCCAGGGAACAAGTGAGCAGAGCCTGTGTGTCCATTCCCCCCCACCCCTGCCAACCCCTCAGATATTTATAAACATTTATTAAATTCTCTTTCAGTGTTATCTTCTCCAAACTAAAAAGTCCCAGATCCCTCAGCCTCTCCTCATCAGGCAGTGCTCCAGTCCCCTAATCGTCCTTGTTGCCCTCCACTGGACCTTCTCCAGCAGATCCCTGTCTCTCTTAAACTGGGGAGCCCAAAACTGAATGCGGTATTTAAGATGGGGTCTCACCAGGGCAGAGTAGAATGGCATTGCAGAGCTTTAAAGGATAATACGCTGTAAAGTTTGGAAGGTATTTGTAACCTCAGTGGGTTACCTATGAGGCTGTCCAGAGATTTAAGCTCATCACACAATACCTCTGCTGAAGGGTTTAGGGTAGAGGCAGATGCACAAAATGTAAGGAAAACCAAGCAACTGCCTTGTTACTGGGTTGTTCTCCAAAACATTTTGCTGCGGGGCAATGATCAGAGGTTTACACACAACAGAGCTTGAAGACAGTTCTGTGGAAAAGGTCGATCATTGTGTTCTGTGTTCTCTCGTAAAAGTGATTCGAGTCGTGATGTTACTTTATTCTTTGAAGCAGTGCTAGGAGACCATACACGTACACACACATTGTGTGGGTCTCACATGTGTCGATGTACATACTTACAAACACAAACATTAAGTACTAACTTCAGTTGGTGCTTTTCAGATGTGCCCAGTGCACAATAGCTTAGCTTAAGGCATGTGGCCTTGTGCATTGACAAACCAGAACTGTTTGTGTGTCTTGGCCAAACAAAAAATTAAGTCTAGACGAATCAGGTCAGACAAGCAACGGAATGGACTCTGCCCCCCAATTTATGTTTTATTCTGTTGAAAATAACAACACAGAAATGTGTTCTGCTTAGCAAATTTTTCATTTTTTAATTTCCACCCTACCTCCCTTTCCCTTTTGCTGTCGAAGTGCCCCAAGATGTGGGAGTCACATATGATGGACAGAAGAGTTTGGTGTTACAGTTCTCCCAGAATTTTCTGGTCTTGCTAGTGCTATTTTAATTAGAGTGGTTTCACCAATGTAAATGGAAACCATGCTCATAGAAAATTGGTGCTGGAGTATTCATCAAGAAACGTTCTTCTGCAGTACTTGTTGGTTCAAGCATTGCTGGGGTATAAAATCTTTGGTGATTGCACCTGTGAGGAAAAACAGATGCAAATTATTTTCATCATATGGCTGGAGGACCTCTGCTATGAGGACAGGCTGAAAGAGTTGGGGCTTTTCAGCTTGGAGAAGAGAAGGCTTTGGGGAGACCTTGTAGCAGCCTACCAGTATCTGAGGGGGGCCTACAGGAGGGCTGGGGAAGGACTGTTCACAAGGTCTTGTAATGACAGGACGAGGGGGAATGGGTTCAAACTGGCAGAGGGGAGATTTAAACGGGATGTTAGGAAGAAATTCTTCACAGTGAGGGTGGTGAAG
The DNA here is from genome assembly GCA_013396835.1 of Psilopogon haemacephalus. Taxonomy (NCBI): domain Eukaryota; kingdom Metazoa; phylum Chordata; class Aves; order Piciformes; family Megalaimidae; genus Psilopogon; species Psilopogon haemacephalus. The sequence goes on along the minus strand of VWZI01021435.1, from coordinate 1,068,218 downwards.
CACTGGAACAGGTTGCCCAGGGAGGTTGTGTCTGCTCCCTCCCTGGATGTGTTCAAGGCCAGGCTGGATGAGGTCTTGAGTGACCTGATCTAGTGGGAGGTGTCCTTGCCTATGGCAGGGGGTTGGAACTGGATGATCTTTGAGGTCTCTTCCAACCTAAACCATTCTATGAAATGCGAGTGTGAATTTCTCCCCAGAAATATGCTTTAGAGTTACATAGGCAACTCTCAAAATACTTTACAAATACCTCTTCTGAGGAGAGGTGCCAGCCGTGGTTTGTGTTTTTGGATCTGATAGTGTTGTGCTTGCTCTTCAGAGGCTGTGACTATGGCTAAAAAACCATTGTCTTCCAGGTTTCATGGATGTGTGACAAGAAGGAATGGAACCTGAGAGGTGGAGTAGGAGTGGGGGAGATGCCTCCTGCATTTTTTGAGTGCCAGTTTTGTGAGTCTGAGCTGATTGATATATGAGTGGAGTAATAAGTCACCTTTCAGGAGTTTTACTGCCTCTTTTTGGTAACTGAATACGTCCAGGTGGGTCAGATGTGGTAACAGTTGTCTGGGTGAGAGTTTGGAAACCCTATTTTCTTTTGAAATGCCTGTGAGATGATGGATCACTGCTGAGGATCTTGCACCACCTTAGAGTAGTACTCTGTGGGCACTTTTATGAAACATTGACAGTGAAATATCTGCACCTTTAATCCATGTGATTCAAGTTCAAACTTGTCTTAAGGCCTTTTTTTTTTTTTTTTTTCTTGGTTGGTTGGTTTGGGGAGAAAATTGCTGGTGATAAAGGTGTAGCAGGGATCTTGAGTTAATTCTTCAATGCCCATTTTTCCACTAGTGTAAATGTGATGCTTTCTTTCTTCCTATACTGTGCAAACCAAACAAATCAGCAGGGCAAGCCTTCTTTTCCTGCTAGGGAGTTTAAGTGCCTGCTCTTGCATGTTGTTTGGGCTTCGGGCCCCTCTGGAAATTTAGCAAAACGGAAGAGAGATGTTATTTGTCATCTTCTACATTGTCAAATTATTCTAATTTTGGAATAAGGAAATGCTTTCTTAAGGGAATTACTTATCTTCTTGGAAAGTTGGCTGTAAAAGTAAGCCTGTTATTAAATGGCTTTGTAAGAAGTGGATTAAAACTTCCTGATTTATTGTTTAGCAGGAGAATTGTTCATTGTTCAGCAGGAATTTGTTTGTTTAGCAGGAGAATCAGAAATGAGTAACTCATACTGGTGGTGATAATTTCAGTAAGCTAATTAATTTTCTGATAATGAAACAAGGTAGTTGGTCAGGCCTTTGCCCTTTTTACCATCTGTCATTAATTACTCACTTTTTTTGGGCAATGCTTATACACGTTTTTCTTGGTATTGCTACATCCATGCAAATCCTGACCACTTTTCACTCTTCTTCATGCATCTTCCTCACTCCTGTGCACATTTTCAACTTTTTTTTTTTTTTTTTTTTAACTTTTAACATTTTGGAAATTCCCCTTTGTAGCTACAAAGAATGCACTGTATTGCCTGTGATTTATTAGTCTTGATATTGTTATGGCACGTTAGAGTCTTGTTCTACCCAATTAAAATGTTCTGAAGGCAATTGAATGCAGACAAAAGTAAGGAGCAATGGATGTAAGGTGAGGATGCATAGCGAAGCTTTACATTGCTTTGAAGGTAGCAAAATTTGAGGGAGTAACTTCCTGAAGTTCTGTTTTACTTGTTCATTTCTTTATATTCACACATCTACGGATTCTTTCCTTAGCAGAGCAAGGACCAAGGCAAGTTTTGCCAGGTCAGGCTGGCAGTAGTGGTGCTGCCGGAGCTCCCTTGGTCCCATGCACAGGCACCTCTCTCTACACAAAGCCACTCTTGGTAAAGAAGCCTGCAGAGTCTTCCTGCTGCCCCACATTTCAAGTTGAGGAAGAGATTTGAGAGAGGAGAGACACGGCGGATGGCTCCGGAAAAGTACTGGAATACTTCTTAAAGCAGGTTTTGTCCCTCTGGCAGTGTGCTGGCGAGGGGCAGGGCTGCCTGCGCATGCGGTGCTGGGGCTGCAGCTGGAGCAGCCATTTATGAATGAGGCACCGGAAGGGGGAGGAGGCATTTGGGCTACAACAGCCTGCTACTAGCTTTCATTCACTCCCTGCAATCGCGGTGTAATTGGTGCTCTGTTTTAATACTATGGCCTATTTTCTTTTCAAAACAAAATGCATTCCTTCTTTTTTTTCTACTGGTCCGTTCTGCGGCCTGATTGGTTTCATGCTGTTGCCTTCCTGCCTCTTTTCCCCTTTCCATCCTGAAGCCCACTCACATGTTGAAGGTCACAGCTCCTGCTTCTGCCTTACCTTTGAAAAAGTCTAGCAAATCACACAGCCACTCCCTTTCTCTTCTACCCCGGTCAAGAAGGCTGGGCAGAGCCCTGCACCTTTTGTCTCCTCTTGCTGGTCTCTGCAGTAGCCACACTCTGCTTCTCTCCTGCATCACCAGCCCTGACATGGCTGTTGCCAGAAGATGCATCAGGCCTGCTGGAGGCACAAGGAGGGCTGGATGAAGAAGGACTGTGGCTAGTGCAAAGCTCTTCCTCCTTCTAGCTACTTTAGGTAGCCCATTATTTTCAGCACTTCAGACCCCTTTGTTGTGACTGAATTGAAGCCGGGTGACAATGGCACCCTTGCTTCCTATTCACAGCAAAATGAAGAGACAGGCCATTGTCCTAAGCATAATTGAGCCTCTATCAAAACAAAAACACAAAGAGATGGGCAACTCAGTTAAAGCTGCTTGTTTGAGCTGGAACAGCAGAGGCTGTTTAGAACTGGAAACCTAATTACCAACAGGAAGCTTTTTAAAACCGGAGCAACATCCCTTTTTCATTTGAGGTGTGCAAGTTAAAATTTTGGTTTGAGATACTGAATGTTATTTTACAAGTAGTGATACTGTTCATAACACCTCACAAAACACTGTTTCCTAGATTTGGGTTTTAAAACTTTCTTTAAAAAAACAAACAAACAAACAAACAAAAAAAACCCCCCAAAACCCCAAAAAACCAACAAAACAAGCCGTGTCCACAGGAGATCACAGTCTTGATCCTGGCATCAAGAATGTCATCTCAGCAGAGACAGCCAAGCCAGTAGTTTCAAGAAATACTGAAGCAGTATGTGCTTGGTGGAGTTTATGTTGTCCCGCAGTTTTCATTAGCCTCAGTGAAGTGATGCTGTTAGCTGTTGTTCTTCCTGTCTTTTCAGGTCTCAAAGCATAATTAGTCATTTTCCACTTTACTACATGAAGTGCAGCATTTTTCTGTAACCAGCTTTATAAGAACTGCCACGAAGTGGCCAAAAAATACCCCTTATGGCAGTTAATTTTCCTTAGTCTGGGTGGGAAGCTTTACAAGTAATTTCTACTGTATTGGGTCATTTGTCAGCTGTAAGAGAACGAAAATGTTTGTGCCAGTTAGTGGCAAGGGGATACTGCTGCTCATCATTCTCCTGACTAAAAACCCAGTCTCCTTTCTGGTCATCCTTAAGTAAAGGGTAGTGCACACAGGGTTAAACCACTAAAAAAAAAAAAATAAATCTATATTATTGTTTTCAAAGAGGTTGGTATTTTGACCACTGGAGGAAATGCTAGGATTTGATGTCTGTGCTAAGGAAATGGTAACATCTAGGAGATACTGATAAGTGTGCATCTTTTGGTGTGTCTGGTACATGTAGGGGAGAAGATGTTGCGCTATGGAAAATCTCACTAAAGAGCAGGGATCTCCAAGTTGGCCTGTGACTTCAGAAAGATTTTTATAAAGACTTATTTGGCTGGATATGGGAAAAGATTGGGAAGTATGGTGAGGGAAACTAATTTCCTGGGGTTTTTATTTGATCCTTTGGGGATTGTATCTAGTGGGAATGAACTGTTCCAGGGATGGGAGGGAGAAGGTTCATCTTGCTTGTAGTCTGTTAATGTGTTCTTGACTTAATTTCGAAACTAGGCATTTTACATTTTTTGAGACAAAGCAGAAACTGGTACTTTAAGATGTTGTTGAGCAGCTCCAATTGCTGACGGCTGTCCTTGTGGACTGAAGGCAGAAACACCATTATTTGATTGGTTGAATAGAGTAAAACCTGGCCAAAATACTTCTTATTCTGGTGATACCAAAGTAAGCAATAATAGACTTCTACTGATAGAGAACTAAGTACTCTAGTTCCCTAAGATCCATATCCTTTTTGGCATTGGAGTTGAGGGCTTTTTTGTGACTCATATCCATTAATACAGACAAAAGTCTCTGAAGAAAAGCCTTAAGGGATGAGTAAGCTGAGGTGACTTGAGAGACTTTTGGGCTATGGAAGACTGGCTAACAGCAAGTGGAATTGAGATTTCAAGTTGCTACAGAAGATACCTGCAGTTTCTTAGCTCTTTGATGATGAACAATAAGCAAATAATTGAATACAGTGCAGAAGTCAGTGTTCATGTAAAGAATTAAGTACTTGGGACATAGGAGGTGCTCCACCAAACTGAAAGCTTTTGAGCAGTAGAACCAGGCAGACCTAGCTCTTCTTTCAGTTCAGGTTGCATATAGTCTTGGGTTTTTTTTTTCTTCTCCATGAGTGTCAACCAAATCAACATTTTGTTTCCACGTGAGTGTTGGCTACAGACGTGTTCCATGTAACCCCACCAAAGTGGTGCAGTATCATCTGCAAAACTCTGCTTCTAAATGTTTCAGGGAGTTTGTTTGGGCCAGTTTTTATTGAAATATTCTATAAACAAGGAAGATACTGGTGTGTTTCGGGTTTCTTTTCTGGACAGACCTTCCCTGTCTTTCTCTGTCCCTGCAGTTCTTTATCATTTGTGTTGGTAAGGTGCTTCTTAGAGATAGCTGCCTTGTTGGGTTTAGTTCAAGAGATGCTGGAACTTGTGATCTTCTGTGGACCTGGCTCAGAAGACAGCAGTTTGGGGGGTAGCTATTTTGTGAGCTGTTGTCAGTGACATTGCTGCTTGTAAATGCTTGCCTAGCTATTTTTAATATTTGGAAATGTGCAAAGCCTGTCAGCGTGCCAGTTTTATAAAACTGTTGAAGAAAGTGTAGGAAAGAGCTCATCTTGCACCACATAAGTGAGCTCTTCCTGTCGAGGTTAAGTAAGCGGACTCTGAACTCCAGCGATCAAAGGCAGGCACACTTCGCCAACCCGTAACTTTAGAGGTTTAGCTCCAGGCAATGTTCAGCGGTTGCCCTCCAATTCAGAGCCCTCTGCTAATAAAACTTCTTTCTCCTTCTTTGAGACTCTACCTAGTTGCACATTAGGGACTAGGATTTGGGAAGTGGGGAGGGATGTATTTGCGGCTTTGCAGTTTTAGACACGTTCTTTAGGGGTTTTGTAAGCTCTTTAGTGAAACTGAGCTGAAACAAAGAAGGAAAATACCTCATAATTTTCTCATGTTAATATATTATTAAACAAACAAACCCGTAACAATTGTGAGTTATTTTTGTTTTGTGGGAATTATTGTATTTTGTGGTTATCTTTTGGGGAAATTAAATTCATCTGTTGCCAGTGGTAGACAAAAAGAAGCCTGAAAGGAGATAGGGGAAATCCCAGATTTCCTAATCTTTATATCTTGTATGAGCTAAGCCTCTGTTCTGTGCTTGTTAGGTGATTTCCATTTGAGCAGCTTGAACATAACAAAATTAAAGATTCAAGATGAGCCTGTGGGGTAAACTGATGAATGGACTATTCCCATTCTTCAGAGAGAAACCATGTGCAGGGGGCCAAAGCTAGCTACGTGCAGAGCTCTGCCTAGGAAGGTGGAGCTGTCACCGTACTGCAGGTTAAAATTGTGCGCAAACTATTGGATACTACTTTCCTTTCCTACGTCAGAAGAAACTGTCCTCGCACATTTTGACTGCATCTGGTTTTAAGGTATCTCTGTGATCTCCACGTGAGTTCTTTTCCCTGTGGCATACCTACTTGGTGCGCGGTCCTTCCAGAGCTGTTTGGTGTTTTGAACATAAAGGACACCTTATCTGCGTCTCTGTTTGTCTCACTGAATTCTTTCATTGCAGAGCTTCTCTTGCATGACGTAAATTTGCCCTCATTTATGTCTGGGGCAGAAATTTATCTATGGTTGAGCAGCAGTGGGCTGATAAATAGGATGATAGTGTGTGATATTATTGTGAATTGCTCTGGAGTTTAGTTGGTTCTAAGCTGCTGCAGGAATTTTTTAATTGCCGCTGACTTGAGCACTTCTTTAAACAAACTGGGGGAAAAAAAAAAACAACCCAAACACAAGAAACCAAAACCCACCACCAAAGCAAAACACGAGTCTTCTCTGTTTTTGTCGGCTGGAATCCTTGCCTTGGAGGTAATTAAAAATGTAACTGTTCTCCTTAATGGGATTTCTACACAGCTGTATTTTTACCAAGCATGTCTGGGTGCAGCTGGTGGAACAGAAACATAACAAACATGAGAAATGGCTGGCATTGTACTCAGATGTTCTTAAGTATATGTGTGTGTGTGTGTATACTTATTTATTCAAAAGTAGATCCTGTACAGCAGCCTCAGTTAAACCAAGGAGAGAGAGCTTTTTTGGAGTGACCTTGGAAAGCACAAGTGCAGTTAGGGAGGTGCTGGCTTGGCTTGTCATGCAAAGTGCATCTATGTCCTCTGGTCTTACAACTGTATGTTGTAATTGCTGGTCAGGGAGGAGCTGAGTATTATTTGCTCATGTAAGCCTTGGAGGTGTTTCTGGGTTTGTTTTTTAGACTACAGTATTTTGTCTCCATGTCCCTCTGTTTTCCACAGATAAAGACAGACTTGGATATGGGTCAGAACTGTAATCAGTTACCATGGGGGGTGACTTGCTATAGTTGAAACTGGCCCCATCTGAGAGAAACTTGCAGTTTGTCCTTCTCAAATAAGAACTCTGTACTGGGGACTTGACATCTCATGGCCAGGGACGAGAGTCTTTTATCATAATTTGAGCACCCTGCCTTCATGGAAGACAAAACTGAAGTAGGCTCATGGGGAGGGCAGTACAAAATGCCTGTCAGCCTTGGGTCGTACAGTTTACATAGTTTTTTAGGACTGTTTAGCTATTTGCTCCTGTAAGGTGGTCTTGACAGAGTCCTGTTTAGGAAAAAAAAAACCAACAAAACAAACCACAAAACTGTTTTCAGCAAAAGTTTATGGCAGTTTTGACTCTCTTGTATGCCTTCTTCCTCCTCAAATAGGCAGCTCACAGCTAGCAGCCCTGCCTGTGTGTGTGCTGGACTCTCTGCTACATCCATACAAAGTATCTTCATGTTTCAGCTCTCTGGGTTCAGACTGATTCCATTTTCTTCTGCACTACTGATGCTGTGATCAAAATGCTTTTACTCACTGCTGTTTTTCAGGGTGGCTACTAATGTGCCTCCAGCTTTGGAACTGACAACCATGGGGGCCCAGAAATAGAGGTTGTGGGTCCCTGCTGTGACTGACCTATTTCTTTGAGTGGACAGGGACAAACCAGTTGGGTGCAAGTAGCTGTGTTTTTCAGTTGTGCTCCCACCAGGACAGGGAGGCTGGGCATGTAAAGGAAAATACAAGATCACCAACCTTTACCTTAAAGCAATAGATTGCCTATGAAAGCCTTGGCCTGTAGCCTGGGAGATTTAAGCAGAACAAAAAAGTCAGTGTGTGATAGCAGAAAAGGTTGTTGACCAGCAATATTTTGGTTGCTTGGCAGGACTGGGAGACTGTCTGGTGCTTCTCAGAAGACAGGGAGCTCTGAATTGCAGCCTTGGGGAGAAAAAAAAAAACAAAACAAGCCCCACAGAAAACCCAGCAAAATGCCCTAAACAAGCAGACAACACTGTATTCATTTGCAAGCTCTCTGTTAGTACCTCAGGTGTCTCCTGCTGAAGGCAGAGCTTTTGTTTGCATGGATTCTGTGAGGGACAAGGAACCCAGGCTGGTGGCAAGGTGATGTTAAGGCGGAGTCTATCCTTAGAGTGCCTTGTCTGTCAGGAAGTCCCTGTTTGATGGGTGATGGGCTGAGAAAGCTGGCTTATGGGCTCTGGCCATACTACATCCAAGTGGCTGAATGTACAACCTGTGAAATCTTACCATGCTATACAGCATATTTTTCATGCTTCTTATTTGTCTCCATCTTTGCCACTTCTTCCGGTAGGGCTCGGGGTGCTACCTCTTCAGAAAAAGTAAAGCTCTGGGTCACAGGATGTGAAGAATATTTTTCTTGGTTCTAAAACAGACTGGTCATACAAAACTAAATCTTACATGATAAGCCCATGATGCTACTGTTCATAAACAGGGAACCAAGCAACACGCACGTGGAAGTGTCTCTGTATTTCTTGTAATGTACTGGAGTACTGCCTGTACTGTATCAAATTATTACATGCTGTTTTCCTTCCATTGCCATCTGTTATCTCTCTGGCCCTTATCTTTAACTCTGCAAATCCTCTTAGAAATTTCTTGAAAGTACTGAAGGGGGAAGGTGGCTCTTAGGTAATGCTTTTATTCATGGAGCATTTGTTTTCATTTGCACCACCCTCTTATTTCATCCTGGTACCTTTTGATGTACTTAGGGTGCAAGACTGGTGTGATCTTATGTACTGACTCCAGTAGTATTATGTAATTTAAGAGCAAAGTACTAGAAATCATAAGTTCTGTCAACTTGTCCATTCCTCAAAGTAAAAAATAAACAGTATTAGATGTGCCAGCGTTTTCCATCTGACTAACATCCAGTGTATAAGCACTCTGCTTCCATGCTCACAGAAACTTTTCTTCCCCAATCTTACATTTTTAGAGTGTAAGCACCTGCTACATGTAATAATTGAGAACATCCAGGTAGTGATCACCATGTTGCTCCCTTTAATGCAGCGGTTGGGGAGCCAATACCGTGTTTATTTTTGCTGGAGGGGTTTAGTTTGAATTTGGGAGGACACGGTGGATTTCCAGCATGCTTTTCATGTGTGATACTAAAGATCCTCAATTGATGTTTTAATGCTATTGCAGTAAAGTCTTCCGATTTAGCGAATAGGGGGAGTAAGAGGAATACAGACAATAAGATGCTAATGAAGTTGGTCACATTTGGGCTGTGAAAGCAAAGAGAATCCACATGAGGAGTGTTCAGTTATGTGCTTTGATTTGTTTTTAGGATGAGAAACTACTATCTTTAAAAGCTGCAAGTCCTTATGGCTTGCAGAGCTGCTTTTGAGTATTGATAAGTTTCAAAATGGTGCAACAGAAGGATTGCTCTGCTTGTGAGGGTGGGAAAGGACATTTCCCCCCCTTCTTTTGGTAATTCAGAATGCTTTGCTTTACTTGTTCTGCAAATGAAGGCAGTCACAAGCGATAGCTGAATATGATACTGTTTGTTCCGTTTATATAAATTCTGCTTTGAGCTGAGTTCTGGCAGCTTTGCTGAGTGGGAAGCTGATATGTTTGGCCTCTGTAATGGCTGTGTGGGCTGTCATTAGGAGGTGTTTTGCAGAAGTTGCTGTATCTTACCTTCTCACTTCGTTATAAAGCTTCAACATGCGATCTGCCCTCCCCCAGCTGGCACTGTATTTGTGGGTCTGAAGTGGTTTGAAGAGCCTTGGGTTGCCAGGCTTGCACAGAACATAGCTTGTATTGTGGATTGGTGAGGAGCTGCTGCATTGTCTTTCTGGCTTTGTACCCCAGGTATTTTTGTTAGCAAGGCACCTGCCTCTAAAGGAGAACACCTTACTATGTTGTTATGAAATATGCTTTGCATTGCAAAACAAGGTTTCCACATTTCTATTACCCTAAACACATGATTCTAGCCTAGGCAAAAATACTTTTTTTTTTTTTTTAAATGGGGAGTCATGTTAGTAAAGCAAAATGTGATGAGCTAAAAAAACATCAGGACCATGAGGGAAAGATGAAGTTAGGAGGTCAAACAATGCTACATAAGGGGCTGTGCTTGAGTGAGTATGGTAAGAAGCTTCTTGCTATGGTAAGCAACTAAGTCATCCTACAAGACCACAGAAATAAAGCACATCAACAAATTAACTCTTTAATAGCTGAATTAAAGAGCAAAGTTACAAAAGAAGGATACCTCTTTTTCTGGCAATTCGTGCATGTGAGTTGAGGGCAGACTTCATGGAGACCACAGCTCTGATCATCTGTAGAAGGTGCTGGTCAGTGTTGTCAAAGGACTGTACCACATGCAAAGAAGGGAAATGCAGTTTCTGTGTTCTCCAGAAGAACACTGGAGATTTCCCTCTGAATGATCTGTATGCATGGAGGAATTTTAACTTGCATAACCATGAAATTCTCTTTAGAGTTTAGGCAAACATTCATTGTCGAGGCCTACAAAACATCAAGGCAGAAATGAGCAGAGGAACAGCTAGCAGATAAGCATTGCAAATGCTCAGATACTTATCTGAATCTTTTTGGTTTAGAAATTGAGTTTGGGAACCTTGAGAGAGCCTGTTCTCACGATAAGATGCCTTGTAAAGCCCAGATTCCCACTTGTAAAGAACAGCACACGCTTAGCTTTTCATTTAAAGGACTGAATCCCTGTGCTGGGCTCAGGTGGTGTTAAGGTGTGCCTTGCATTTAAATATTACAGTTAAGGTCCTTGGATAAAAGTTTCTAGGAAGTAGGAACTTTTGTATCAAACCAGTGCTTTCCTTTGAGCGCTTGTGATTTTCCTGAATCTATTTTCAAGTCTAATACACATGTAAAACAGCAGTAGGAATGGGTGTAAATGCTTTGTTAAAGAAAATCTCCACAAGTTATTGTCATCTATTTGAAGTGCAATCAGTCTTTTTCCAAGGTGCTTTTATAAAATATACCAGACGTACATAAATTATGTTTTGGTTTTTTTTCCATGTCCACCTACATCTTTTTACTTAATAGTTGAAGACTCTGAAACCTGGAGTGTTTCTACTTCATGTGTTTTTCGGGAGAGGGTTAAGGTAATGCTTGCACTAACACCTTTGCCTTCAGGTGATGGCTTGGTTGTTAAAGGAAGATGCCATTTGCAAGGAGATGTTGTTTAGTTAGTAGTAATGTTTAATAAACAACCCCAAAAAGCAATAGAAGAGACCACCAATAGATGCTGAACTCTCATCTTGAGAGCAGGGTAATGTATTTGAGTTTATTTATAGAAAATTGCCACCTTTTGCATTGAATCAATAGTGCATGGGATCAATAGTGCATAGACCTTATGGATCATGAGCAATTATTGTCAGGGTTTAACAGGTTCTAAATTGTGTTTAGCATTGTCTTTGATTTTACTGATAACTTGCCTATCTGTGAGCAGGAGAGTTTGTGTTCTTACATTTAAGGTCAGAAATAAGAGTTTTGTAACACACTTCTTAGATTTGGCTGTAATGAAGAGTCTCTAGCAAAAGTAGTTCTTTCTGTTAAGCCTGATGTTATTTCCGAGAGTGAGTGCTTCTCCCAAGCACACTAGAAATTTTTCATCCAGCCCAAGATGCTGTTTGGGTGAAGACTGACCTTGGATATGGCTGCTGTCTCCTTTCTGGTGTGTTGGCAGGAGGTTTGACTGAGCTGTGTGTGTTAACCTCTACTACCTGCCTTACCGTGACTTCCTAGCAGGCATAGCCAGGAGGACGGGCTGCTGTGTTTTTTAACTGTGCTCAAAGGTTTGTGATGTCTAGATGACCTCTAGAACTTGGGCAGCAGAAGTATGGGAAGTCCCAGGTGAAGGTGTTCTTTGTTCTTCTTGCACTTGAATACTTTCTGATGAGTTAATGCATTGTAGTTCAGACCCTTGCAGTGTTGTCAAGTCACTTTTATTTATGATTCAGGAAAGGAAGACAGCCTTGCTAAATTCAAGAGTGTTTTTTACATTTTAACAATCGCCTCTTTGCGAAGCCTGAGGGCAGGGGCAGCTTGCTTGTGTCTCCATCTGGCTAGGAAATTTTGTTGTTTTCTGCCACGTGGTTCTAGTGATCCACTCGAAGTCCTGATCTGCTGATAAAACAGGATGTGGCATTCTCCCAGAACCAGCCATGCTCCTTTGGATTTTGGAATATTATCAGTCTCAGGAATATTATGCATCTCAGGCTGGAGCTTGTCACAGCGGAGGTGATGTGGAGTAGTTTGGGGGATGAACTTCTTAACCTGTTTTGGACTAATTTGATTCCCTACACAGTCCATTGAGACACACTGGTTTATCCAGTGGTTTTGGTCTGAGTGATGTGCCTGTCATATATATCTATGTATGTATATAAACGTTCCAGCTTCAGCCAGAAGCCTCTATTACCTGAGAAAGGGGAAACACACAGAATCCCTGGAACCTCCAAGTTGACTTTTACCCATAGGTGTAGTGGAAGCATGTTTGTACTCGGCTGATGGGTTGTGGTGAATCTGGTTAAAAGTTGACATCTGTATGTAGAAAGCCAGGGGAATTAAGTCCGACCCTCTCCCCCTCCCCCCAAAAAAAAGTTTCCTTCACAAAGGTCTTCACTAATTTTTATATTTTTCAAATATCTCAGTGAAATGTGGTTAAGTCTCCTTTACTTGGAGTGGGCTCCTGAGCCAGACAGCTGTCATGCTGGGCAGAGGGGAACATTTTGGGCTTCAGATGCTTGAGTGTGCTCTGTGGCTGTTGAGTGACTGATAGGAATCCTTTTGCAGCGAAGAACACTTTTCAAATACGCCATCTCAAAAGCATGTTTTTAAAGGCATGACCAGGTAAGGTCAATGATAAGGTGGTTTTGCTCTATTAGCTTTTTTCCATTTTTCTGGATGCATCTTTATGCCTTAGCCTATAGACTAAAAGGCAGTATCTCCATCTGTACATGCATCTCAGAAGATTTCTTCGACTATATTTTTACTCTGTATTCTGTGTTGTTATTTTTTTTTCCCTGCAAGTTTTGAAGCAGGCATTTTGCATAAATTGCTCATAACTTCGATTTAATTGCTGTGGCTAGCACCTGTCTGTTGTGCTCCTTCTGCTGTTTGATCTTACAGCTGATTTGTGTATTTGGTTTACACAGAATAGTATGCTGTGTTACATATAAATAGTATCCTGTGGTAAACCCTTGGCTTTGGGGAGCTAGATGGCAGTTCTGAGGTGGTGCTAGTAGGGGCTCCTAGTAGAGAGCAGAATTAATGCCTGTTGCAGGCGGGCAGAGTAGGGCACTGCTGTTACTCTGCCTTGCTCTTTTCCCAGCCTCGGTACTTCCTGATGCGGCTGACATAAATATGTGTATAATTCGACGTTTAATGTGCATATCTGTGAGGCGGGGTAACCGGCTCAACACTCTGTTTGGAAGGGGTGTTTTGCCTTAGCCCTGTGACTGGGCTTTGGGCTGGTAGCTGGCCGTGTACCGGCGGCACCGTCTGGAAGATGAAAGGCGGGCAGGAGTGCGGGCGCTGGCTGGCTGGGTGTACCGGGGAGCACCGGTGCTGCTTTGATGTTGCTGGGGCGGGTTGTTTTCTAGTTCTTGACGTGAAGGAGGAAGGTGAATCAGTACAGGAATTACAGCTCTCAGGTTTCCCAGCTTACGCGGCTGACTCTTTCAAAACACCTTATAGGCAGAAAGGGCCTTTTCATTGTTTTCTTTTAATATACCTGTAGCGGCTGCCCGTAGCCAGCTTTTACCTGCGGGAGAGAGAGAGGCCACTCGCTCAGCCAGGAGAGCAGCATGGCAGGGCAGAAGCGCAGCGCTGGCTGCACCCCGACGGCTGTTACAGGTCACCGGCACCCCAGAGCCCCTCCGCAGCGCTCACTGGGGTCCCCTTCTGGAGAGAGGCTCCCCGGGAGGTCTGCGGCCGGCCCGAGGGGCTTCCTAACAAGCTTTTGTTTGTTTATTTTGGCTTCGTTATTTATTTATCTTGTAGCTGAAGCCCTCGGACTGCGGCAGCCTGCAGAGCCCCAGTGAGGGAAGGCCTGGGAAGGCGAAGGAGTAGGAAGAGAGCAATGCCCGGCAGAGCAGGAGCCCTGAAAGCCAGCCTTTGTGTCCCCCTCCCCCGGGCCCTGCCCAGGGCAAAACATTGCACAATCTACCTATTGTTTGCTTCCAAACGTCTAAGGCATCCTATTGCAATTATTTTTGAAAGAAAATGTTTTTGTGGAAGGTGGGTGGGGGAAGCTGAATTCACCTCTCTTCTTGTTTGGAAGTAAATAGTTCTTCCTCTTCTTCTTCCTGTCCAGTTGTTCCAAATTTTTTTTTTTTTTTCTGAGTAGCAAAGAATGCCCATGCCTGTAGTCTGTGCTGCTGTGGAAGTCTTGCTGTTAGAAAACATGCACAGATTCTACAGAACTTCATTTGATGTCGTAAGTGAAGATACTCACAAGCTCTTTTTAAGGGATTTGGTTCATGGCCTTTGAGCTTTTGTCTAGTAGGTTTTACAGTGGAACTGTTAAATCTTCCTCAGTTTTCCCTGGATGTGTGGGCGTAGCGAGAGAAGGAAGGATCTAGCCAGGCTTCAGGAGACTGATCCTGATGGAGAGGCTCAAAATAAATAATACAACTCGAACGGGTTTTTCTCAGCTTGGGGCCCTCTCTGCAGGTGAAATAGAAGACCTCAAGAATGCAGGCAAAAAGTAATACTAATAATGAAAAGTCTTTACATCCAAAAGGGAGATTAATTAGGAAATGCTGAAAGTGGTGAGTAAACACCAAGCACTTAGAAAACCTTTCACTTTGTGGTGTTACTGTGCAAAATAAATCTCAGAACAATTTTCCTAAAGGCCAAGTGGTCCTTCCAGGTTTGTTTGGACTGAACTTGAGATCCTCTTTTATAGGTGACTGATGGGCTTCTCTAATGTGGTTTTCCAAAAGAAATTTACTTGGGTCTGGCACTCAGCAATATTATTTCATCAAGTGAATTGTGGGAGCTTGCTTGGTGTGTACTTTAGGGTGAGACTTTGTTTTTGTTGGTGAATTTGGGACCTTTGTGCTTGTTGGAAACTGTAGGACAGTTTCCCTAAGCCTGCCTCTGCTGCAAGGTACGCTCAGGTGAAGTGTGGGATGTTGCCAGGGTTGTTTCTTGGCAAAACCGAAGAGGAATGAATGTTTGTTCTTGTGAGGGATGGAAATGCACTGCTTTGTGCAAAGTGGATCGCTTGGATTTCTAGAGCCTTCTGTCAAGTGGGTGATAAATGGAGAGATTGTTGTTTGGGGTCCTGCTTAACGATTCTAGCCTGTTTTGCTGAAGTCAGGAAAAGCTTGCTGAGCCAGAAGGTGCTCCAAGCATGACCTACTCCCTTGTGATAGTAGCAAAGAGCATATCTATCTTCTAGCAGCTGTCTCATGTCTCTGCAGAAGATCAGACGAAACCATACCTGTGTTGTCCTTGATGCATGTGGGGCTTACCCTTTTAACCCCAGTCGACACGCATTGGTGAGAACAGATTCTGTGTTCAAGCCATTCCTCATATGGCAGCAAGGGACCATGGTTGGTGGGGTGGAGAGTATCTCTGTGAAATGCCATATCCCAAACCACAGCAGGTAAACAAAAGAGTCTGCCACTTCTCGATTTCTTCATTTTTCCAGGATTCTTCTCCCCCCCCCGCCCCCAATCTTGTTACTGTCTAGAAGCTGAAGCTGGAACAGTTTTATGGCATTTATAGCATTTTTATTTCATTTGCACATAACATTCCATTTCCTTGTGTCTGAGGAGGACTGAATTACTGTCCTGGCAAAATGTGCTGAGTAGGAAGCAGTATATATTAAAACTTAAGCTATTAAGACAGTCTTTAAAAGTAGTTCTGGGGTTTTGGGGATACTTTTGAAATGAAACTAACCACACTGATTTAGTGTCCTGAAATACTTTTACTCTCTTAATACTGAAGAAATAGTGGTATCATAATGTGGAAATGATTAGGCTAGTGATGCTGTTATGTGAATATAGCTAGAAAGGAAGTTGCTTTGGCTTGAATTTAAGCAGTGTGTATATAGAATTTATTTATGGTACTACCTTTCTTGAGTAACAGGTTTTTCTCTGAAAGCCTTTCTTTGCAGGGTATCTTAGGGGATAGCCTAGCCAAAAGCTGCTCTCCTGCATGGTGCAATGCTGTGGGCCAGAGCCTCAGGACTTGTAGAGTGAGAGTCCTTTGGGATGGTGTTTGTTCCATAGGATACATGGATGGTGTGGGAAATACACTTCAAACGGATGGTGCTGGGAGTGTGCAGAAAGTGCATTCTGTAAATAGAGGAGGTGGTTTCAGGAGCACGATTGTGTTTGCTGAATTGATTTTGTGTGAACTGTTCATAAACCAGTTTTCAACCAGGGTGCTGCAGGTACGGTTTGAGATGTTGATAGGGGAATGCAGTATGCTGGGTCTGAGATGAGTTACTCTCCGTGCCGTGTTCTGACCTCAAGCTCAGCATTAACTAACAGCTAACAGATTCTTCTACTTACTTGAAACTGATCTTCTGCCTGATTGATCTGTGTTTATGTGCACATGAATAATTCATACAGATATGCATTTGTCCATCTGCACACACACATCCTAGTGCCTGCACGTGTGCTATATAGAAATCGTATGGGTTAGTAGGTGACAGTGCCTGAGCAGCCCATTCTTCAGTTTATTTTTCCACAGCATTGTTGTGGACCAGATATATTTTCCTATGGTTGTATGTGCTATGAAATAATATTTTTCAAGATGGGGAAAATATCAAGTTGCCTTTATTCTGTGCTTTTATAAAATCACTTGAGAAATTAACATTCTTTTGTATCAGGTTACAGGCATCCGAGTTCAGAAGGGGTGAGAGCACATGAGGGGAAGCAGGATATGAAGCTGGAACAAAGGCAGCCTCATGTTGCAGAGGGGTAAACAGGAGGTGGTACTGCTTTGCGTTAGATCTCTTATGGATGGTAACAAAAGAAGGGGAGACTCGGGTGCTCTTGAGCAGCCTTTGGAGGAATTCGCCCTGCTGTTGTAGGAGCTGTGTATCCATGCCTAATTACACATATACGCAGGTGTTGTTAACTAGAGATGGTTTTTCAGTCTTCAGGTCTTTTTCTGCAGCAAATTTCTGAGGAGTTTTTCTTTGGCTCTTGCTGCCTTGTGATAAGCCTGTGACCCCTGGTTATTCTCCTAGTGCTTTCCCCTTTCTGCAGCTCAGAAAGCCAACTGAAACAGAGGAACAAGAGGCCTCTCCATTTCCCTGCTGCCTTTGTGCAGGGCAGCCCCAAGGTGGGGAAGGCAGGTCTGGGCTCCCTTGTGCTGCTCAGGGCGTGCTGCCTTGCTTCGCTCAACTTGGCTGAGCTGTGTGAGGTCTGGAGGTCCCTGAAAGGGGGAAGCTGAAATGCAAACATGAAGCTGAATAATAAAAATGATGTCACTGGCAGCCAATCAGGAGAGGTGATGTCACATGCCTGGCAGCCCCTGTGCCCACAGAACAAGAGCAGCAGCCTCTTCGCACCAGTTGTCCCTTTCTCACCACCAGGAACTACTGGGATCAAACCTTTTGAAGTTTATTATTTGAGAGTTAAGTGCACATAAAACACAATTCATCACTCCTGCAGTTCAAGAAAAGTTTCCCAAGACTGTAGAGCTGTGTGGGAGCTCTTGCAGCCCTTTCAGGAGCCACATGACAAGCAGGGAAACAGATTTTTTTTCTTTCTTTCCTTGGTTGTTTTTTGATTTGGTTTGGTTTGGATTTTTTTCCCTTACTGCACTTGCTGTTTCGCGTTGAGTGTGCTAGGTAGGATATATGGTGGTATGTTTTTGCTTTTGATTTGCACAGTACACCGCTTCTAGTTTCTGTTTTATTTTGCACTATACATTTGAGCCTTATTTTTCTTTAGCAAATCCTGTAGATAAGCTCTACATTACTCATGTTGTTTCTATTCCCTCCTATCTGTTTTAGCAAAGGCTGATTTGAGCATCTTGGTTCAAGCTGTTGGAGGCTCTAAGAGCTGTTTATTATTTCTGGGTGAAGTTTAATAGGTTTTTAAACTAGAGAGCTGAGGCACCCTGTGTGATACTTAAAACAATGACTGTATGGACAGTTTGAGGTAGATAAGGGGGGAAAAAACAACCAAACAAAGAAACCCCAAAAAACCCCACACCTGGTTATTATACTGTGAGGACATCACTGACACCAGCCAGAGAAAAAAGATGTGAGCAAACAGATCTAGAACAAGTACTTAGTCTTAAGGGGATACATGGAATCCTTTATTAGTATTTCTATTACTACTTGATTTTTTTAATCTTATTTTGTGTGCAGAAACAGGGGAGGCGTAAAGGAGAAAGGAAGGCTATAGGATTTGTCACACAGCTTTTGTTTGCCTTTGAGTTAAGTAGTAATGTCCGTGGCCACTGATGGGGTTTAAGTTTCTGGGGGTAGCTAATCTTCTCCAGTCCAGGTATTGGAATGTATTTTCTGGTTTTGTCTACACTGGATTCTGCGTGGCATGTACAAGAGATGTTTGAGCAACTTTAAGCATAGCCACATGACCCAAATTGGGATACACAAACTATTGTTGGAATGAGGGTTAAGCACGAGGCTCGGAAAACAGTACAGAGGTGGTGTTACAGTTGTGCTTTTGACCACTGGTGGGAGTGAGAAAAAGTAGAAAGAGGTGTGGTGTCTCCATGAACTGAGAGATCACAAGGTGAAAAGCTGCAAACAGCTGATTTCTCCTGACAAGTAGTAAGTCAAGAGTTGCTGAAAGCAGGAAGCTAAGCAGGGAAGCAGCCTGCTTGTCCTCTGGTGGTGGTGGAGACTGGTCACATCATGACCCTCATGAAACATTCTTGTTTTCGTAGCGCAGTATAAAAGTGATTTAATGTCTTGTAATTGTTTTCTTGGAGCAAGAATGAGATTTCTGTGAGCTTCAGTTAAAGCTGCGGCAGCTGATGTAATTAATCTCTGAAGGAGTTGGAATTTTTTTACACGTATGCAACAGCATAAGATAGCTGTTTTATTAAGCCACCACACCGGAGCTCTTAAATCAGAAGGCATCTTTGAATTTACTTTACTCTTCACTGCCAAGTATAATGGAGAACTCTGTGTCATTAGGCCCGTGGGAGAGAAGATTTAAGATTTCAGTCCTTTTCATAATTTTCTTCTTTTCTTGTGAAGAATCCTGGTATACTGGCAAGCATTGCCATCAGAATAAACTGCTTTAGAAAAATAGTTAAAATAACGTGGTGAGTTTAGCTTGGGTGGTTTAGCAGAACTGATGACAAGGGCAGGAAGGCGTTTATTGTATCATGCAACATAGAATCATAGAATGGTTTATGTTGGAAGGGACCTCAAAGATCATCCAATTCCAATGCCCTCCCATAGGCAGGGACACCTCTCAGTAGAACAGGTCTCTCAAGGCCTCATCCAGCCTGGCCTTGAACACATCCAGGGAGGGAGCAGCCACAACCTTCCTGGGCAACCCATTCCAGTGTCTCACCACCCTCCCTGTAAAGAACTTCCTCCTAACGTGCTGTTTAAATCTCCTCTCTGCCATTTTAAACTCATTACCCCTTGTCCTGTCATATATCATACCAACGTACTTCAAACCAGCTTAAAACACCTAAAAAGCCTCTAAAATACTCCAGCTGATGAATGGCTTTCGGTGTGGATGCTTATATGTATGTGTGTGTGTAGAGATACAGATCATGGATTTCCCATTCACATGAAGATGGAATGTGCCAAAACATTGATTTTTCACGAGATAAGCAGGAGAAGATGGTTTGAGAGGAACCATCACCACTGTGCTCTTTACTATTTCCTGTGCTCATGGAAGGCTCAGGTTGGTGCTTTAGATGAAGCCCAAACAGATCTGAGTCCCCTTTAAATAGAGCAGTTGCAGCTTTCTGTATGGGACAGCCACTCTTTGTAGGGCATTGTTGAAAAATAGCAAGTAATTATTTTTTTAAATGTTAATTTGTAGGG
Source organism: Psilopogon haemacephalus (assembly GCA_013396835.1). Classification (NCBI taxonomy): domain Eukaryota; kingdom Metazoa; phylum Chordata; class Aves; order Piciformes; family Megalaimidae; genus Psilopogon; species Psilopogon haemacephalus. Next base: position 1,048,391 of record VWZI01021435.1, on the reverse strand, counting down.
CATCTCTCATACATGGCTTTCTAGAGGAACACTTGCTAGTTTGAAAGCAAAGCCAGTACAGCTTAAGTGTTTCTAGTTTTAGCCTGTCTAATTCTGGAAAAGTCTTACATAGCTGAGTTGAAAACTGAAGACGAGACATAATGTTCATTTTGGTACATGCAACTGTAAGTCTGTGTCATTCCTGATGAACTGAAATGGTGGATTTTGCATTGTAACACCAGTTGGAGATGCTTGTGGGGCTGAGTTTGCCGACATAAGGACTGCAGATACTGTCATTTGTGAAAGTGTGATCTAAAAATGCACCAGCCAGTGTGGCCTCGCCACAGTAGGTGCACGAGTGTGTATCCATGCTCCTTTGTTATGTTTTGTAAGTATAAACAGTCAACAGTTTTCTGATTGTTTGTGGCAACAGAAATAATAATCTGACATAGGAAATGGTTTATCTGTAAAATAATACTGCTGGAATGTTGATGTGCTGAATTTGGACAAAACTGCTGAGGTCCTGTTAAAGCAGTTTTATGTTCCCATGTTGGGTTTGTGAGTAGTGTGAATTGGGAAGTCTGTGGGCACTGCTCTAAATCCACATTTGGATGCTAGATCTGCTTTTTTGGGTTATGAGTCAGGAATTTCTGAGCTGTTACTGGAGTGTTTTACTTGTGCTGACTTGCTGATGGGTTTTAGTTTAATAATTAAATGTGATTTGTAGAGTGAAGATTGCCTACTCTAGCATCAAGGTTAAGGGATATAGCATTTAGCAACTGGTAGGTGGAGATGACTCCATTTTTGCCTGATGATTTGGACATCCCACTTCAGCTTGTACACTAAATCTTGAGTGATCCAAGGATGCTTTAGTAGAAGAATGAGGTGGTGGTGAGATTTTTCTTCTTTTAAAACATCAAAGTGGTGTTGTTTAAGAGGCCAGATAAAGGATTCTGTAGGGGATCCTGTAGGCAGTTGGTTAGAAAATGTTGGCTGATGCTAGTGTAGGAGTTGAAATCATGCATCTTCTCCTTCTGTTAGAGTCTTCTGGCATGTTGCATGAGCTCTAATTTTATATGTCAATAGTTTGACCAAAGCTGTATTCTGAGGTGAACTTCATTTTTGAGTAAGGTGATATTAAGTTTAAATTGATAGACAGAGTTACCAAAAGGGCTTGGATATATTTGTGCTTTTGGTTCTCTCCTGTCTCTTTCCCACTTTTGTTGTTGGCAGCTGAAGTGACAGCTCTGCAGACGTCTCCACAAGTGGCACAGCTGACTGTTCCCTAAGCCCTTAGTGTCCTAGCTGAGTTCTACAAGATGACTTAGCTACTCTCTCACTAAACTTTGCCTTTTCCTGGGGTGTAAATGCTCTGTAGGCAGCCTTGTGGTCTCACTTCTGCTTGCTTCAAAACATCTATGGAAAGAGCAATGAGCAAGACAGGACACAGGACGTGGCAATAATGGTCAGGGTTCAAATTCCTTGATGTTTATTTGAAAGCACCCTGAGCATGTTTCCTGTTGCTGCCCAACAGCAGCATGTGATGGGAGGGTTTTTTTAAAATGGTTTTCTGAGAGATGCTGATTGTTGGTTCCCTCTCTCCTTCCTCCCCCCCCCCCCAAAATACTTCTAATTCTTTTGGTGCTGTGCAAATAGATAATTAAAGTGTATCCTTCAACTCAGGTGACAAACAGGCAGTTTGTTTTGGAAGTGTGTACTTCTTTTTGGCCTGCATTTCGTTCTAGTGCTGTGCTTTGAGATGCTTGCCTGCAGAGGGATGATGACTGTTTAAATTAGGTTTGTTTCTCTGGTAAATAGGCTCTGAAAAATACTGGAGCGTTTTTTTTTCATCCCAAGAGAGCACAGTCCCAGTGACTTGAGGCTATTTTGGAACATTTTGTGGCTTTTCAACCTTGTAGCACGTATGAATTCTGAACCTAAAAAGAGGGCAGCTATATTGGCATTGGTCTGTTGGAAGTGTCTTCCTGGATATGATCATGCCGGAGACCAAAACCATTTCAAATGCACAAGAAATGGCATTGGACCACTTACAATCTTAGTGTGGCTCAGTGAGACTTGCTGTTGATACTCTGTTTTCAATACTTCTTTTTTTTTTGGTGGAAAAAAAATAGTGGGGTTTGTTTTAATATAGCCTTGGGTAATTTTAGTGACAAGACTTTTCTCCGTCTCATTTCTGACAATACCTTTATAGAGCCTCCACTTCAAAGTACTCACTGGGTACAAATTCAGCTTATTTATTACCAAGTCCAGGAATGGTTGTATGGGACAGGAGCATCTTCTATTTTTGTTTTAAAATAACAACTTTAGATTTCTCTGCAGTGTCATATGTTACATGTTAGCTTAGATTGAATCTTTTAGATCAAGTTATAAAGCGTAGAGGAAAATGATTTATTAATGGGAATGCAAAAAGCTAACATCAGTATAGTGAAAAGAGAAAATGCAGTGTCTAAAGGTAGCAAAACAATTTTTTTGAAGAAGGTACTATTTCAAAGGTTGTGGTTTTTTGAAAACAATTTGATGCCAAAAGCTTAACCTGTTTTTCATAAACATGGTTGCTGGTCGGAGCCAAAACAAACAAGGTCGGTCCTTAAATGAACCGAATTGAGGAATCATAACTACCCAAGCAGACTGCTAAAAATTGTACGTGTAGCTAAGGGTGAGTCAAGAGGGAAGTTCACCAGTGGAGACTTGAGAGGTGTGCAGGGATTCCTAGTCACTTCTTGCTCAACCTTGCTGTTCTTGGAGAAATGTGAGGTACATGCTTTAGCAGTGAGAATTCATAAAATCGTAGAATCAGTCAGGGTTGGAAGGAACCATAAGGATCATCTAGTTCCAACCTCCCCTGCCATAGGCGGGGACACTCTACCCTAGATTAGGCTGGCCAGAGCCTCATCCAGTCTGGCCTTAAATACCTCCAGGGAAGTGGCCCCAACCACCCCCCTGGGCAACCTGTTCCAGGGCCTCACCACTCTCATGGTGAAATACTTCTTCCTCACATCCAGTCTGAATCTCCCTACCTCCAGCTTTGTTCCATTCCTCCTAGTCCTGTCACTACCTGAGAGCCTAAAAAGTCCCTCCCCAGCTTTTCTGTATGCCCCCTTCAGATACTGGAAGGCCACAATAAGGTCACCTGGGAGCCTCCTCTTCTCCAAACTGAACAGTCTTCCAACTCTTTCAGTCTGTTCTCATAGGAGAGATGCTCCAGCCCTCTGCATTGAAGGGGGTCACTGCTTTAGCCTAGAAGCCGAAGTATCTCTTGAGTAATGGAGACAAGGCCATTACAGACTGTTGTACCTGAGCCAGACTTATTACTGTGATGGATATTCTAATCACTGTCTTTTACTATTACGTTTGCAGCTTCTGCTGCCAAAGGCTTCGCTTACCCCTGTGCAGTACAGGTGTGTCAAGTCAGAATCTGGGTCCTGTCCGGCTGGATCAAGACCCATTAAGCATTGCTGGGAAATGTCCATACTTTCATACTTTCTTTAGTCAAACAACATTAGTTGAAGGATGCCTAAGATGCTGAGGACTACCTGGAAATTTGTGTGCGTGAAGGGTTATCAGTAAAGACAGAGAGGAGCTGACTGTGAGCACTTAATGGCTGCAAGATACAATCAGAATATATTATTGTCAGCTGTTTTAAAAGCAACTCTGCCACAGCACCTTTCAGAATATTAATGACGTTATACAAGAGAGGATATAGTTGTTTCTGTCTTTTCTCCCTCTTTTGAGAGCCAGGTTGAGATTTCTCAAGGCTTCTCTTAAATTGTATTCCTCTGCTCTGCCTTACGTTTTTTCTGGTTTTGCATGCTCCATGAGCTTAGGGTGGCTACATTAAGTGCTAAAATACTGTGAAGCTTTAGAGAGTAGTTGAAGAGGCTGCTGAAGGCATAGCACAAAATACAAATTACAGCCATAGTTTTTTTAATTTCCACAAGTGATCCAAGGTGATTTCTGTGTAAAGACTTTGTGGAAAGGATGTAGGGCACTGGGAGGACTGTGAGGATCTTAGGCAAGTCATTTTTAGTTCATGTTTCAGTCTCTCTTTCTGAACCACCTTTACAGAGATCTACAGGGAGAGTCCATGCATTTTGCTTAACTACAAAATTGCAGATACTAGTTGAGAAATGCATTGGATGGTCTTAAATGGCCTCAGCTGTCTAAAAGACTTGAGAGATACCATAGCTAACTGTTGTAGCAATTGAATTTAATCTGCTTTTTGTAGACTTCTGTCTGGGCAATAGTTCAATCTATTCCAGAAAGCAGAGGGCAGAAGGGAATGAAAGTTAAGCTCTGGAAAGCTGTAGGAACCCTATTTTTCTCACTTGTTCCTTTATAGTCACAAGCCTGGAAAGGATGCATGGAGGTAAGGATTATTTGCAACCATAAAACAGAATAGTGTTTGAAGTGAATTTTAAATTTACCTACATAAACAAACCACGGGTGGTACGGGAATTTTCTTCTTTTCACAGTGTCAGTCAGAGGAGTGTTCAAACTACACATTATTAACAAGCTGTTGCAGATACTGGACTTCTGCATGACATCTTCACCTCATAAATGCCTTGTTGGAGAAAGAAGAAGAGCTGGTGTGTTTCATTTTCCAATCCTCCAACTCCCACAGATGTACCCTGATTATCTGACTTGAGTGTGGGGCAGCCTTTGGCAGTCTGCAGATTTTTGCCAAGTGAACTTGCAGGAAGTACTCTGAGACAGATCAGCTGAATGTGTGCTCCGTTAACTATAAACAAAATATTTGTCTTTAAACATAAACCAAAAAGGAAATGAAGCAAGGAAATGTTAGTAATCCTCCTTAAGGAGTGTAAGTAACAATGTCAGTGTTGGTTCTTTCTGAAAAAACACATTCTCTGCCTGCTAAAGTGTTTTTCTGGTGCGTGCAGAGTTTCATGAACGCCACAGAATTCCTATACAGTGAGTATACCTGCAGGTTGTTGGTACAGCACAGCTCTGACATTTTAAAAATAAGCCAGTTCATCAGAATTTAGGGCCTAAATCACAGTGCCAGGATCTACACATTGCTGGAGAAATTGCTTTAAGAGAACAGGTAAAATGTGCTTGGAAAGTGATACAAGGACAGCCTTCTGATGCTGTGAGTCTTGGGTAGTTGTGTGGAAATTTATGGTACTCTCTGCAGAGGACAGGATGAGGAACCATACTAAACGTTGTTTGATCAGCAGTTGATATACTGACCTCTGAGTACGGGACAGTGCTGTGGCCCCAGACTTCCTCATCCCATACACTCTTATGTTAAACCTGCAGTGAATTGTTGTATTTTTAGCATTGTTGTGTTCTCTACATATGTGTAAGGGTGATGGCCTCACGGGTTTTCTGGGCAGGGAAGCATCTTGCCTTCTGTTGAAAGCGTTGACTTATGTACTTGGTGTGGTCTCTGTGTAAAAGAGCTTCTTTAGTCAGTTGTGGTGCAGTCCTGCTACTATTTTCTGTGCAAAATGGGGACTACCTTTTTATTACTGATGGTCAGTTCAGTACAGGGACCTGACAAAGAGGGATATCCAAAGCAGGAACCTCTCCTTTCCCCTTCTCCTCAGATTTCCTTCTCCGATTTGTCACTGAGAGCAGTAAAAGAGGCTGTATAAACAGACTTCAGGTTTTCAGTTTTGTACCTCGTACAAGGTCAGGATTATAAAGAAGCAGCTGTGTTTTCCCTTACAATGTCATGGCTTGTGATCTAGTTGTGTTTCTGGCTTTGGGCACCATTCACCTGAGTGCCCGTGAAACATGTCAGGTGCTGTGCAGGATGCGGAACAGGATTTGTGCACTGGTGCTTGAGAGCTGTGTGCTGCTGATGCCCAGCTCCTGCTGAGCTGCAGGTCTGTCCTGAGCAAGACTGAAAAAGTTTGGCCTGATTGGCATTCATGGGAGTGGACAAGTTCTTGGTGAGCTGCAAGTTTCTAATAGAACTTGAGCTTAGCTGTTAGAGCATGCTGTGTGGGCCTGGGGTGAGAACTTTAACTAACATGGGAGTCCTGCTGGTGCGACAGCCACTGTGCACCTTCATAGTAGTGGGATTTTCTTTGTGTCATTAGTGAAAATCGCCAGGATTTTCTCATTGACGTCAGTTACTTTAGTAGATGTTCTCAGCTGCAGTGGCCAAATGATAGAACCTCTTAAAATATTGTTTTGTGAGGAGAAATCAGATGTCAGGTCTGCTGAGAGCAGTGATTTAGTACGCACATAAACCTGAAAAAAGAAACCCTGACCAGTGGAGACAAATCTCAGATACTTAAAGGCACTTGGGAAGAACTTTTAACTAGCTGTGGCATAGCTGAATACTATGCAGGCAAAAGCTGAAATCAATATCAATGTGAATTTCACATTGGGCAGCTTCTGCAGTTACTGCGAAATCACAAAATATCCTATTTCCTTCTCTTGTCACCCCACAGCCAACAGATGTTGCCCTGGTTGTAGTGGTAGAGCCCTCTGAGGAGCAGACTGATATTTGGCAAAGCACAAGAAAATTCTTGACATAGCTGCCTTCCAAAGAAGTTCTCAACTTTGACTGTTTATTGCTTCGTTTCCTAAATAAACATTGGGCTCCTTAGCAGGCAGAAAGAAGTGATGAGCCCAATGCTGGGGTTTTTGCAGCCATGGCTGTGGTAAGTGGGGATTTTTTTTCCTCTCCTTTCAAAGGAGGGACTTCTCTCTTAATTTTTTTGACTTTTGGCACATGTTACCAAAATATTTGCAGAGCACTAACATGTATTCTTTCATCTTGAAAGTGGGAAATAAAACATATTTGTTCCTATATGTAAATACTCTTCTCCCACAAAAAAAAAAGTGTTTGCTTTGTAAATCCAGCCTGGTTTTCTCCTCATAGTGTGAATTCCTGGGAGCTATGTTTCAAAGGGCAGGGACATGCATTTTCAGGTTATCCTGGTGCCGAAATAAAGGGGGCTCACTGCTCTTCCTCTGATGTTTGTAAGAATAGGTGAGACTTCTTGAAAAAAAGGGACCCCTGTGTACTGGTTGAAATGGCCTTCTTAGGAAATGCCATTCATGCCAGAGCACATAACCTTCCTCCCCATCTCTTCCCCTGCATAGGAGGGGCTGTGGGATACAAAGGCGGCTGGGAAAGGGAATGCACATTCTTCTGTACAAAGGAAGCTCAGAATCTCATGGTATATACATGGGTGCCTCTGTCTTCCCCCTTAAAAATGTTTTTCTTTACCCTGTAATCAGAGATTTGTTTTCCTTATTAATTTTACTTTGGGTGGAGAGAAAAGGGAAAGATGTATTGTTTGGATGGAAGTTGCTGCCGGGGGGCAACAATTGGGCTATTGTTGGGCTGTAATTCTAGTGTGGGGCTCCAAAGGGAGGTGAAAAGGAAGAAGAGGAATATGAACTAAACCAAGTATTAACTCTGTAATAGTCTCCTGTTTTTTACCTGAACCAGGATAGCCAGAGGTTTAGTCTTTTTTTTTCCCCAAAGGCTGATAATGAAACAGCATTGTTACAAGTGTGATGCTGCTCTCCTGTGAACACTGGGAAAGGGGCAATAAGGGAACATTTTTTTTTCTTCCAGCTGAAATCATGCAGTTATTTTTCTAAAGCCAAAATCAAAACTGTTAGTTAAAGGCAGAGACAGGCCTCAGGAAATGCTGTTTCTTCTGGCAGCAAGAGACAAAGATCCTTATTCTTTAGACCAGCCTTTGTATAATTCAGAACAATAATAATTTTTTTTTCAGTGTCTGATAAAGAACAAGTGCTCATTATCATAATGTGTTAACAGAGCTATAATTAAGATTGTTCTTGTCACTTTTTTAATATACCATTTTCCTTTGGGAAGTCTTAATTGTTGGAAAAAATTACTGTATATTTACATTTGGCAAAAAGAGGCTTGGGGACCAAGCCTTTTAAAGCAGCACTGTTTGCTTTCCCTAGGTGCTTGTGAGAGGCAAATTGAGGAAGGGTGAAAAGATTGGTGGATTACCTCAGGTGCTGGTCAGGTTCCATACAGAAGAGGAAGTGAAGCAACCTAGCTTCTTAGACACTTTCTCCCTTCCTCGTGTTTCTGGATTGCTCCACATATTCCAAGATTGCTTCGGGATCACCCCTCACAGATACTGCATCCTTTTGCGACTAAATAGCACATTTTCTTCTTTTGATTACAATTAGAAATGCTACTTTTTCTTGTGTCTTTCCTTTTTATTACACAATATTAATCTCAGATGCTGAGTGCTTCTATATGCTGTTGCTTCCCTAGTCCCTTGAGTCTTGTGATAGAGAAGTCACGTGTACTCCAATGAAGACTTTGATATTCACTTTTCATTTAAACTGTGACTTGATCTTCAGTGAGACATGGGATTTTAAAGCTGTTTCCATGTGCAGTCCTGCCAAGTGACAGTACTGGGGAGGTACCTGAGACTTGTTCACCTTCAGCCTGATGGCTGATTGCCTGCCAGAAGCAGAGAAGGTTGCCATTGATGCTTTTATGAGCATTTAAGATTTAAAATGTTTACCCCTTTACTCTGGGAGCTGTAGTTGACTTTAGTATAGCGGTACAAATTTACATCACTTGAGAATAAGGTCAACAAACCTGTTTGCCTCTCAGTTTTACTCATAGCTGGCACAGGAAAAGAACCTGGAGTCTGGTATGTGTGTTTGTTTTTTAAAATTTTGTTGGTCTAGAAAATAATAAGCTTTGAAAAGGATATAAAAAGCAAAATTAGTTTCTACCCACTAAGAGTATCTCTGGGTGGTAGAAGGGGTGTGCAGCTGCAGTCCAGTTATTTGTAAGAATCAAATGTGGGTTTAAGCATTTAACTTGCAATTAGTCTGCCAATAATTGTGTTTGGTTTTTGGGTTTTTTTAAATTCCTTGGGTTTTTTTCTTTAGGCTGAAGTACTCTAAGAAAAGTCTTTATTTTCATGCATAAGTGAGTAGTTCTGAGTCTTTGTGGTGCTTCTCTGTACCTTTTCCAACTCTATTCCATCCTTTTCAAGCTGAAGGGATCAGAGTTGTCTGTAGTTGAGATGTGATCACTCAATTACAGCAGTATAATGGAATTTTTTTCCCCACTGCTTCAAACCAGCTTGATAGTGGTATGCAGTATCTGCAAGGTGAAGTCCTCACTGAGGTGGATTTTTGGTGAGGTCACTTCTGTGGGTCCCAGAGGGAGGACGCAGCAGTGGTAAAAATGAGAAGTTTTCTGGTGCACTTGGGTACTGTGGCTTCCTGTTATGTGATTTTAAAAATGCTGAACCATTTGTAATGCACAAATGATGTAGTAGTAGTTGGAAAAACTTTTTGGCCAGCTTTGACTTGTTCTATTTGTTAGTTTTGTTTGCACCCAGAGTGCAGGGAAGAGGATTGAATTAGGCTTTTGCATCCTCTCAGTTATTGGGCCAAATGCCACTGCTTTTGCTGCCAATAAAGCCTACAGAAGATGTGTAGGCATGAGGAGTGTGGGAGTTTCAGAATACACAAGATCTTCTAATTGACACGGGATTTGTAAAGTGCAGCTTGTATAACTGGCGGTACCTAATCTCTCTTGTCCTTTCCAAGAGGCACGTTGATGATCCATATGCTTGATGGAGATGTTTCTTTGTCTAAAGGAGATAAGAACTGCATAGTTGATCAGAGATGCCTTTAATTTGTCTGCAGACTTCCATGTCTAAGCCATAAATTCAGAATATTCTCATGCCAGAAGGAGATTTAATATTTTGATTTTTCTAAGAAGAGTTTTTCTCTTGCAGAAGGAGACAAATTTTCTTTCACCCTCCACATACCCCTTATTTTCAAGGAGAGAAAGGAGGAGGCGTGGGGATGAGGGTGGGGACTGGTGTGAGATGCACAATGAAAAGCTACACCTTAAAGTCAGGTGCAGTAGGTTGCTGCTCTCCTCATAACTAGGTGGGTACGTGAAATACTGCTCTGCAGGTATTTTGTTATTTGATACAGTGCTATTCCTCCCGAGTGACTCTGCATGTCTAACCTTGCCTGATCCCCAGAAATTATCATGCCACTTTCCCAAGCTTCCTTGTGGAAGAACCTGTTAGGACAGCAGTTACAATAGCTTTGGCTTTTGGGGGTGGAAGATGTTAGCTCATGCAGGCAGTGCTGTGTGGAGACTCGGGAGGTTGTCTTCAGGAAGGTGATCTCTGAATCGCAGAATCATTTAGGTCGGAAAAGGACCCTTAAGATCACCAAGTCCAGCTGTAAACCTAACATAGTCGAGTCCAAAAAAAGTCAGGTTTAAATAACTGAAGGAGTAACTCCTGAGAGACTAGGTACATGCAAGAGAACAAAGGAAACTGGGAGAGGGAAGAAAGGAGGATGATTTATAAATATTTTATTCCTAGGTATAGAAACAAGGTATGCTGACATCTGTTTTTTTTTCCCAGTGTGGCTGTAGCCATGTACTGCATGTGGAATTGTTTGAGTCTGCTTTGTGGCACTATCCTCCTTAAGAAAGCAAAGCAAATACACACAGCCCCCCCACCTTAGAAGGGTGGAAGTACAAACTCCACTAAGGCTACAGACAATAAGTTTGCTTTTGTTAACTTCTCAGTTCTTAAGACTATTCTTCCCCAGAGCCTGTGCATCCCAGGTTGAGGTTCCCTGCTCTGGAGGTTTAAGGCAGCAGCCTGGTAACTTGGGGTCATGTTTGGCAAGATCCCAAACTAACTTCCCAATTTGCAGATCAAGTAATGCTGTGAGTTCTAATGTAGGTTCTTGGTAATCTTAAAGTCAGTCACAGGTTTTCTTTTAATTGGATCATGAAAGTAATGGACAAGACTTTACTGTGTTGATTTTAGTTCATACTTTGCAGATGCTTTACAACAGGTTTTTTTGGTCCTCCTTGTAAGCCCTTGTGTTTTGAATCTTAGCACCCTGACAACCCCCTGTGTATTTGAACAAAAGAACAAAAGAATCAGTAGTGAGCAGCTGGGCACAAATCCTAAAGCACCTTTTTCTCCTTCCATGCACTCCCTCTCCTGTTTTTTCGGCAGTTTGGGTTTTTTTAAATACATGGATTTTTGGGTGTTATAAAAAGGTTCAGTCTGGTGTTCCTCCGTTTTGAGAGGATGGAAACAAAATGTCAATGATGTTTCATTTAAATTTGCATTTAATTTAGTGTTTCCTGATGTGTGATATGTAGGCAGTGGTGGTAGTGATGTCTGCATACAGCTGTGTGAAAATTAGGATATGCTGTGTTCTTTGAGAGCTCTTGAAGAATCCATCGAGGCCAAATTTTTGCTGCTTTATAATACTCTGCATGTTGCCATTGACTTAGAGCAGTTAGACTTTTTCCTTGTGTGTAGCTGTGCAGTGATATAAAGGAGGATAATTTTTTCCTGATTTTTTTAGATACTTTTTTTTTACGCTGCAGGCTGCTGCTGGTGGCCTTTTTTCTCTTTTTTTTTCCCCATCTCTTAACAGTTCCTACAATGCAGATTGCTTTTAGTACATGATATCGGGACCATCCAGTGTAAAATACTCCGAATGTTTTCAAAGCTAGCTAGTTACAGCACCAACACACACATAACTCTGTGCCTCCCAAAAATAGTCACCTGAAGTGAAACCAGAGGATGAACTGGAGCTGCTGGGTTTCAGGCCGTCTCCCCACATGGGCTGCGCTTGCATTCCTCAGTCCGGGGGCCCCGGGCCTCTTTTGAAAGCAACCTTTCAGGCTTATGAAGCTGCATTGTGTAAACATCTTCAGCAATAATTTATTCTCTTGAAAGAGGCCAAACTAATCCTCCCATCCTGGTTAGGGCTGCCTTAGACTTTAAGTCTGAGCAGCACATTTTCTGTCTTGCAGCAAGCGTGACATCACATGAATATAGCAACCGAATGTGGTCAAATGCCATTTAAAACAAATTTTTAAATCCTCCCCCGTGGAGCAGTTGTGTTGGGAATGTTCTTCCTTCATCTGTATGTTATCAAGCTAAATACCAACTCTTGGTTTTACTAGTAGGTTTCTGTACGTGTGTGTGTGGGGGGGGGGGAACCCATCTCTNTGGGTGGGGGGGGGGGAACCCATCTCTGCTGATTTCTGTGCATTGATCATTTTCCTCCCAGCCTTGTTTTTTGTCTTAGGAACAAAGCTGTTAGTTAAAGGGGAGACAAAGATCTTTATAAAAATCTACCTGCAGAGAGAATAAGCAAAATTATTTTCTGAAATTCAGAGTGTTTGTGACCATAGTTTGTTGTAAACAGATTCATGAAGTCGTTCTGGAGAAACCTATGTCTTCAGTTTTATTTTTTTTCCCCCCTTCTCTTACAGGAGCAGCATTCTTAACTTTGCCATAAGAGGTTATTCAGTGCAGCCTCTGAAGCTCCATGTTGTTTTTGTCCTGCAATAACACTCACCTAAGCAAGGACATTGCATCTTTGGGGTTTACCTCTGTCTCCAGCCCCTAGGAGGTTGTTTACTACTTTCTGCCTGGAATAACAGGCTAGTCCCAGGGATCCTCCCAGGGGAGCAGGATTATTGGCTTCTGCCAAAATACCACCTCGGTGCCCAGCCTGGCTGCAGGGCTGGTGGTGGCAGCATGATGCCTTTGGGAGTGCTGTTGATGGGGATGATGAGGCTCTGGCTGTGGGTCTGGTGCCCATGTGGCAGCAGAATGTCGGTGGGATGTGGGATGCTGCTGAGCAGCAGAGCCCCCAGCAGCATGAATTCAGAATTCAGCTCACGTCTCTTCTGGAAGGGGGGGGGGGAAGAAAACAGTGGGACCCTTTTCAGGAGTGAGGTGTGTTCAAGCCTATATTTGGATGCTGCACCTCTTCTAAATTTGGTTTCTTCTCATTAATACAGGAGCTGTTTTAATGGCCCTGCAGGGAAAAACATGGGGTTGCTGTAGAGTGGCTTACTCTGGGGCTTTTTTTCCACCTTTTAAAAAAGGCCAAGGTCTGTTCTGGAGGACTGGAGGGAAGGTGGAGGAAAGGGGTGGAGAGCGGGAGGGAGGGTCTGGTGTTGTAAGCTCCTGTGTGTGGCGAGGAGTCAGGAGTGCCGCCTTTGCTTGCCTTTCCCTCTTCACCTCCCGTGGGGCCGAGGAGGGGGCTCTGGAATAGGGGAGGGAGTGCTTTGTTTACTGATAAAGGCGTTGGGACAGGCATGGCTCTGGAGACTTGCAGCGTGGCTGTGTTGTGGCAGAGGGATCTGAACATTGTCGATTCCCTTTCCCTGGGCAAAGCTGCCTTCGGATTTCCCTGGATCATGGGAGCGTGGAGCAGAAAGGATGGCAGCGCTGTGTTAAAATAAGTGTTTTTCTACCTTTTGCTGTGACCCGAGTCGTTTCCTCTGTACAGCAGCACGATGTGCCTGCAGTGGGTGTGATGGAGCAGCAGTGCAGGGGAATTGTTTGTGTCAGGGCCGCTGGAACGCATGGAGTGGAGGCGTGCGTGGGAGCTGGTGCCTCTCGCTTGCCCGGCTCCTTGCCCAGCCACCAGCCAAGGAAGCCAAGCTGCTGTGTTCTGTTGCACCATGCTGGTACGCCAGCCTTTGCCAGGTTCGTTGTACGCTTAGGTGCCTTGTCTTGAATGCCAGGATATTTATAAACTTGCTCACTTTTGTGACTGGGTTGCAGTCAGGATGTGAATGGCAGTGGATATGAACATTGCTATGTGCACTGGGGAGACTGAAGGGCCTGGTGGTATTGTCTGGCAGTGTCCTAGTGACCTGGGCTGCTGCACACATCCAGCTTTGATGGAGTGACCGGCAGAGACCTTTGCATCTGTGCAATTGATGATTTGCAGTAATTACTTCCAGTTGTAGGAGCATGCAGAGTGTGGCTGGATCCTTTAGCTACCTCTGTGCAGGTCCTGATGGAAGTAAAGTTTCAGAGAAGATGCTGATAAATACGAACAATTATGTAAGAGATTTAAGCACCCTTTTCCCACCACCCTCTCAAAAATAAAAAAAAATTTACAAATGCAGCTCCATTGGAGTATTGCAGTAAAAGCATGAGGGAGTTTGGGTACTACATTTAAAAATCCAGACACCCTAAGGAAATAAACCAAAATTGAATTAGTTGCAAGAATTAATTCATTTTTGCTAACTCCTGCTATTTATCATTTAAATTATCTAAGATGGAAATGACAAATGCATTGGTGACTTTGTGCCGTATTTCAGGATTCTCTTCCCTTCAGTAATTTGACCTAGTTTACCGTTGTTTTAATTCCACCCTCTCATTTTGAAGACAATTCTTGATACCAGTTTTATCATCTGGTTCTAAATATTTTACTATCTGCTCTATTCCAGGGTCAAATGGGACAAACGTTACCTTCTGTCTAAAGAAAAACTGTGCTGAAAGCCAGTACTGCTGAAATCCCTTTAATATGACAAACTTATCTGACCTGAAAAATTACTTGTACGCTCCAAAATTTACTTTCCCCCTCCCCCTGTCCATCTCTAACAGCATTTGAAAAAAAGTTAATTTTTCTACTATCAAAATCCCATGCTTATATCTAAACCCAGAGAAATTACTAAACCCCACAGCCTAGCCACTATTAAGTCCAGATTGCTGAAATTACGTGGTGGGTTTTCTGTTTGTTCTGTTTTACATGGCTGGCAGTTCAGATTCTGTGATGAAGATCAACTTCATAACTAGGATTTGCTTTTCAGAAAACTATTTGCCTTCTGTGAAACTTCCATGGAGCTTCTGCTGGCATGATGTGTTTGCTCTGAATTTCATTGTGTTCCATGTAAGATGCACATGCTTCAGGGGAAGCAGCAGATTCCAGAGGCAATATGTATATGGAGAAGTCTTGCTCCATTTTGAGCCCACTAATTTCTGGGACAGATGTACTTAACTAATTTTTTTTAAATCATGCAAATCATGGGTGGTAGTTTACCAGTGGCTGTTGAAATGTGTTTTTCTAAGAGGAGTGAGATGTGCTGCCATGAGCAGCAGTCACAGCATGAAGAGTTACTTCGTATATTTATCAATGAGCAAACCTGACAGGTCTTTAGATAGAAGCTGAAGAATTATGTTAGTGTTTATCCCTCTGACTTGCGCTCAAATATATTTTGTAGCAGTCCTCTTCAAATGTGCAGTGTATTGTGGATCTGATACAATCACTTGTAAGGAATTGAGCTCACGGTTGAGATCTGTATGGCTATAGCAGCAATTATAGGGAGTTTTGCAAGCAGTATTAAATCACTGAGGTTAATCTCCTGTTTGTTTTTTTCTTTTCCCAAAATTCACTCCTGAATAAAAACTACAACTATGCAATTCCTCTTTTACAAGTTTTTTAAAAAAATATATATTGGTTTTCATGTGCTGTGGTGCTTGTATGTAAAGCATCAGATCTTTGCACTGATTGTGAAGAGGCACAACTAGTGTTTGTCTATGGTTGTGTTTCGGCCTTTCAAAATAAGTAGTAAAAATTACCTAGAAAGTATTTTTTATTCCATTCTTACTCCCTCATGCTGTGCAAGGATAGATGGAGCATTTCTACCCAAGGTGGTCATTCTCATCATGATGATTTCAAAACCAAACTTTTTTTACTTTTGAAAAGTAATGAATTAAGTGCCATTTAACAAAAAAAAAAAAAAAAGGGCTTAAAAACATTTACTGCTTTGTGTTACTTAATTTCTATCAGTAAGATACCTTTCGTTTTGACTTGTCCAGATTACATGAAATTCAGATAAATTAAATTCCTAGCGACATAGGTTTTGTTGCAATTAATCAACATCCTAATTTGTGAGCTTGCACAGTTTCCATGGTCTTAAAAATGCAATAGGTAGATGATTTTAAAAGCTTTTAAATGTAACTGTATGCTATTTAATGAGCTTCTTTCTTTTAATGATTTCCCTTCACTCAAGACTACATGGTGTGTGAAATGGAGCAAAAAACCAGTATGATGCTCTTTGCAGTATGTGCTGCCTTCCCTGCCTCTCACCCTCACCATCTCTTTGGCTGCTTCCTATGCTTGACTTGTATTACTGGACCCAGCACTGCTTTCCTGTTGGTGTTCTTCAGGCAGTGTTTGGTGATGGTCTTTCCATTATCTTCAGAGTTGAGCATGGAATTACCATCTTTGGAAGTGTTCAGTAAACATGGCAACATGGCACTTTGGGACGTGGTTTAAAGATCATGGTGGTCTTAGGCTGATGGTTGGACTTGATGATCGGAGGAGTCTTTTCCAGTTGAAACAATTCTATGATTGTGTAAATTTTCTATAAATTCTGTGAAGGGTCCAAGCTGTGACCTTCAGGGTTGTAATTTCCTAACTCTATCAGAATGGGTTAGTTTTATCAGTCTTCCAGCTAACGTTTACTTTTCTAGTTGATGGGACAACCCAAGTAAAACAAATACAGACTTTGAGAATACTGGAGTAGCTTCTCTCTAGGTCCCTTCTGGTTTTGTAGCCCAGAGCAGGAGTCAATGGTGCTTGATGCTCTGGCATTGCTTTCCTAGTTCCACTGGGGCCTCTACTTTTCAGATGATGTGAAAAACCAAAGTGAATCCCTTGAAGTCCATCACCACAGCATCAGCTCTGAGAAGCACTGGTGTAAATTATTATTCAGTGCATTTAAGGTGGATCTAAAGCCCACTGGGCTTGCTGCCTGCAGCTCCAGATTCATTGGATGTCTTTTCAGTGTAAGAGAAATAAATATAACAGCCAGGGGCTGATGGATGGTGGCTGGCTTGTGCAGCAATCCAAGCCAGGGTGGGAAGTGAGGGGTGGATAGCCTATGACTGATAAGTAGCACTTACTGTAAGAAGCTTTAAAAAAGGACTAATCTGAGAGTGGCTATAACTTGCAGGAATTCAGGTTATCTCACTTGTGGCTGCACTGCAGCTCTTCTTTTTATATCCTTTTGTCCTTTGAAACGCCAGGCTGTTAGGGTTGGGCTCTTATTTATTTATTTCTTCCTCTAGGCAGCTGCAGTGCTCAGACTAGTAGGCTGAGATGCTAACAATGCACTGCCTGCTGCCAAGAAAGGAGGTATTTGCATTCATTTTCACTTTCTTATTCTGAATTTAAAAAAACCAAACAAACAGCCAAACAACAAACCCCAAAACAAATAACCCCCCTGCAGTCCCACCGAGTCTCCTGCCTCCCCCCACATAAAGACATGTGCCGATACATGGGTTTGAGTGCCTGGTGGTGGTGTGCTGCATACATCAGCTTCCCAAGGGGGAAATGCAAGTGCCTATGTTGTGTGAAACAAAGCAGCTTTAACAGTAATCCAGAACAGCCATCGTAAAAGCAGTAAAAAATACCAGCAATAGCTTTTCTAGCAATTATTTAAAACAGGTTATAAATGCTTTCTTTACTGACTCTTTTTTGTTGAAATGTTAACCTTTTTTTTTCCTCAAATTCGCCAGTTGTTCATACTGGTCTGTCAGGAGCAGCTTGCGTACAAGAGAGGCAAATTGTGTTTTTTACTTGTCAAGTAACGTTCACAGCAACGCAGGAGCGAGGAATTGGAGACCTGTTTGAAGTTCTGCAAATGCAGCCTTTGTGGTGCAGAGCTGGGTGGTGGAGTGACTCCTGCCTGCATTGGGATTGTTTGGGATGGGCGTGGGAGGCTGTGCGGTGCTGCTTGCTCCCTCTCATTGGCATGAATAGGGAACAAAATGGGATCGTCACCTTGAGCTTGAGATGTTTTGGCTGCCTTATGAGGGCAGCAACTTAACTTAAAGGGACATAGGGCGAGGATGTCAGGAAAATTAGAGAAACTCAGAGACTGGAAACTCCAGGATTTTCATATTGTAGCACGTTAACCAAAACATGTATAAAAAATAATCCTATTGCTGTGACACTTGTTTTTGTGTCTGCTCGGTTCAATAAGCCTCTCATTATGATTCAGAGCACTGCATAGAAATCCTCTGTGCCATCTTTTTTTAATGCATTAAGCGACCTACTGTGTGTTTCTTTTGTGGTGAAACCCCATTGCCTCGGCACGAAGTGTGCAACAGTGTCCATGTGTCTTTGTTTAATGCAACATGTTTTGCTCCATCGGTACTGAAATAAGACATTTTTGTTCTTCAGTCACCACCACAGCAAAGCAATGCCTTTCTGGGAGCTCACAGGTACGTGCTCTGGATCTGCTAGATCTAGACACACAAAGCCCATGTGCTTTTTCTGAACAGCTCTCACAGCCCAGTATGTCTTGAAGAAATCACAACCAATGAAACTGATATCTGCAGTTCTGAACTGGCCCCTCTCTTGTGTGCAGTTTGTGGTTGGTTTTTCTTCCCATTTGAAACATCAGTGTGAAGAATCAGAGGGCTGAAGGGGGAAAAAAAAAATCTGCTGGTACTTGTTTAGAAGTATCAAATAACCTCCAGTGTGGGATTTTTATCTCACTGTCTTTGTCGTAAGAGAGGTAGAGAAAAGGCACTTGAAAGCCTGCGACAGCGTAGCCTGTAGGAGCTTTACAAATTGATTCAGTTGTTCCATTCAGAGCAGAGATTTGATACAGGGTAATGAAATAAAATGGCTTAAAATAATCTTTTATTGATTTTTATGGAGAGAAATCTATACCTGCAGAATCAAACCGAGGCTATGGTAAGATCTGCCTTTAAATTTTGCTTTGTTTTGTGAATTTAAATGTGCGTTCTCCCCCCCCCACCTCCCCACTTTGCCTTGAATGGCTGCTTCTGCTTCCTTCAGCGTTCTCTATGAAGTCAGGCAACGCGTGCTGAAATATTAAGAGCACCGAAATGTTCTGCGCTGTGTGTAAGGCTGTAGGTACACGTGCGGAGGTCTGAGAAGGCTTTTTGGGTGCCGATGTGCTGCGGCGCGGGGGCGGTGTCTGTCCCCTGCCCGGGGCGCAGGTCCCGGCGGGGCGCAGCGGGGGCAGTGCCTCGTGATGCTGCTCCAGACTCACAAACAAACCATCACGTGGCCCTGCAGCCCGCCGGAGCATCCTGCGGGCAGGGATAGACAGCCGGAGCGTTATCCTTATTGGATTGCCCTGCCGATTTCAGTGTTGCGGAATGAGTGCTGAATGAAACAACACAAGGCACCTTTGCCGCTCCACGCCCTCTCCTTTCCTTCTTTTTTTTTTTTTTTCTTTGTGGTGTGGTTTGTTTTGGTTTTCCCCACTCCTCTTTTTCAGCTGCAGGGCTTAGGATGCACAAACAGTCTCTGAACCTGTAAGAAGCTTCTCTAAACACAGGTGCTTGTAAAGCAACCTGGGTAAGGGAGGTGATTCTCTCCCTTTACTCTGCTCTCCTCAGACCCCACCTGGAGTATTGTGTGCAGTTCTGGAGCCCCCAGCATAGGAAGGACATGGAACTGTTGGAGAGAGTCCAGAGGAGGGCCACAAAGATGATCAGAGGGCTGGAGCACCTCTGCTATGAGGACAGGCTGAAAGAGTTGGGGCTTTTCAGCCTGGAGAAGAGAAGGCTTCGAGGAGACCTTATATCAGCCTACCAGTATCTGAGGGGGGCCTACAGGAGGGCTGGGGAGGGACTATTCACAAGGTCTTGTAATGACAGAATGAGGGGGAATGGGTTCAAATTGGCGGAGGGGAGATTTGAACGGGATGTTAGGAAGAAATTCTTCACAGAGAGGGTGGTGAGGCACTGGCACAGGTTGCCCAGGGAGGTTGTGTCTGCTCCCTCCCTGGATGTGTTCAAGGCCAGGCTGGATGAGGTCTTGAGTGACCTGATCTAGTGGGAGGTGTCCCTGCCTGTGGGAGGGGATTGGAACTGGATGATCTTTGAGGTCTCTTCCAACCTAAATCATTCTATGATTCTTGGTAAAAATGTTAGCATGAGCAAGCTCTGTGTGTTTACTGTCGTGTGAGAAAATGTATAGGTGCAGATAAAATAACATCAGACTTGAGATTAAGAGTTCTGTTTTATGTATCCTTTTTTTTTCTCCATTTAACCAATAGAAGTGTTATTAAAAATGGGTCTCTCATTTATGGCATGTAGTTTCTTAGGCCCACCATGCACCTGGCTGCGGTGTAGTTCCTTTGGCTTCCAGTCAGGTCGAAGCTGCAGTGCCCTGGATGCAAAATGATTCTTCAGACTGGTCTGCTAACCCTTGATTGTGAATGATTAGCCTTCAAAAGCATCTAAATGTAACTGCAGCTCAGTTTGTCTGTGTTGAGTCTTTTGCTTTACAGGTTGCACATAATAATCTACTTGGATGCTGTCTGTAAAACAATAGATCCTGCTTCCCTAAGAACGTAATGTAGATCATGAGATCAGACGTCCAGCTGAGTACTTCTTAGTTGTAATCTTCATCTCCAGATACTGGAGCTCAGCAATCCTTTAATGTGTTGGACGAGCATCAAATGGATGATATATAAAGCTAGCTCTCATCTAAACCAGTAGAAACTTTGTAGCTTCTGGTTATTGACAAATGTTTCTAGTACACTGTATTGCTCTTTAGGAACTACCAAGTTCATGATGTTGCTTCATTAATGGTACATGGAGAATAACTCATGAGGTTGCAGTTTTAGGAGTCTGTGGTAGAGAGGAGGCTTAAGGACTGATTTAAGAGCTTAAGGAAGAGACTACAGAGTATAGAAGCTCCTGAAGTATAATTTAGGCCAACAGAAGAGCAGAGGGAAAAGCTAATGGAGCTGGTGGAATGAACCTGTTCTCAGGTTGCTGTCCTCATCTACCCAGAGATGTGGCAGATGTCAGTAAAGCTCTACACTGCCATGCAAGTGAGATGATGTCTCAGGGAATTGGAAACCAGCCAAGGGGCTTGTGGGCTTGTAGAGCTTCTTTTAAGTTTAGTTTGGCAGATTTCGGGCTACGTTTAAAAAGATTTTGGTTTCCAGAGACATTACTATTAAGTTGTTTGTGCTGAGCCCATTCTCTTTTTTTTTTTTTTTTTTTTTTTTTTTTTTTTTTTTTTTTTGGGGTATCNGAGAAGAGTAATTTTTTTTTTTTTTTTTTTTTTTTTTTTTTTTTTGGTGGTGATCCATTGCACCAGGAACCACAAAGTGCTTCTTAAAATTGTCCTTTCTCAGAGTTAGTTAATGCCCAGGAACACATCGACCTTCTTATTCTCTAAATGAGAATTTTGAAGTCAGATAACATTTGTTAATCTTAAAAGAAGCAGTTTGGAGAAATCTCTCTAGTTAAGATGCAGACAGTTTGGATCGTGTCCCATATTGTGCAGCTGTGAGTAGGTCACGTAGACTCTAGGTACTTTATTTGTGCCACGGGTGATGAAATCCTGTTGCTTCCTTACTTGTGTGTTGAGTAAGGCAGATAAATCCACCAGTGGCTATGGGAAACTTAAATGCCGTGGCTGAGAAGATCCAGTCATGATGGACACTGGTTGTATGGGAGAGGTTCTGTCTGATGTTGAACAATGCAGTTAAGTGGGGACCAGAGGTTAAAAGATGAGACTGAGATGAAGGGAGTCAGGTGTGTCCAGAACTAACTGTATGTCCATCTCACAATGGAAGAGGCAGCATAGGCTTTCCATGTGAACATGAAAGGCAGAAGCAGATTAATCTTTCTTCTCACAGGTGCCAAATGTGGCAGCTTTTAAAAACAACTGTTGGCATTAAGGTAGTTCAAAGACACAATGGTGCAACCATCTGAACTTGTCTTGGTGGCATCATCTGCATCTGTGATTGAAAACAACCCAGGAGGACAAAACAAAAGACACAATGCCATTTAAAAAGTGAAATGAATCTGTAAAGACATTTAGTTTTCTACTTAAACTGAAGGGGACCTATAGAAAGGCTAGGAAGGGACTATTTACAAGGTCTTGTAATGACAGGATGAGGGGGAATGGGTTTGAATTGGCAGAGGGGAGATTTAAACTTTACAGTGAGAGTGGTGAAACATTGGCACAGGTTGCCCAGGGAGGTTGCGGCTGCTCCCCCCTGGAGGTGTTCAAGGCCAGGCTGGATGAGGCCTTGAGCAACCTGATCTAGTGGGAGGTGTCCCTGCCTATGGGACGGGATTGGAACTGGATGATCTTTGAGGTCCCTTCCAACCTAAACCAGTCTATGATTAAAAAAGCCTCCAACAACCAAAAAGCCTTTGAGTCAAAATATCAAAGATAGAAACTTCTGGAAAAGATACCATGGTCACATTCTCAGGAGGATCCCAAGATTCTGGCTTACATCCTTTTCACTAGAGCAGTTTATAATACTCCTTCAGCTAAATCGTGCAGTTAAATATGTGTTGCTGACTTGTCTGGATCCATTATGGGTCACTGTTAAAGCCATTGGCTCAGTGCTGTTTCATCAGACAAGCTTCAGTTCTTTCTATGCTGCAAATGGTGACATTTGTTGTTCTTCAAAGTCTGTAGAATCTTCTTAGTCACAAAGGGCCCAAGCGTGATATTACAAAGATATTTCACATTTCAGATGAGGTTGTGGTCTGCTGTTAGAGTTCAAGTATCTGTTTCTTTGTGGTTAGTGACATATCCACTGGTAGATTTTTTTTTTTGCAAATATCACCCAGACAAGCTGATTTTTAAAATAACTTTGAGAAGATAATCTGGCTTCTGCTTTGTCTTTCCTCTGTTATGTACTGGCAGCCTGGCAAGAAAATATTTGAACCCCCTGTCCTCTAAATAGTGTTCTGTAGTTGAGTACTAGAGTCTGTAATTCAGGGCTTGATACATTTGAGAAAGAAAATTATGTCGTGCAGTGTCAGGGGCTTTTGCGTGTCAAGACAAACAGCTGCTTCTGTTCCCAAATCTTTTGCTGTAACCTTGAGTAACTTGTCGGTTTTTACTGCATCTATTGCCCTCCCTGCCCCTGCTTTAAAATACACACTAAAAATAACCACTTGATTAGATTTCATACTTTGTAAAGCATTCTGTAATGCCGTGAACTCCTTGCTGAAACATAGAGTACAAACATCAGTGTGTCTTCTTCTCTTAATAAGCAGGAATGAAGTTCAATTTGTAGGAACCGAGGCTGAAAAGCTCCTGTTAGTAGGAACAAGCTCCTTAAAACCTGGGCAAAGGAAGTGGAAGGTTTATCATGTGAACTATCTGTTGAAAAGCACTTCCCAGGAATCGTATAAATGGATTAAAAATGGGCAAGGACATGATGTAGGGAGAGGGGGGCACTAATCAGTCAGTTTGGAGAGCCTCCCGTAGCAGTTAATCTTCCAGCGCCAGCGTTGGCCACCAGCAGATACTGCATCCTTAGGGGATGATCTCTGAGAAGCTGCTTTACTTTCCGTCATCTCTTGAACAAGCCATTGTGCCTAGATAACGTGCATCAAGTGAATCTGAGAAATACATAAGCCAAAATACGTTTTAAGGGTAGTAGCTAGCCCAACCCACGTACTTTTTTTTCCCCACATCAATCCTAATTCATAAAAGCAAACCATAAAAACCCCTTGAACTTTGTGCAAAAATCTGTTGCTATGTAATTTGCAATTTAAATTATATTTCTCAGTGTTTGGCTGCAGGCTAAATCAGCTATTCTATTCCCATCCAATTTAATGCTTTTAGTTTTGGGGGGTTGGGACATCCTGGAATACTAATGATTTTTTTTTTCCTCCTCTTCCTGTTTCTTGTTTCATAAGAGTCAACAAGCAGGATCTGCTGTTGCTTGGTAATTCCTTTTTATTGTTTTTCAGCCTGGGCTCTGTATGCATATTTGGATTTATCTGATTTTTTTTTCTTTTTTTTTAACAGTGTGATTTTAAACAGGGTGTTCAGGCTGCTGTTTGCATGATTACACAAAACTTTAACATGTAAGGAAGTCTAGGTTCATATAGCAGAGAGAGAGGGCAGGGTCTTCCCTGCTTGATATAGAAACAGATTCATTCATTGTTTCACTTTATGGACAGAGGAATCGACTGCACCCTCAGCAGGTTTGCAGATGACACCAGGCTGTGTGGCACAGTCGACTTGCTAGAGGGCAGGGATCCATCCAGAGGGAACTGGACAGGCTGCAGAGGTGTGCCCAGCCAACCTCATGAAATGCAACAAGGCCAAGTGTAAGGTCATGCACCTGGGTTGACACAATCCTAAGCACAACTCCAGGCTGGGTGGCAAATGGCTGAGAGCAGCCCTGAGGAAAAGGACCTGGGGGTCTGGGTTGATGAAAAACTCAACATGAGGCTGCAGTGTGAGTGCAGCCCCAGAGCAGCGTTGCCAGCAGGGCAAGGAAGGGGATTCTGCCCCTTTACTCTGCTCTTGTCAGACTCCACCTGGAGTACTGTGTGCAGTTCTGGAGCCCCCAGCATAGGAAGGACATGGAACTGTTGGGGAGAGTCCAGAGGAGGCCACAAAGATAATCAGGGGGCTGGAGCAGCTCTCCTATGAGGACAGGCTATAAGAATTGGGGCTCTGCAGCCTGGAGAAGAGAAGGCTTTGAGGAGACCTTATAGCAGCCTTCCTGTATCTGAAAGGGTCCTACAGGAAGGCTAGGGAGGGACTGTTCACAAGGTCTTGTAATGACAGGACAAGGGGGAATGGGTTTAAACTGGCGGAGAGGAGATTTAAACAGGATATTAGGGGGCAGTTCTCTCCAGTGAGAGTGGTGAGACACTGGAACAGGTTGCCCCAGGAGGTTGTGTCTGCTCCCTCCCTGGAGGTGTTCAAGGCCAGGTTGGATGAGATTCTGAGCAACCTGTTCTAGTGGGAGGTGTCCCTGCCTATGGCACAGAGGGGTTGGAACTGGATGATCTTTGAGGTCTCTTCCAACCTAAACCATTCTATGATTTTTCAGTCACAAATGTTGAGGTAGAAATATAATTTCTAATGATGGAATTGGAAAGCATTTCTCAAATACAGAGTGGGTATGGCTGCAGTGTCCTTGTGTGGCTGGCCAGTGATAGCCACTTGGCTTCTCTCATGGTCTAAATTATCAACAAAGAATGTTGGATAACTCAGTCACAACATTTCTGAATGTCAGCATTAAATGTCTGTGGGGATGATACAGTATTGATAACTCTAGCATAGCCAGAAATACTTCGGTCTTGGCTGCTTTGTGTATTGTGGGTATACTCCTAGAGAACTTAGTGAATGCTGGGACTGGCATGTTCAGAACAGATCAGGAGAAGAAGGATGCACTTTTGAATAGTGTAACATCATGAAGAGTTCGAAAATGAGAAGCGTGATGATGCTTTTACCCTTTTGAACTCTATAAACAAAGATATATGCAGTAATTGGCTCGAGGAGACCCATAACTGGAAGAAAAGGCAGTTGTGCTCTTGTTTACTGCAGTATTACTGTGAAATAAAACTTGGAATTCATTAAGTCTTCTATTTGTGGGCGTTAGTAGGTATCCTACGAATCTAATTATTTTTAGGGTGAATGAAGTTGTGAAAAGTCTTTGCAGACTATCTGAAGTTTGCCTGTTCTGCATTGGGGAAGTTATAAATACTAACAGAACTGAATCATGTAGTGCTCGTTTGGATTGGGAGCCTGTTGTCTTCTCCTATACACAACACTAACCCTTTACACAATAAATTAAATGTTTAGTGGAATTTGAACATTAAAAGATGATTTAAAACTACAAAAAGTGTCGGTTAGAATGGTTTTGTGGGAGAATGTCTGTGCTTTAATTACTGCAAAGTAAACTTTTTTATGGTGTAAGTAACGTGGGACCTGGGGTTTTTTTTGTTGGTTTAGTTTGGGTTTTGTTACTGTTGTGGAGGTTTTTTTTAACATTATCAAAAGATGGTACAGAGCTTTGACTGTGCTTACTTCTTCAAAGACAGTTTAATGATTTTACTCTGTGATTTTGATGGAAGAAAATAATATCCTATATTTAAATCCTTCCCTCAAAGTGAAGTGAACTTTAATTTCTTGGGTTAAATGTAGGTAATTTTTCTTCCTGCTAAGGAGAAGGGTTTTTAATAGCTTTTGAAAGTTTGTCTTGTGTTCTAGCTGTGTCAAGTGATGGAAAACAATGACACCAGTAACATTACTGTTTACATGGTGAGGAGTACAGATTTTTTTTTTTAATTTTTTTTTTTAACATCTGACTCATTAGAGTTGCCTTTTAATCTTGACAGCTTTATTGCAAAGCAGTTGAATGAACTGGAATAAAAAGCACAGCACTACTGCCTACCTGCAGCGAAGACTGTGACAAGGGAAGGGAAGGGAAGGGAAGGGAAGGGAAGGGAAGGGAAGGGAAGGGAAGGAGAGGTGGGTGTTTCCCTTCCCTTCCCTTCACTTCCACCGGAGTTTCAGATGGTGTCACTTCACAAGGCTGGGCCTTGGCTGAGATGACTTCAGCCGCTGCGCGTTGTTTTGGGTTGTTGTAATTGTTTGCAAGACGCGTTCAGGGGCTCTCCCCGTGCCAGTACTTGTTCTGAGCACACAGAACATGCAAACAAACCAGACACCAAGTGCCACGGGGGTTTAAGGTAGTGTTTCTGTGTTGCAGGTACCTGCGTCTTCAGGTGTGCTGGGTTGCTCTGCTCACCTTTCAAAGTAGCAATTATTTGGGAGGAGAAACATGTTTTCCATGCAAGCCTTCTCCCTTGATGTTGGGCAATACTCTTTCTGCTTCCTCTTAATTCTTTTAGTGCTCTTGTATCTCCAGACTCTGCAAAGCCTCACAGGAGTTGTGGGTTTCTTGATTTTGTGGGGTTTTATATCTTGGGTACTGTAATGACTCCGTGAGAGTCAGACCCTAATCCCCAGCCACCACAAGAGATTCTGAATTTGAAAAATCTGCCCATGTCTTTTTCCCAATCTGCTTTTTGTATAAGTATTTATTTGTATTGAACTTATCTAGGATCTACAAATTAGAAACAGTTTCTGTGCCCATAGGTGCCTGACACGCGTTAAAAATCCACCGAATGTGAGGCACCTCTATCATGGCAAAGACTTGTACTTCTCTTTGGGATTTATGAACGAGTGAAGTGGTTTTGTTTGAAAGATGAGATGTGAGTCGTGGGCAGACCATAAGATATTTGTACGGATTATGAACGTCATCCAGTCCTCCTTTGTATGAAATTAATCTTTTTCCTAATTTTGCCGCATTTAAATACCTGCTACAGTCTCTGTGTCACCCATCTGAGGTCTGTAGCATGCCAGCTTTACTGAACAGAGCACGGTCTCAAGGGGGTTTTGGATGAAGCTTGAGGGTTTTGTCTCCTTTAGGTTTTTGAGAGGCCACTGAACAGTCTGTTGGACTTGGTTGAAACGGTTTGGATTTGTCTGGTAGTTGTGGTGTGGCTGTAAGATGGGGGTGTGGCGGAGCTGCTCAGCTGAGCATTGAAGTGCTTTGGCTTGCCGGCACTGTTAAAATAAATAGGGTAAGTGTGCAGCCATAGCAGTGGGGTTTGGGCTGTAGACGGTGTAGCAGTAGCATCGATACACAAACCAGTGCCAGTTAGGCAATGTAATTGCACAGAAATGGCCTCTAATACCAGCTTCAAGAGGAGCTGCCAAAACCACAGCGCTCAAGGCCTCTCCCTCTGAGTTCGGCCAGTGCTCAAACGAAACAGCCCCCAGCTTGTTCCTCCGGGACACAGGCCTGCCTTGTTAGGAAATCGGTGAAGTTTGGGAACCCACAATACCTCACATAGCTCTGTGTACAGTAACGGAGGGTGGAAATAGGGCCATAGGCATGAGCAACCAGACGAGTTATAAATATAGAATACTCTCTCAATTCCACTTTCGTTAGTCATGGGAGGACAGTGAGAGTTTTATAAACTTATAAGGAATATACAAACAGTTCTGAATTTAAAATAACTCTGTATAATTTTTTTAGTGTGTGAAAAGAATATTCTTTTTTGAGACCATCCCTGTAAGTATCTGCTATACGCGGAGCGTAAGGATCTGTGTATTTATATGTTCATGTGAATGCCACTGGAGATGACAAAAAAAGGTACCGGAGGAGAAAAGCGTAGCTCAGACGTGCCAAACTAGCAGAAACAGAGTGGGAAGCAGCGTGCTTCCCACTTTGTACCAGCATCAAAAACATGAACTCCCCCCTTTTTTCTTTAGTAAGTGTTGTCTGATGCAGTCTCCAGCTTCAGAGCAGCCGGACAGTAATGCTGAGCTGGCTCTGCTGCAGCTGGGAGCCCCTGTCAGATCCTGTGCTACAGCTCACCTTGACTGTCCTTCCTATAAATAAATAAATAAAACTGTCTGGTTCTCCCTAATCTGATCACAAATCCTTACTACAGGAAAGGATTTAGAAAGTCCGAAGCAATGTCATTATTATTTTTGCTAGTCACCTAACGGGAATTCCTGAAAAGCATGTGTATAAGCAGTAACAACAGACACCTCTACCTGTGTGTTTGCTGGGTGGCCAGCAGTGGGGCATGTGCAGTTTGTCCTGTCAGTGTGTGATCTGTGCTCCCAGTGCCTGGGGGAATCACACAGTCAAGCCTACGTTCCTTTTTTCAGTTTTATTTTATCAGTGTGTTGAAAGAACCAAAATAGTTCTGTCTCGTAACGGAAGATGCTTGTAAAGATAGTGGACTAAGAGTAGGCTGAATGACATAATGTCATCCTCCACTTGGGTTAGGAAAAAACACTGAGCAAACTCTCGTGCTGGTCCCATCAGTGTCCCCCACTGACCCAGGTTGCTTCTTTCCAGTATTTTCTAGTCCAGGCGCTTCAGTCGTTGCTTGGATTGAGCAAACAGGATTCAGGGCTGCTGAATATGCAGAGCTTTGCTTGGAACTTCCTTTGAGATTGCAGTTGTGTCCAGTGCCTCTGTGATCAGGAGCATCCTTGTCATTCTCTGAGCAGGCTCTGCATCCTGACTCAGCTATTTCTAGCTTCAAGCAGAGCCCTTCAGTAACCTGCAAGCAAACAGGCAACTGTTGCAGCAGTTTTGTTCTTTGAACATCAAGCCTTGTTAAGGTGGAGTTAAAATAAAAGTTTGTGTTCAAACAGTTTAAGATGATTTAGAGCAATTTGCATCAAGTCTGGAAAGATCCTTAACATTTCTCCTTTTCCTTTTGAAATGCTTCTGTCCACAATCCTTATGTATGAGGAGAAATTAGTTTTAGTACAGATTTGAAGTCAGTTGTGTCCTTTCCACTGTCCATGTTGCCTGTAAATTTGTTAAAATAAATTAAGGGATGGATTAGTGTGTGATCTTCTGCTTTGGGATCCTACAAGTCTGGCACTGTCTGTATTCCCTCTATGTTTATAGAAGAAGAAAGATTTAGAATGAAAAAAATTGTTAATTAAACTGAACAAAGAGCTCACATTTGCTTGTTGCAGGTCCCAAGAACACAACCTTCAGTTACTCTCAGATGTACTTCCATGTCACAAGGGAGATGCTGTGTTGAATTATTTTGAACATGATGGTCTTAATATTGTTTGAAGTGATGTTGATCTTAGCAGGATGCTTTCACTTGCATTGTGCAACTATCATAGTGATGTACTTCCAGACCAGAGAGTATAATTTAGGACAAAAGCAGCTTCATGTCTGTGCTAACTTCCCAAACCATCAGTATTACTGTGTCTTGTTTTTGACATTCCATTGTATTTTCTCAAGTTCCTGGTTTTGCTCTCACTAGCAGGTGAACAGCTTGAAAGAGCTTGCTCTATAGTAAACCAATTTGATCTTGCTCTTTCTGACTGTTGGGTTAAAACCCAACATGTTTTGTTCTTAGTTTTTAATCCAAATATCCTACTTAGAGGTGAGCAAAACCTTTCTAGGTTTGACCTACTGTGTGTATTGTAAACATCAGTTTCACTGAAGCTCACTTATTTAATTTCTAGCATAATTAGCTTTCAACTGGAGTGGTGTTGATGTCTGCTTCTATGTTGCATTATGTTTCATTGCTTGTGCCAGAATGGTTAAACTTATTGATGGGCTTAATGTATAAATGCAAAGGGCATTCCTGAAACGGAGCAGGAGTTGTCTTTCCTTTTTTGCCCAAGATTAAACTGCCACTATCCTTCAGCATTAAGAGAACTACTAGGTCAATGTGATAACGTTATCAAAGTGTCTTCCTTCTTCAGAATAAATCTGGAATGTGAATGGTATTCATTCTCCAGCTGGGGTTTTGCCAGGAGATGACTGACCAACACTCCTTGTTTGCAGTATATTAATTAAATCCTGTAAATCTTGCTGCCTTACACTTGCAGCATTTGGAATATAGGCAGATTAAATCTAGCTTTAAGCAACAACAATCAATGTATTACTCTTAATCTGGAGCAAAAAGAAAAACAATTTGCTTTAGAGCTGTTCTGCAGCAGCAGTAGTTTCCTTTCTTTGTCACTGAAGAGCTCAGGAACTTCAGTTGCCCCTTTAGAAATGCGTACAAATTTGCAATCCTGCATGATGGCAGTGGATGGGGAGTAGTGTTCACTGCTGCCAAGCGACCCTCACTTTCCTACTTTCGTGCCCACTGACATCAGTGTTACTGTTCTGATTTGTATCTTCCAGTGGGAAATTTCCCTTTTCATAGAGGAAATATTTCTAGAACAGTGCAGTACTGATGGTAAAACATTACCTACCAAATTGTTTATCTGGTGTTGAAGATAGAGTAAAACTGGCCTGAAAGCCTGATAGATGCTTGTGTATACTCCTCAGCTGAGTTTGTTTATGTACTGAATTCACACTGGTGTAGAGGGACAAAATGGACTTGTTTTTTCCTCTTCCTCTTGAGTGCCAGCTGCAATGATGCCAGTCTGGGTTGTGCTGGGCAACATAAACTGTTTTGAAAGAGAATGCAATTCATGCTGCCTGGGTTTGTCAATAAGTTGTGTTTATTTGCACCTTCCTGGTCATTAGTATTACACACTTAGGAGCAAATGGAGTAACTGTACTATCTATCTGTTCCTGTTGACTGTGGTCTAAGGTAGCTGTTTCCTTTGTGGGTTTCCATTTGCTCTCATTTCAATGTGACGCCAGTAGCTGTAACACAGCTGGAGCTTTTAGCAGGGTTGATTGCTTCAGTTACAGAAAACCTGGAGGGATGGGTGGGTTTATAATGCCAAATAGTGTCCCCAAGTCCTTTAGTCACTCTAAATAAAGTGGTTTTAGCACACATGTTGTTATGTGTGACAGCTGGGAAGCCTGAAAGCTGTTATGAGGTAACTTCTAGAGTAAAGAATGAATGGTAGATAGCCAAGAGGGTGGTGATGGTGGGTCATGGAACTCCAGTGTATCCACTGGGGTGTTTTCATCATTGTTTTTAATAGTCTGCTCCATTTTTTTCATCTGGAAGAGTGAACTACAGGTACGTTTGTTTGAGGCATTTGTATGTTTGAAGGGTTACAAACCATGCCATGGGTCTCTGGCATTGCAGGGCTGTGCTGGTGTGTGCTA
This sequence comes from Psilopogon haemacephalus, assembly GCA_013396835.1. NCBI lineage: Eukaryota > Metazoa > Chordata > Aves > Piciformes > Megalaimidae > Psilopogon > Psilopogon haemacephalus. The sequence goes on along the minus strand of VWZI01021435.1, from coordinate 1,017,238 downwards.
GCGTGAAATGTTTTATGTACTAAAACTGTTCTGAGAGCAAGGCAAAATACTATGTTCACAGGATGTCAGGGGTTGGAAGGGACCCAAAAAGATCATTGAGTCCCGCCCCCCTGCCAGAGCAGGACAATAATCTAGCTCAGATTATGGAGGAATACATCCAGACAGGCCTTGAAAGTCTCCAGAGGAGACTCCACCACTTCTCCCGGGAGCCTGTTGCAGTGCTCTGTGACCCTTACAGCAAAGTGGTTCCCCCTTGTGTTGAGGTGGAACCTCCTGTCCTGAGCTTACATCTAGTTCTTGTCCTATCACAGGGAAGAAAAAATTTGCAGAATTGGGTGGCATTGAAAGCCTCACCCCAACAATATGTTCTAGCAGAGTGTCATTGAATGATGAAAGTTTCCTGTTTCATAGGAACTGCAGCTAGTGGCTTCTCATAGTGCTGAGTGATGCTGGGCTTTCTTTTCCTAACTTCTCTTTTCTTCCACTTCCTTTGCTCTAGAATCATTTGCAGCTGCTCCCATCTGAGCAGTTGGATCCAACTGCTGCACAACTGGCTGCGCAAATATTTAGGGTGGTGTTGTTTTTCAACCGTAAAATCCTGAGGATGAGGATACAACAATAGGTTCCTTCATCAGTCTTTCATATGATTAAAATTTGAGTAGTTAGTGGGCTGACGTCAGGTTGCACAAATCCTTTGGGTTATTTTGGGGTTCTAGGTGCTTCATCATACCTCTTCTTTCACTTAAGGGATGTGGCATACAGTGTTTGTGACAAACTGAAACACCAAGTAGCAAGAGACCAAAAACCTTTGCGTGGAAGCTGACCAGATATAGTTAACATTCATCTGGATTTGGATATTGGGTGGGAAATAATTCACAGAACAGGTTCAGAATTAGGTTGTCATCCTTGGGGAAGGTCTGTCAGGTAAAAAGGGGCTGTTAATGACTGGGATGTAAATATGGAAGTACATGACTAGTGAAATAATCTTGAGTCAGACATTGCTTGCGGGCTGTGAACTTAACGCCCTCTTCTTTCTTCTTGGTGCAAGTTCACGTAGACTTGTCTAACTATGGTACTGGTAAGCATAACTGTCTACATACTAGAGGTTTAAAGGAGATGATCGCTTCCAAGTCCTGTATCACTGCTCAATTGATGCAAACCTTCAAGACCTGGCATTAAATTTCTGCGTGTGCCAAACTTTGTCTTAACTTTTTTTGCCTTCATGATGTTGTTCTGATAGTGCTGGGGGTGGGACGGATGCAAAAAGCCCCGAAGTATGCCATCATTAATACATTGTAGATACAGGTTTCTGTGGCAAAGTGAAGATCTTACACAGCTGCTCTAAATGGCCTCAGTTCTTAGTAGGAGGCTTGCACTAGTATTTCTGTGATCAGAACACATTATTACATGTATTTTAATATGTGTATTTCCTTATTGCAGCCTTTATGCTGGAGGTATTTGATTCCAGCCCTGGCCATGAATCACTGGAGCTGGATTTTCTGAGTAATGTCTCTCTATTCTCACAACGTACTGGGCAAAAGAAATTAGGTCTTGTATAGGCTGCTTGAGCATTTGAAGTCAGCTGTTTGAAAGACCACAGCAAAACTTAAACCATTAAAATGCAGTATTTTAAAAATTCTGTCATGTAGAGGGATTAACATTCCAAAAATGATGGGGTCTTTGTGGATAAATTTAGACAGCTAATTTTTTCAGTAGTTGGCTAGCAGAAAACGCTCTCTTCCTCCTCTGATTTGTACTCAACGCTAGACTTTTTTCTTCCCCTTTTCATTCTGAAACATTGTTTTACATGAAAGATGCTCTAAAAACCCAGAAACCGTGTAAACAAATGAAGGATCGAATATCGTTTTACAAGGAGAGAAAGAATCTTTAAAAAAATATTTATCCCACACTTGGCAACCTTTTGCTTGCCCACATGTGACTGGCACAGTGCCATGCTTGGCAGAGGCCAGTGCCTCAGCTTGCCAGAAGTCTCCCTCCTCTGGCTTAATTTTCACTCCCTGTGACTGATTGTTTATTCACCTGATTTTTCTGTTTCGGCGTTGCTGAAGTCATGGCGTCTTGGAGATGATAAGAACACTTTGTCTGTCCAAACTGTACAATGGCCATGATGTCAGCACAGTGTGTTTGCAGCCAGCTTTAGCTGTGTGCACGCTGCAAATAGCAGGGAGGTGTTAGATGTCAGAGAAACTTACTACCACCCCCTTAGCATGAGGCTGTCCAAAAAGAAACTGCTGTGACTACAGAGAGGTGATTTGCTTCTTGCTTATTTTGGACAGTTGTGTTTGAGGATTTTGCAACCTCGGTTTGTGTTTGCAATTTTGGTTCAGCATCTTGAATCTTTGAGTCACTTGGAACTGCTCCTGTGTGTTAAATCTGTCCATTTAAAATTTAAGTATCTGTATGTCAGGTGTGAATCGGATTTGTTCAGTGAGTGGACATCTTGGAATGAAATGCTTTGCATTTTTTTGCGAGTGATCATAGCATCTTAATGATATTTGGAAAGTGTCCTGAGTTTTGTTGACAAGAAAAACTTGTCAGAAATTGGAGAGAAGGTGAAGCGTGGATGGTCAAAGAAACTACTGTTGTTGAGTATGCTCCAGTAAATTTGATTTGTGGCTGCTGGTACTCTTGTAATGTCCTTCTCTGAAGATCTGATGATTATTCAGTACTTTGGCTCCCTAAATGTAAATAGGCAGTCTGGTCTAGTCAAGCTGCCATCATCTCTTTAATAAAATAATAAACTGCTTAAGGGTCTGCCCTTCTTCAGGTCTTACTTTGACTTCTTTCTTCCATGGCTGCCCTCCAAGGTGTTTGAAATTTTCCATTATATTGGTAGCTCCATATGATGACAATTGAGCTTTTTTTTTTTTTTTTTGACCTTGTGCTTGTCAGCAAGGTTTTTTTCAGGTTTTTTTTTTTTTATATACAGTTGTGAGCCTTTGTGATCCAAGACGCTCTTGTACCTGGCTGACAAATTCTGTCCCCAAATGTCAGCCCACTGTCTGTGTGTGTTTGTCTCCCTAATGTTCTTGTGGAGTAATGTCAACAGTTTAAGTGAGTTTCAGGGTTGATTTGTTGGTTCTTTGTTGTTGGGGTTTTTTTGTTGTTGTTGTTGTTGTAAGTATTTTGGAACCTGCATTTCAAGGGTTGTAGTATAAATCTAGCAGCACATCTTGGGAGGGCAGGGTGGGGGGAAGGATGAATGGGGCTGGATTGTAAGGCCAGCCAGTGCTGTTTAGTAAAATTTTTGTAATAGGGATATCTGAGAGAACCTGGCGTGTAAGGCAGATAAGAGTTTGGGTTTTTTTGTTGTTCATCATATATCCTACACACACGTGAGGGTTCTTGTTCTGTCTCTTCAAAGAAACAGGATACCCACATTGTCTGCAGGCGAGAACTCTGCCAGCGTTAGCAAGATCAAGTGAAAAACAGGACTGAGAGAAAGCAGAGGTTGCTGAGCTTTTAAAAAATTATCTTCAAAAAAAATTTCAGGGGTTCTCGCTAAAATGGTTGTGATTAAACTGTGACTGGAGTTTTGAAAACCTGCTTCACTGATTGCCTTCTTCATGTGAACTTGTGTCTCCTTGTGTGCTTCAATCTATATTTCTGTAGACAAGAGTCAGCAGATTTACCAGGAGATGTCGGAATCCTATTTATATAGCAGACTGTTCATGAATGGCAGAGGCATTAAGGGAATACAAAAGTCTTTCCCGAGAATGAACTAAACTCCGTCTTTTTTTTTTTCCTACTGTGTTTATCTGAATATTTAATGTAACAGCAGTAATTATTTTTTTTTTTTGCAAACTGTTTTGTTTTCAGTTTTTAAAAACCCAACCGACCAAAACACCAATGTGGTTAATCAATACAGCTGGTAACAAACTTCGTGGAGGCATGGGGAGTGTGTGTGTGTGTGTGGGTTTTTTTTTTTTTTTCCCCTTAGTAGGGCTTTGAACTGGAAGTGTAGCTACCATACGAAATCCTGAGTTCTGGCACCCACTCAGAACAGCAGTCCATCTGCTAGCAAGACACACTGAATTTTTTTTAATCCCTTAGTAGTCACAAACACGTGTGGTACTGCACTGAGTAAGGGGAGAGACCATTTCTGATGCCTTACTAAGGTGGCATCCGGGCAGATTTTACCTCTTTGACACTGGTGCAGATCACCAACAGGGGAAAAAAAACCCATATATTTTTTTTATATATATATATATACAGCTGCATGCTTGTTTATTTCTGTGTAAAGATTTGCTGTGTGTGTATTTTCAAAGTGGAGGGGGGAGAACAAACCTACAAACAAAAGCCAAACACCAGCATCTTTCTGCTATGCATTATTTAGCAGCAATTTCCTCTGCATTCTCACTCTCGGTATTCTCACAAGCAACTGGCTCTGCAAAAATTCTCTTGCTGTGACATATGTGTTATACTGTGTTACCTGGGTAGCCATGCTCCCTACCTGCTTGTGCTCAGTCTTCTTACTTCTACCACCTTATACTTTTCTTCCTGGCATCACTGGAAAACACAGGTGTGGAGCAGTGGTGTTAACAGCAGTGATACTGCGGTGACATGGAATCGTAGAAGAGTTTTGATTGGAAAAGGCCTCTAAGATCAGCCATTGGCCTGACACCACCATGACCATTAAACCACATCCTGAAGTGCTATGCCTAGATGTTTTCTGAATGTCTCTAAGGACAGTGACTCTTTCCACCTCCCTAGGCATCCTGTTCTGATGCTTGACCATGCTTTCAGTAAAGAATTTTTCCCTATTATGTGATCTAAATGTCCCCTGGCACAATTTCAGTCTGTTGAGCAAGGAAAAGGTTGCAGAATTAAATAATTATTCTTTTCTAATTCAAGAAGACAGATAAGCTCTTGGGCAACTTCAGTAGTACCTTTTCACTCAGATTTGCTGATTGAGTTTGGTGTATGCCAGCTACCTTGAATGCTGGCTGCTTAGGTCTGTGATATGTGGCTACTTATGTCCAAGTAATAGCACTGTCAGGTACTGTAAGCAGGTCTGCGGCTGATCCTTCAGAGATGCCTGCTAATATCTGTTCAGGCTGTTGGGGGAGTATCAGGTGGAATTTTCTGCACAGATTTCTTGGCCTTAATTGTACAAGAAGAAACCAACTTCTCCTCCAGATGCTTAAACTTGCAAAGTTGGCAGTTAGGGCTCTTTTTTTTTTTTTTTTTTTTTTTTTTTTTTTAATTTTATTTTTAAAATAAAATAATAAAGAAAACCACCCACCAAAAAAAAAAGAAATTAAAAATTAAGCAACATCAGTCTAGGACCATTTTGATAAAATCCACAGAATTCACTGATGATAGTATTCCAAGTGCTGTTCAAGGTAGACACTGCATTAAAGCTGGCAGAAAATTGCTTATAAACTTGACATAGGATGCAGATCTGTGAACAGGTGTTTTGGGTTCTTGTTGTCGCCGTTGTTGTCTGGAGTTTGTTGTTGTTGTTTATTTGGGTTTGTGGTTTTTGCTTGTTTGCTTATTTATTTTTTAATGACTGCTTTATAGCACTGTCATGCTTTTAGGGTCTTGTGTCATCATTGTGGTGCTCTGCTCAATAGCATCGTAAAACATACAGGAAAGCCTATGGGAAGAAGAAAAGGTTGAGGTTTTAGGATATTCAGTCCTACAGTAAAACAACAGTGTAGTTGCAAACTGAAAGGTAAATTGCAATGCAGAATTTTGGTGTGGCTGTTATATTTTCATCAGCATTGTCTTTCTCAACAGGCTGGGCCCTGTTGCTCTCATGTTCATTTTGGGGATGTTACCTTTTGTGCTGGTCATGTGCTTTTTGCTCAGATTGTTCAGTTTCAATGTCTCATGGTGCTTTGCCTGGATCTTGCCCTAGTTGCAGCACTGAAAATTTTGGAGTGTGCTGTTATTGTTGGTACTGTGCTTTAGTTAAGTTAGAAAGTGGAAAACAGTTACTTAATGCAAACCAGATTTCCTATCTGTGTTTGTTTACAGAGCTTCTGGCACGCAACTCGCATGGCCAAAAGGCCATACAATGCTGTAATCAAAATGTTGTTGTTACATAAATACGATGCTGCCACTTCTTTTGATGTGACAGTGGTGAGCTTCTCTGTTGACCGTTCTGCTCTTTGTTCCTGTCTTTCCAAGCTGAAATGCTTTCACATAAAATGAATGTCTCCAGAAATTTACACCCTGATTTACCACCACCACCCCCACCCCCTTTTTTTTTATATTTTATTCTCTGAACCCAGAATTGGGGTATAAGGCAGAATTCTGTAATGCTTTTCAGGAGAAAATAGTAGCTCTGTGATTGCACGGTATTTGATGTCTACCATCTGTACTTTATTAAACCTCATTTTGCATACATAAGCAACACTGGGATGCTACATTGGGGTCAACCTAACCATGTGTGCTACAGTACAGAACGCTTTGTTGTACAAGTGTAATTAAGTTGTTTAAAGGAAGCTTTTTTTTTTTTTTTCTTGTCAATGTAAGAGCAGTTTAAAGTACAAATAGGAAAGACAAGAGATGCTTAGAAAGACAATAAGCTCTCAAAAACTCCCCAAAAACCCATAATATTTGGGCGATGGAATAAGTTCCGGTAGTTGCCTGCTTCTATTACCCATATGCTGATTTTGCTTTCAGCAGTTTTCCTTGTTATTTAATTGGCTCATGGTATAAATTTGATCTGAGAAAAAGATATTTTCAGGCAACTAAAGCTGAGAAAAGCAGAATTCAATTTGTCATTTCTACAGGAGTTGGTTTGTTTGCAGAGGTGCTCCAGAACCCAGGGAATGTGAGGGAGTGTGGAGTCAGGTGCATAAGGACTTTCTCTTTGGTTCCACATGCTTACACTGCCTTTCTCTCTGTGTTGCAGTGTGCCCCAGCTCCTGTGGCAAGCGAGCCTGTACAGACCAAAACGAGTGTTGCCATCCCGAGTGCCTGGGGAGCTGCACGGCGCCTGACAACAACACCGCCTGCGTCGCCTGCCGCAACTACTACTACGAGGGGGTCTGCTTGCCCACCTGCCCTCCCAACACCTACAAGTTCGAAGGCTGGCGCTGCGTGACTAAAGAGTTCTGCTCCAAAGTCCCTGCCACCGAAACCAGCGAATACGAGAGGTTTGTGATTCACAACGACGAGTGCATGGCGGAATGCCCCTCTGGATTCATACGCAACGGCAGCCAAAGGTAAGGCAGCTTCTGCAGAGGCTGGCAGAATTGTCACCTTCACATTTTGCACCCCCTGCTCTGTGTGTGCTGCGAATGACATTAGGTAGAAATGAGAACATACAACAGTAAAGTGTGTGACTTCCCAGTAAAGGCTTTCTAAGATGAGTTCACCATTGAAAAGTCTGATTTTATGTGGACCTGTGCATTGTCAGTTGCCACTGGTTGTTCTGAAGGACTTGAGGAGGTTAGTGCAATGCAGAACCAGGTCTTCAAGTCACAAAATGAAAGCAAAAGCCCAGGAACACAAGGTTGGTGGTCACCTGATGACCATTATCTCATGTCACTCTTGTCACTTAGGAGTTACCATGCTCTACATATTATTTGCCTTATGTGTGCTTGGTTTTTAGGCAGATGTATTTAATTTTATTTCCATTTTTTCTACTGTTTCCAGAAGATAGTGGTATTTTATAAGGAAGCAATCATGTAGATTGTAACAAAAATAACGCAGCTGACAGCATTATACAGAAAAATTTATTGCAAGAATGTCACTTACCTGCTTTTCTTGGATTCTAGCAGTTGAAGTGGTGTGTGTTAGGGGTTGGAAGGGACTCAAAGAGATCATACTGCCAGAGCAGGACCATAATCTAGCTCAGGTCACAGAGGAGTGCATCCAGATGGGCCGTGAAAGTCTCCAGAGAAGGAGACTCCACAACCTCTCTGGGGAGCCTGTGCCAGTGCTCTGTATCCCTTGCAGTTAAGAAGTTCCCCCCTTGTGCTGAGGTGGAACCTTCTGTGCTGAGCTTATATCCATTGCTCCTTGTCCTATCCCAGGGAGCAAGTGAGAAGAGCCTGTTCCCCCCTTTCTGACACCCAGCCCTCAGATGTTTATAAACATTTATTAAATTGGCTTCTCAGTCTTCTCTAGACTAAAAAGCCCCAGGTCCCTCAGCCTCTCCTCATCAGGCAGTGCTCCAGTCTCCTCATCATTCTCATAGCCTTCTGCTGGACCCTCTCCAGCAGATCCCTGTCCCTCTTCAATTGGGGAGCTCAAAACTGAACACAGTACTCAAGGTGGGGTCTTACCAGGGCAGAGTAGAGGGGGAGGAGAACATCCCTTGATCTGCTGGACACACTCTTCCTAGGACACCTTAGGATCCCATTGATCTTCTTGGCCACAAGGGCACATTGCTGTCCTGTGGATGTTATGCACCAGGATTCCCAGGTCCCTCTTCGTAGGGCTGCTCTCCAGCAGGTCACCTTCCGACCTGTACTGGTGCAGTTTATTATTCCTCCTCAGGTGCAGGACTCTGCATTTGTCCTTCTTGAACCTCGTTTGGTTCCTCTTTGTCCAGCTCTCCAGTCTGTCCAAGTCTGGCTGGATGGCTACAGTTTGGTGTCATCAGCAAACTTGCTGAGCAGACTTTGTCTCCACATCAGTGTCATTGGTGGAGATGTTGAACAGTACCAGACCCAGCACTAATCTCTGTGGGACTCCACTAGTTACAGGTCTCCAGCTGGACCTGGCACCACTGATCACCATGCTTTGAACTCTGTCTTGCAACCAGTTCCTGATCCAACTTACTGTCTGCTTTTCCATCCCACGCTTCCTGAGCTTGCTTATTAGGATGTCATGAGAAACAGTGGTTATTTTGCCAGTGGTTGAAGCAAGCAGCCTTAACTGCTTCTGGACCCTTGGAAGTCATTGACTTAGAGTGAAGGATAGTCAATGTGCTAGAACTCCTGGTGCTTCAGTACTGTGCTGAAAAGGTGTCTTTGCAAGCTCTTCTAAAATGCTGAGTTTTTTCGGGAAGGTGGTTTTCTTTGTACATGCCTGTTTGTCATCCAGATGTTGGATAAAATACTAAAGCCGTGTCCATTTGATATTTGGCTGTAAGCAACTTAATGCTGCCTTTGCTCGAGTCCAGCTGAGCAGTGTTTCTTTTGTTACCTACTTGAGCTTGTAGTGCCAGCTGTTTGAACTGCTTGCAGTGCAGAGCATGGCCCTCCTATCTTATCTCAGTGTCCTGCTCTGCTACTGAGATTGAAAGGAGCTGTAACTCAATGCTGGTGAATGCTTTGTTCCCCAGAGGTGGTGTTAACAAATAGTTGCAAATGGAAAGAAAGCGTTTCCAGCATTCTTGTACATTGAGCTGAATGTCTCTTGCTTGTGTCTGCAGCTTTTAGTGGTTTGTGGCATGTTATAGGGCAGGATTTTGAAATACTTACCCCTAAGAAATTGTAGCGTCTTTCTTCTGTTGTTTATGGATGAAAAACTGTTGTTGTCAATTTACATGTTTCTTCAAGTCTCAGAAAAAAGTGAGTTCAGTTTCTTTTAAATAGTAAGACTGTGTTCCTCGGTGCTGTCATCAGAAGCCTTTGACTTTGGAGCTGGGTTTGTTCTTTCTCATATTTCCATTCTAAAGCCATAAGGTGGTATAAGTAAGAATGAAATATGCAGGAAAGTGCTAGAATAAATTGAAAAATAAAAATGGCTGTGAATCACAAAAGACATTTGTCAGGAGGAGTGATCAGAGGGTATGCTTTGTGTGCCCATGAAATGTTCCATTTTGAGATAAATGTGCAGACAGTAGTACATGGAGACTTAAAAAAAAGCTGCTGTAGCCAAAGCCTGCCTGGCCTGAGTTCTTGTTCCTTGAGTTTGGCCACTAAAAACTGTTTATGAATGCTTCTGAGAAGCAGGAGACATAAGCCTCTGCTTCAGTGTTTCCTCCCAGCTTCTGCCAGTCTCAGTTCTCCCAAGTTCAGAGCTCTGTGTGTGTTGGTGTTGTATAGTCACTGATGGATGTGTTCCCCTTCCATCTGTATAATCTGTTTTGAACCTGCTTATGCTTCTCGCCTGTCTTTCCCAATTCTTTTTACAAATTAGTTTTGTCCTGTATCAAGATCCATCCTTCTGTTTGTTTAAACTTACTGCTTTTATAAGTTTTAAGAAATAGTGAGTAATTCACTGCTCGCTTTCTCCACTTTTTGTGTGACTATGCTCCCATACTTGTCCATCCCAAGTTAACACAGCCAGGAGCATGGAATTCCCCAGTGCTGAGCTTCAAATGTTGCTTTAAGGGCATGAAGACAGACAACTTTATAAGTCTTGAACTGTATTTTCCCATCTCCAGTTCCTGGCTGGCCTATTTTTGGAGGTTGGGCCTGGATTAGCACAGAACTTCACAGCACCATGAGGCTGCCTGCATATATGAGAAGGGTGATCTTTCTGGATATAATTAAGTTAGAGGAAATGCACAAGCACAGGGCACTGGGCTTTACCTAAACTGCCTCTGACTTTGGAAGGACTACAGAGCCTTTCAAAAGCATGCAGGCAGCAGGTGTGGGTCCATTCTTTCATTCCTGTGTTACTGTCAGCAGAAGGCACAATGCTTCAGCCGTGTGCTAAGTTCTTTGCAGCCCTCACCAGAAGTATGGCAGCTTTGATTCTAGCATGGAGGATTTGTTTCAACTTTGGAGGGAAATATCTCTCAAATTTTAGCTCAAGGCAATCTGTAGACTCAAGTTGCTTATTTTCAATCTCCCTTTTTTTTCTCCTGACAGCATGTTCTGCAGTCCTTGTGAAGGGCCTTGCCCCAAAATTTGTGAGGATGAGAAAACGAAGACCATCGACTCCGTCACATCAGCACAAATGCTGCAGGGGTGCACAATTCTCAAGGGAAATCTGCTGATTAACATCCGCCGTGGAAGTAAGTGATGGCCCTCTCTTTATGAACCCTCTGATAAGGCTGGTTTTAATATTTTTTCCTTTTGTCTGTCAGCATAATGATAAGAACTCTTAAAACTCTGCAGACTGCTTTCCAGTCTGTGCTCCTGTTTGATTTGGCCCACTGTAGCGCCATTCTCCACTGTGCAGATGGAGTAGGTGTTTGGCTACCACGTTGTGAGGCAGTGAAAGCTGGTAGTTTTGCTAGCTTTTTTGGCAGGCCAGGGAACCAGGATTAGCAGGGAGATGAGCAGTAGTCCCAAAGGAATAATAAAGGCCCAAGAAGGTGGAAAAGTTGAAAATCCTTTCATCTGTGTAGGTAAATAACTTGTTTGCAAGTAAAGCATGGCACTGTAAGACTGTGTATCCTCACTTTTTAAGGCAAGGTGTGGTGTTTTGCTGAAGCATAGGATCCAAAGTGTTGAGAGCTCATAAAGCCTAGCACTGTGCCCGTGGATGGTCAGCAGTAGTAAGCTGGCCACCTTTGTCACATGTCCTGAACAGGCTCTGGATTAAATTTGTCAGAGCAATGATTCACCAGCTGGGAAAGTGTTGACAGTTGATGAGCTCTTAAAAGCAGAGTAAAATTCACTGTTAGGTTTTTATTGGAAAAAAGCATCTCCCTTTGGAAGGTCCCTTTTGGTTTCATGAATAGGGCTGGAAGATTTAGATACATTTGGTTCTTCCTCCTCCTGAATGAAAACTTCAGGGTTTAGGAATAGCAGCATGTGGATTATTTCACCAGTGGTCTCACTGCTGTAGGTTAAGTCTTCCTTTATGGCAGATGGTACATGGGGCAAATGTTGGCAGGGGGAGTGTTGTTATTTTTCAAGTATTACCTTAGAGTGCTGAGAAGCATCTACTTTCTCTCAGTTTATTTGGTGTGGGAGCTAACCACTGGCATTCAGTTAGCTGGGCTTCTCAGACATCTGTTAGGACTTTGCATTGTTTATGGCAACAAACACATACTGTAGCAGCTTCTCCCATCCTGAGAGCTTAAAAACTTCTCACAACTTCAGTGTAACCTTGTGAGATACTAACACCAGGCAACGGGCCTGGATCAGGGATTGCTAGAGGCAAGGAGTGCAAAGACTGAGTCTTGTGAAGGATAGGCTGTTGCAGACCTGGGCAGGAATAAGTGCAGAAGAGTTGAGCTTGCTCTGTGGTTGTTTATATCATTTACTCATGGGACATGCTGCATGGCATGAGGACATCTGTATGGTTTTATCTTCGTTCATTCATCAAAGAGTTCTCAGTTTTGTAGCCAAAGCTTTTTAGGTCACTGAAAGCATTTCTTTATGCCCCAGAGAAGACCGATAGAATAACGCCACTTCTTTGTACCTCCACCTCTACATCTTCAGTCTCATTCTGTTTTCCAATGGAACTTCCTGCATGAGATTTGCTCTCTTGCTGAAGAGTGGTTCAAATCTCATGGACGTGTACATTTACACAAGGGTCTTTTCATCCCTGCCAGAATGCTGGCTTCAGAGTGCAGTGCCCATGGAAAAAACAGGTATGCCAGTATGGAAAAGCAAGACTGGTTTTCCACTGTTGCTCTGTGGCTTTATTTTGCCCTTCAACCATCCATCCACACAGGCAACTATTACTGGGGAGCAATACCAGTGTCTCTCGTTTTCAGGACTTCCAAACGTTCATTTCTGCATTAGGCAGAAGAGCAAATAAAGCTCTGAATTCTGCAATAATAAAATCCCATATTTCTTCCTGCAGATAACATTGCCTCTGAACTGGAGAATTTTATGGGTCTGATTGAGACAGTCACAGGCTATGTGAAGATCCGTCACTCCCATGCACTGGTCTCCCTGTCTTTCTTGAAGAACCTGAGGTATATTCTGGGAGAGGAACAGGTGGATGGGTAAGTGTTCAGATACTTGTAGATGCATTTTCACTTTAACAAGTAGCTGCAGAGAACGGGTCTCCTAACAAACATTCACATACCATTTCCAGCATCTTCTCTTTCACTAATAGGTATCGATTTGGTCCTGATGAATATCCTCACACAGGTATTGCTTGGTTGGATTACTGTCCAAATCAGCATATCAGATGGAGTATAATAGAAGTATTATATAAAATAGTATATAACTTTGCTCTTGTTTATCACTTCAGTCAATCTCCCTATAAAAACCTGCATTGATGAAGCATCTTTTGTGCTTTTTGCTCTGTTTGAGAAAAGAGCATCTTGAGAAGCTGTTGGATTTTCTCACAATTTCTACTGTTGGCTCTTAGCAGAGTTTTATGAACAATGTCAGCTGAAAGGGAAGCTGAACTTTACTAGCCAGAAAGTGCAACTGGAAATCACCCAACCAGTATGAAATAGATTGAAAGTTGCAATTCTTTGCAGCTCCTCAAAATGCTAACATTAAATGAATTACATATTGAGCTAGTAAAAGACTGATCAGAAGTAAAGCTGATCCCTTGGAATGTTTGTTATGAATTCTCTTGCTTCTGTAGTTATGCAATGTGTGATACATTTTGCTGTATGTGACTTCTGTTTCCCTGTGATGGTAAAAGATAGTCAGAAGATGTTTGCAGAACATGGAGTGCTGAAATGATAGAATCACAGAATGGTTTGAATTGGAAGGGACTTCCAAAGGTCATCTAGTCCAGCCCCCATCATGATGGTCTTAGAGCATAGTAGTTTGCTAGTTCTCATCCTGAATCAAGTAGCCATCCCAGTTATAATCTAGCATTCTCTGGAAGAAATAAGACTCCTCCAGTAATTATAGAACTATTAGATGAAGAATTTTGGGGAGTCATACAAGAAAATGTGGTAGGAGGGTCACGGGAGAGGTTGCTTGTGTCTGATTTATCTGCCTCGACAGGATAAAGTTACAGCATGAGGGATCCTTCACAACCTCCTTCTTTCTCTCAGGCTAGTCTTGGTCAGCCTTACATTCTTAACATTCCACCATCTGACAAGAGTGAGTTAAAGGGCAGCTCTTCATGCTGCACTTGAAGAGCTTGCTGTCTTTTTCAGTAAGAACACTGGCTCTGCAGAAAACCTTGTTTCTAATTGCAAATCCTAGAGGCTTGTCACTTTGCCGAGCACAAGGCTCTTTCAGCCCACTTATGATGTGGTGTGCTCTCACAGATACTCCAGCTATTGATTTGTCTTTTCTTCTCTCTCTTGAAATTTGAGTTTAGCTTTGTATTTCAAGTAGTAATTATGTTTATATAATTGTATGTCAGCCAGAAGAGCCGCTACGAAGCGAGATGGCAGGTGTTAAAATCTGATTCTCAAATAGAGGAGTAAATAGATGCAGCTTTGAAGAAGAAAACAGGACTGAGTAGAAGAGGTAAAATAGATCTATATTAAAGACATTCTTGTGCTAAAGTTCACCCATGATAGGAGATCTCTGCAGTTACATACCTTGGGTCAGGGGCAGTCTCTTCCTTTGGAAAACACTTAGCATAGTTTAGGCATTACCACAGTCTGAATAACTTTTCCAGAACTCTGTAGATGGAAGTAGGCACCTGACAAGGAAGAACTGAGGTTGAACAATTACCTTGGCAGAGTTGTGAGCAAGAGGGAGGGGGGTCTTAACCCAGGAAGTACTGGGCTACTGGAACAATAGCTCTTTATGCTACCTTTTGCCTTGAGGAGTGAGAGGGAGGTTAACTTGAGATCCATTGTAATAGCTGTTTCATTACACAACTGACCCCACCACTACCATCCCTTTGTTTTTTTATTGAACTGGACTAACAAAACAGTACTTAAGCATTTTTTCCTGTTTGGTCACTGGAGCTTGCCTTGGTTGTCACAGAAAAAGGAAGTTTAGAGGGAATTTCTTTTGTTTGCAGAATATTGATTGTCTCTTTACAACACTAAGTCTGTAGCAAATGTGCTTCCATGAAAAAAAATTCCTGTTGCTGGAAAAGGTTTTCAGTGTATTGCAGTTAATAATTACATGCTTGTGGGTGCTCTGCAATTTGGGACACATCATGTTGTGGGAATTCTGTCCTGTGGGTGTACATGGGTTGTGTAGGTTGCCTTAAGGCTTTTTTCTGGCAATCCTGGGACCAGATATGCCTCCCACTCCTGTTTGGAGGTTTAGCCTGTCCTTCAGGCCATTATCTCCATTCTTTCTCTTAGTTACTGTCTCCAGGGTTTGATTGGCAGTGCTTTGTTTTCCTACAGTGATTCTTTTATTCTTTCTATGCTATCTTCCGTGGCATCCTGATTTTTTCCACAGCTGTTAGAGCCAACGTCTGATATAATCTTTATTTATAACTTTATTTATAACTTTAGCCTAAGTGCACTCTGGTTGCTCCCTGCTCCACCTTTCAGTCCATGCAGCACTGCCTCTCTCCTGTGTCTGAGACTGTATGTAGCCCTCCAAATGTGGTTTCCTTGATGCTTTGAACAGTACTAGAGTAACTTCCACTAATTTATATAGGAACCCTCAGGACCTGTTTGCTTTCCCTCAGGTGGCTGCTCAAACCTGTGCTTTAATGTGTGACCCAGAGTAGCTCCAGTTAGGCCCAGTGGCTGTGCAGTGGTGCAAAGCACCAGTGTGTGCTCCGTTTATCTCATTTATTGACATTCTTGAACGCTTAACCACGTGGCTTTAGTACAAAAATTACCTCTAGTGTCTAAAGCATAATTGTCACAGTTGTGAGCAGGAGACAGGCTATGCTGTTACTAAATGTTCAAGGTGTGTTCACACCTCTGTGTTCAATCTGAGTCCAGCTTTTTGGGTCTTCCCTGAAAAGCTTAGTTGCCATCACTTAATCACACAGCTAATTATGGTGAAGTGGCATCTTTTCAGCAGCGTACAAGGGGCTGCAGGGATTTTCGTCGTCTGTAACAGTAATAGGTGTCTCAAATCAACAGAGATTTTGGTGGTGTCTGTCAAATCCCTTCTGTAAGTTGAAGTGTGGATCCTGTGCTGTGAAGTTGATGCAGCTGTTTGCTGTCAGGTTCTGGTATAGAGGCACAACTGTACTTGGCACTGTGTAGAAAATCTTTGTTGGGCCAAGAGGTAAACTAAGACAGAGAGGCAAGGAAACCTCACTGTGTGAACTTAGAGTTGTTTTGTAATGGTAAGCAAGACAGCTGCGCTCAGGATTCTGGTTTATTGTCAGAATAAAAGCATTCTGCTTTTCCTCCCATAGAGTGTGTGAGGTTATTGCTTCCCATTTGCCACAAAATGGAAAATCCAGCGTAGAGACTCAGAGGATGTGAATTTAGATTCCTCATAGCAGCTTCTATACAATTATTAAAACACATGTTGGAGTGAGCTTTACATGGTGATGTCAGCATTGGAGTCCTGTGTAACAGTCATTTCTCTGCTCCTTGACCAAAGTGAGCTTTCAGAAAAAAACTTGCTCCATGGGAGAGAAGCAAGCCCTTTACACTGCTGAACACCAGTTTAGAGTAATAAGAGGAAACAGCTTCTAAAGTTTTCTTATATGAAAGTATTCTTGGTTGGAATTGGCTACGAATTAAAACTAATATTTTTCCTTCTAGGAATTACTCCTTCTACGTGCTTGACAACCACAATCTTCAGCAGCTTTGGGACTGGAATCATCATAACTTGACAATCAAGGAAGGGAAAATGTACTTTGCATTTAATCCTAAGCTGTGTGTTTCTGAGATTTACCGTATGGAGGAAGTTTCAGGAACCAAGGGGCGACAGAGCAAAGGAGATATAAATCCAAGGAACAATGGGGAGAGAGCTTCTTGTAAGTAAATGAACGAAAAAATCTTGAGGCAAACAGCATAAGAAGGTATCATTAAAAAATCCCCCAACACACTGCCATGTTGGTGGCCATTACAGTATTGGAGTTCAGAAACTGCAGTAGGCTCTCAGCAGTTATCCTTGTTCAATTTATAAGAGGTAGATGTGAAAGTATCTTCACTTCTGTGGAAAATTATGTGGTTGCGTAGTCACTATTTCATCTGCAAAAACCATTTGATGAAGATTTGATGAAGATGACTGCTTTCCANTTTTTTTTTTTTTTTTTTTTTTTTTTTTCTTTTTGGTGGCAGTAGTAGTGTATAATAATAGAAACAGACCTGGGACATGAGAGAGAAAATCTACTGTTTTGGTATGCCTAACAAGGAACAGTTTCTCTGTTTCCTTCACAACTGTATGTACCTCATTACAGGTGTTTTCATCTCTCAGATGTCTACTCTTCCTTGATGCTAAGAAGGCTACTGACTAACGATTCCATGGATACCACAATAAACTATTTCTGATCTGTTCAAGCTTCTTTTCAGCTCCTGCCAAATATTGTCTTGTTGCTAGAAATGCTTGTTGTAAACTTGGTTTTCTGTGCTTTGTTTCCAAATGAGTCACTTTTGAATTGAGATCACCTTGCAGTGTTCTACAGTATTCCTAAACTTCAGTGTCTCTTCATTTAGTTCCGGGTTCTGCAGTGGTCAAAGTTTTTGCAAAGTCCTCTTTTGGCTTCAGTGGTCTGCACATCAGAACTCCGGGTGTAACCAACACATTAAAACATCTCATCTAGGAATTAAGACAACATAATGCTTATTAATTTGACCTTGTCTTAGAACTGACAAGGCATTTTCCTCTGGTTTGTTTGTGGTGTTCTTGGAGCTGTGTAAATTAAAATGGATCTTGTGTATAAGTCAAGTCCCCTTGTTCTGGATGGTGTTTACAGAACTGGGACACGTACTCTGCTGAATGTCTCCTTAGGCATGATGCATAAATGCAGATGGCATAGATCCTTGTTGTAGGCACACTCCATTCTTTGCACATTCAATAGAGCAAAGGCTTGCAGTCCTGGAGGAGTTACAGATACACAGCCAGTCCTTACTACCACTGAGGCCAGTGCCAGCCACTGCCTGTGTTTTTAAAACACCATTACAGAAAGCTTTCTGACTGAGACCAGGGAAAGAATCAACAAAAGCTAAACTGCCTTTGGAACGATAACACCAGTAGTGCCAGTGTACATGAGGGTGAAAACCCCCTTTATTTTCAGAGCCGTCTATGTAATACTAGGAACTAACTCACAGTTTAGACTTAGAACACAATTTCCTTATCCAAGAGTTAAGTTTTTTAAATGCTGTTTTATTTTGGGTTGGAAAGCTCAGTGAGTTGGTAGTGGGAAGCCATTCATTTCAAAGCTGCCAGCTTCTATCCAGCTCTGTTCAGAAGAGTAGCTGGAAACTGCTGCCATCAAATGGCTGTGCTGTATATGAGCTGAGTTTTGGAGTTCTTGGTCCAGCTTCTCATGAATAGAAATGTAAACTCTTTTTTGTGCTTTCCATCTTGTCCATTCCCCAGAAACACAAAAGTTGTCAGAAGCTGTCCTGGCAAGTGAAAAGGCAGAGGCCAGTTACTGCTCTGCACGTGTTGGAGTTAGGAGATGAATTTAGTGCTTCTAAATCAATCCTGTGAATAAACAGAACTTCCACTGCTGGCTCAGGGAGAGTCTGAAGTAGTTTTCAAGAGCTTTATGATGATGCATTGAAAGAAAATCTGTTTCAGAAAAAAATATTAAGTAGCTCCTGCATATTCCAAAATGATTGCCAAGGTCACTGCTTACTCTTAAGCACTCAGACGTAGTAGGATGAAATACGAAGCTCTACAGAAACAAAAAGCTGTTGGCATGCTGCAGTGTCACAAGCCCTGTGGGGGAGACTAATTAGCTAAAACTGATACCCAAGGAACAGCAGAACTAATGGGTGATGTGATGCTAACTGTCATGTGCTGTCCTTTTGTATTGCAGGTGAAAGCCACATTCTGCGTTTTGTTTCCAACACTACGCTCAAGAATCGGATTAAACTAACGTGGGAACGGTATCGCCCTCCAGATTACAGAGATCTCATTAGCTTCACTGTTTACTACAAAGAAGCGTAAGTAGATGTCGTCAGAGACTAATTGGGGCAGTCCAAGAGGTAGACAGTTCTGTTCTGACTAGTGGGTATCTCACCCAGTTTACTTACTTCACCCTCTAGTGTCATGTCTGTTCGTGTTATTTTCTTAGTGGAGCACAAACAGCTGTTCAAAAGAGAATCCTTTTGACTGCAGCCTACAGATGGACTCCAGATCCTTCAGGAAGTTTCAGATGTGAAATAAAAATGAGATGGGTGGCTTGGCTGTTCTCAGGGCTCTAACAGGGAGCTGTTTGTAAGTTATGCTGTGTTTGCAGAGGTCTTTTCCTTCTCTAGTCATAGTAAGGACTTCAGAGTATCACAGATCAGGAGTTTGTCCTGTCGCCTTCATGACTTGGCTGCTCAGGGTTTGGGGTTATTTGGTTTGATATGCCTCTGGTAGTTCTCTGCGTTAATACCTCTTGGTAATGAAGGAGTGGGGCAGTTACTGGAGAGATCCCGATTCCTTGGGAGGTGTCTGTGCATTTGCACATCCTTGTAGTGCCTCAGATTAAAAAAAAGAGAAAAATAGGAGCAAGTGGACTGATAACTCTGCAAGCCGTCTGGCGAGGTTCACAGTGCTGGTAATGACATACGGAGTAAGGCTCTGAGACAAGTGCTCCTGTCCAGCATTGCTTGAAAGAAAGTATCATTGTGACAGTGTACTATGCTGCAAGAAACTTAGTGCTGATGAGCCTGTAGTAATTAATAACAAAAATAGTACTTCATATGCTCATGTGCAGCATTGCAGCAGAATTATTTGACTCTCCCCAGGCTTGTTGGACTGATCATGACCAGCAGTAGAAGCTGGTTTCTTTATAATAAAATGTGCAGCCGCTATCACAAACTGGTTTGAGTTGTTTCTGTTTCATATATGTGTAGCTAAATTCTAAATAAGTGTGAGGCATTGCACTGTCTATTTTGGGTTAAAAAAGATAAATGTAGCATTTTCTTGGAGAAGTTTGCCTTGTTGCCACTGACTGAAGGTAAGACCTGCAGCTATAGCTCAACTTGAGTAGTGCTTGAAAATAGATATAAATCTAATTCTACTGTGGAAAAAAGGAAGTTCTGTTTGTTTTGTTGAGTAAAGTTGAAGCGAGACACTCTCTCAAACAAATGAACAGTTGGTACTATATTTTTCTTTTACTATTTCAGACCCTTCAAAAATGTAACAGAGTACGATGGGCAAGATGCTTGTGGCTCCAATAGCTGGAACATGGTCGATGTTGACCTGCCACCAAACAAAGAGAACAATCCTGGAATTCTCCTGCAGGGATTGAAACCTTGGACTCAATATGCCATTTATGTCAAGGCTGTTACTCTCACAATGATGGAAAACCATCATATTCATGGAGCAAAAAGTGAAATTGTGTATATACGAACCAATGCTGCAGGTGAGGCCCGTGGGCAAGAGGTTGATAATATGTCAGGCTTGCTGATTAAATTATTATGTAAGTTCTGCTGTTAATAGAGAAATTGAAGTAATGTGCATAAAAGCTAGGAAGTTTCAGTGATGATGAAAGCAACATTAAGATTTAAATGAAAACCCTTTGGCTGGTTAAGATTGTTTTAAATGGGAAATACAGGAGGTTTTTTTTATTTCAGACTTTATTCCATTGTTGGAGGTAAATTTAAGTGCAGTTACCAGTTAGGACTGTATGTGGTTGCAGTTGAACCCTAACAACTTGAGCCATTGTTAGTGAGGTTTAAGTAGGAGATCTTCCCTTTGAAATGTTTTCCCTTGCAGTGTAGAAATGGATTGGGATCAGCTTCAAAAGCTTACACCAAAATATGCTCTAGATTTCAATACCTTTATTCTCTTTTTCCTTTTTTGCTCTTTCAGTGCCATCCATTCCCTTGGATGTTATTTCAGCATCCAACTCCTCATCCCAACTGATTGTGAAATGGAATCCTCCCTCTCTTCCCAATGGCAACCTCTCATACTACATTGTGCGATGGCAGCAGCAACCTCAGGACAGTTACCTTTACAGACACAATTACTGCTCCAAAGGTAGGAAAACAGGCTGTGGCTGTGTGGAACAGGGCTCTGACTCTTACCTGCCACTGTGCTTCATTCATAAGAGTTAAAGCCTGTGCCCTGCTTCACAGCTCTTTTTTGTGAGTAACAGCAAGCAGGAGGGAATAGCTAAACATGGACTGCTGCTGCATTTAGAATATGGAGAGAAAAGAATCAAACCTTCTCTCTTCTGTTCTTTTAAGATAAAGTCCCAATTCGAAGATACGCTGATGGGACCATTGATACAGAAGAAGCTACTGAACCCACCAAGCCAGAGGGCTGTGGAGGAGAAAAAGGACCTTGTTGTGCTTGTCCCAAGACAGAAGCAGAAAAGCAAGCTGAGAAGGAGGAAGCAGAATATCGGAAAGTCTTTGAGAACTTCCTTCATAACTCCATCTTTGTTCCCAGGTAATGGATTTTGGATATTTTCTCTTTGCAAGTGAGTGTAATAATGTCATTCTTTAACATTTTCTAGATCTGAACATAAAAACGTGTCTAGATAACACCTGCAATGCAGACTTTTCGCCTTTTCTTCTCTGAGAGATAATCTGCTGCCTCACTTGGCGGTTTCTCAGATTTTTATCTTTCAATTTTAGCTAATAGTAAGGGTTCTTACCTATATTGTTCGAGGACTTTAGTGATGGTTTCTTTTCAGAGTTGAGAGTCACTTGAGGAGCTCTTTGTCTATAAGGGTTTCAGAGACGAGCAACATGTGGCAGACAAAGGGTTTCTCATTTGATCTTTCCCTAAATAGCCATTAAGTACTTCTGTTCCTAATCTGAAGGTGTATTTACCTTTGAAATTGAGGGCATAGTCACCTCACACAATTTAAACTGGTCTGCTTTTCTCCTTGCACTAATTGCAAAGGGCATATTGGTTTCCTGGGTCTGTGCTGCAGAGAAGTATTAAATATGCCTACTCTTCCATGATAAACACTACCGCTTGCACGTTAAGTGGAATAGTAACGATTTTATGCTGCAACATAGAGTAGATACTACTGAATTAATTGGTGATTTTGATCCTTGAGTTTCCAATTTATCCTTCACGTAAGCTGCTCTTCCTTTAGATAATTGGATCCTGAGGCCCAGCACGCAGTGTATAGCTGTTGTGTCACAGTCTATAAGCAATCAGATTTCAATTGTGTGTGTTACCTGATCTTCTCTATTGGCAGGTGAAGTTTATGGTGAAGTCCTGTGTTTGAGAACTCTGAAGTGTGTCATTGCTGCTCATTAAAATGGGTTTATATCACTCTGCCTTGTACTTTTTGTTGGAACTTTATTCAGGAATGTGTTGGATTGAGTTATCTGGGGCTGGGCCTGTGATATGTGCAGAGCTTCTTAGCTTTAACCAAAAAATGAAGAACTAAATGCTGCCTCTCTTTGGAAGCACCAAGTATTGTATCTGAGACATTAAGCATTTCTGGTTGAACTTGTGCAGTGTTTCCCTATGGATTACAGAATCACAGTGTTAGAGACTGGAAGGGTCCTTGAAAGATCCTGCTGCCAGAGCAGTATCACCTATTGTCAGGTCACACAGGAACCATTCTAGACAGGTCTTGAATATCTCCAGGGAGGGAGACTCCAATCTTCCCTGGGCAGCTTGATGATAAGAACTAACAGTGAAGATGAGGTACAGAGAAGATAGAGCCACCCGGGCTGGCCAGGGTGTCATTCCTGAGCAGTGTGAAATCTTCTCAGTGTCACCTGGTCTAGGCTGTATGAAACAGCAAAGCAAGGAGTTTTGAAAGGCATGGGGCTGGTCTAAACCACCTGCAGGTCTGTGGCAAAGCACTTCATTTCACCAAAGCTTTGACACTTAGAATGTTTTATCTTATCCCAAATTTTCTTCCACTTCTCTCCACGCAAAGGAAACTCGCAGAACCTTGAACTCAGACAGTAACTGACCAGTTCACAAAGGATTTCCTGAAAGCTTGCATGTTCCCCTTTTTTCTCAATTTACTGTCCTAAGGGTGTGTTTTGTAACAGCAATGGCAGATAAGGTACAAAGCTCAGAAACAGCTGCATAGCTAAGCAATTTTAAACAGAGACTGTATGTCAGGGAAATTAAAGATTATGAGCTAGTGAGACGTCTCCATGGGACAAATCTAAGCAGCTCGTTACTTGTCGATGTCTTTTCTTCTCTTTCTTTTGCCCAAGGGAGAAGTTAATTAATGTGTTAATGCAAGCCTCAGTAGTATTATTTGTTTCTAGTGTTTTACCTGTGCCTGGGATGCTATGAAAGAGATGCAGCGTGTAGTTCAGCCTGAAAATTTGACTGGGTAGTTTTAAGGTTGTTTAAAAAGCCTCTTGGTGTAGTTGTGTGTGAAACTTCTGAATTACCTCCTGTTTATTACTGCAGTGGTGAGGTGAATTTCAAACCTTAGGACTTTGGTTACACAACCACGGGAGGATGAATTATTCTTCAAGTTTTGGTTGTCTAATGAGCAGGATGAGATGGGCTCTGTGTGTAGTAGGAGGTATCTCAGAAGTAATATTTTAATTGCCATGAAGTATGAGAAGAGTCAGCTTTTATGTTAGAGGACCCACACTTAGTTTCTTTCACATTTCAATTTGATTTATTGTAATGTTATTTTTAATTTATTTCTTGTATTTCTCTTCCTTTCTGTCACAGAATAGATGAATTCTCTTGGTTTTTTTCCTCTGGAACTTTCCTTACTTCCTTGGATGCTTCTTTTTTGCCTTTATCTGTGCCTTCTATTAAAGCAGGAAGCTGCTTGACCGAAAGGCAACGGTGTCAACTCTCTTAATGTTTTAATCATGTTTGCCTTTTGCTTATCCTAGAGATCTTTTTTTTTCTTCCCGATAGAACTGTAGTTTTCACTACCAAATTTTGTGTGGCTTTATCTTCTTCCCCAAAGGGAAGGCCTAAAACTGTAGTCACTTCACCAGGTACCAGCAGAGATTTGAAACTCGGTTCATCCTATAAAAGCAGTGATAGATGAATCCTGTCTGGATTGTTGCATTGACGTGTGCTTTTGTGCTTGATTTGAAAATAAACTTCTTATTTTCATTGCTTTTATCAGGAAGTCTGTTCATCAGTTCATGCTAGGCATCCCGTGTACCCTTCACAGCCCTAATATGTGTTTCCAAGGAGTTAAAGCAGTAAATGCAAGATGAATAGGTTTAGTCACTTCGTAACTAGCAGTATAGAGGAGGCACACGTGCTTACTTCTCTAGGAAATTTCCCCGTGCCCCATGGACAAGTTAAGACATTTGCTCCTGTGTTGCTTGAAACAATTTCTTGGTGACTTTAATAATTTTTATCCCTGCCTTCGTTTATTTCTGTGCTGTGGTTTACATGGCATCTGAGACTGTCAAGACATAGTAAGAGAATTTTGGAAAATTTTGGAAAACAAGAAAAAAAATTTCATCCAAGCTGTGCCAGATTTCAAAACGAAGTCAGCCTGGTTTTGTGTCTCCGCAGCATGCTGTTTTGTGGCTGAATGTACTAAGGCAGTATATTTGACAGCAAATTACATTCTCCTCTTGAGTCATATTTCTCCCTGCTGTTGTGTGTTTGAAGGAAGCCTTATTTGTCTGGTCTGTAACTCTCTCCCTGATAGAAATGTGTTAGATTTTGCCTGTGGTCTCTTGGGCAGTCCAGGTGTTAAATGTTTCAGGTGGGATAGAATTTGAACCAAAGCTGGTTTCGAAGTGTGACTGTCCTTACGTTCTTCTTTAACTCCCCCTGGTGCACTACTTTCCAGACACAAGTGGTCCTGCAGGCTTCAGAGACTGGGACAGCAGTAGATAGGAAGGCCCAGATTGTCCTGTGTCATTAGTGCTCTTGTGCAGAGCAGCCTTAGAGCTGCTAGCAAGACCAAGTGACAAGGCTAATGTATGGCAGCCAGGCACTTGTTAGGCAATACTTGTTAGGTAACTGAAGAGAAAGTTAGGCCTGTCTAGAGCTAGCTTTGCTTTACTAATGCAGCAACCTGCCAAACAGATTTTTCCCTAACCTTTTCAACCCTTAACATCAGATTTTAATTTTAAACATCAACATTACTGTCCGTAAATACAAATCTGGAATGCTTATTGAGTAACAGTGAAGTCATTTTTCATTGTTTGGTTTATTGTGTGAGGTCAGGAGATTGAACATTTATCTTGGGGTTCAGTGAGAGCTTCAAAGTTTGGATTGGTTTCTGACCAAAAGAGAGAGCCATGAGATGTGCTGACCTGCAGCAGGTTCAGATTAAGAGAAAGCATTGCTCGTGTTTCACAGTTTTCTTTATTTAGCCTTTTTAATAGCAGAGTTATGTATTGTACTGGGGTTTTTGCACACTTTTCCAGAGCTGGAGGGAACAGATTTTCTCTAAAGAGATCTTTTCTGTGCCTATTTGCTCCACAGACCGGATCGGAAGCGCAGGGATGTGTTCCGAATCGCAAATGCCACTTTGGCCACTCGAAACAGGAACGTGACTGGGACAGATCACTTCACCAATGCTTCTGATGCAGAAGAGAATGAGGTGGAATACCCATTCTTTGAGACCAAAGTGGATGGCAAGGAGAGAACTGTCATCTCCCATCTCCAGCCTTTTACTCTGTACCGCATTGATATTCACAGCTGCAACCATGAAGCCGACACGCTTGGTTGTAGCGCTTCCAACTTTGTCTTTGCAAGAACCATGCCTTCAGGTAATGCTCTCACAAGTATAAAGCTTGGTTTTATTTTCTGGGGAGAGACCAGTCTCAGGGAGGACAAAGTCTCCAAAAACACTCAGGAAAACATTAGGGTATAGTAAAAACTCTGTGCAAGAAATAAATTGGAGCTGTATAAAAGCGTGCTACAGTCCTTGGCTCATCCCCCCCTATGTGTGTGTTTTGAGTCTGCCCTGTGATCTGGAGGAGGGTTGAAGTGTGTGCACTGACTATGGAGGTCATTATAGGAGAATCTGTTTCCCAGCCATACAAGTGAGACCCACAGACCAGGGGGGTTGAAAGGTTTTATTCTTCAGTTCCCTGTATGCTGAATGGAGACAGAGGAACATTTCTCTGCTAATGTTTAGCTTTGCTGTGTTCACTCTGAACTGTTTGCAGATGTTAAGAGTTTTGCTGGTGGGAATGTTTGCCAAATGTTTCTTCTGTGACAGAATGACCATGCATTTGTCCAGCCTGGAAACAGGAGGAATGCTGTGTTGCTTTATGCCCTGTCTAGAGTATTTCAAATAGGAAGCATTAAATGTTGTCCTCATGCTTGGGACTTTCACAGTATTTCTTCTGAGAAGTACAGGGATGATTTTAGTGTAAGCTTCAGCAAATGTGTGGGAATATTTGATATTGACATTTGTTTTGTTTCTGGAAGGAAAGACTACTACAGTACAAATCCAGCTGTGTCAGTAAAGAAAGCAAAAAGTACTGCTTTCTTCAAGGAAATAAGGAAATCTGTGAGATCAGGAAAAAGGAAATAAGTGTTCCCAGATTTTTAGCACATGGGACTGGAAATTAAAGGCATAATAATTCTGTTTTCTTCTAAACCTAACAACTGTTGGTTTTTTTAAAAAGTTATCTCCCTTCTTGAACTGAAACAGTCGTCATATTCCTGTTAATTTTTGAATGAAACACACGATTACCAGGAATGAAGTAAGGACAAAGCAGTTCCTGAATTGCCTATGGGACTTGAACTCTTCAACAGACTTCCTAAGAGTAGATGTTTTGAGGAAGGGATGTCAGTGGGGCAGATCTTGTGCATTCACAGCCATCTGCAGTCTGGTTGCTGTTTTTGGTGGGAATAGCTGTCTGCAGTCTTGTGGCGTAGGGGGAAGTGTGGAAGGAAGAACCAGATGCTGATAAACAGCTTTTTTGGCATAGAGAGCATAGTGACTAACACAGAGCCCATACCTGGTGAAGCTGTCTGCATGCACTGCTTGTCTGGCAAGCGGTGGTTGCTAATCCCTCCAGCAGGCCCCTGGCCAATGCGTTTTGTCTCTGGATCTTTGAGTAGCACTTAGCGAAACTGTTTGGGACCTGAAGAATGGTGCAGACCTTTTTGTTTTCCTCAGTTACTGCTCAAGTTGCTGTTTCAGTAATAGGTGTTCTTCTCACGTCACCTGTAAATATTTTACAGAGGGAGCAGATAACATTCCAGGAACAGTAACATGGGAAGCAAAAGAAGAAAATACCGTCCACCTGAAGTGGTCAGAGCCTGCCAACCCAAATGGGCTGATTCTAATGTATGAAATCAAGTATGGCCAGCATGGAGAGGTGAGAATTGGACATTTCTCTGTTCCAGAGTTACCGCTTGTAACCCTTACTCCACAAAATGGGCTCTTCTGCAGTGCTGCAGATCAGACACAGAAGCTGTGGTTTCAGACACTCAGCACTAAGCAGCAAGCCATTGCTTTGTTTGGGTTATTTGAACAGTTTTTGAGTTCCACGTATCTTCTGAAGGTAGCTGAAGAAAAACTGATCAGGTGGAGCTTTTAATTGTAAACATCAGCTTATCCTGCAGCTATGCTGTTTCCTCAGGAGGGAAGGAATGTGAAGGTAGCAACGTGAACTGTAAATTGTTTTCTTTTCTTGTTTTCTTTTAGGAAAAGCGAGAATGTGTTTCCAGACAGGAATACAAGAAGCTTGGAGGAGCTAAACTAACTCACCTGAACCCTGGAAACTATTCTGCTAGAGTTCAGGCCACATCATTAGCTGGAAATGGGTCATGGACTGAGCCAGTCTCTTTCTATGTGCAACCCAAATGTAAGATGAATGTTTGTTGGCTGTGCCAAACTGGGGGGCCTGTCTGTAGCTGGGCATGTGAGCCTCTTACATCTCCTCCTCTTAGTTGCTGATGCTTCTTTGGAAACTTTTCTCTGTTCCATTATTTTTGGGAATAGTTGACAGCCAGGAGGTATATCTGAGGTTTAGTCCTTTCCTGAAGAGCTGTGTGTGTATATGTATATATATATCTCTCTGTATATATATATATATATATATATATATATATATATATGAGAGGTGCAACTAGTTGGGGAGTGTGCAGAACACACTAGCGTGGTTTCTGGTCATGTATAGCTATGCTGGGAATGTCATGCTGGCCATACAACGTGGAGTTTGATTGTACCTGTGGCAGTAAGGAAAACCTGCTTTAAATGGCAAAACAGCACAAGAAGCAAATAATTGTTTTTGTCTGTCAAGGTGATTTTTTTTCCAGTTGTTCCAAGTGACATTTGGTACAGATAGCATCCTGATGAAAGGGTCATGGTGCTCCTGGCAGTGGGAGTATATTA
Organism: Psilopogon haemacephalus; assembly: GCA_013396835.1. Lineage (NCBI taxonomy): Eukaryota > Metazoa > Chordata > Aves > Piciformes > Megalaimidae > Psilopogon > Psilopogon haemacephalus. The sequence continues at coordinate 989,209 of VWZI01021435.1, read as the reverse complement.
TTTTTTGGAAGAACACCATTGTGGTGTCCACAGACACCCTCTCAAGAAGTTGCTGCATTAAGGTTTAGAGTAGATGCGGTCCCAGAAAACTGGAGCTCCATCTTTTATTCTTGTTCAGTTTTCTAATTGTTGAACTTTGAAGAACTTGAAGTAAAGAACAGTGTGCATGTGTTCCAAATATAAGTATGAGCAATTGCAAGGTGAACAAAAGGTGGAAAAAAGGTGAATATGCAAGCGAACAATTACATATTGTTCACTGAGGAATGCAAGTCCCTAAGCATAACTTGTGAAAACAAACCCCAGACAGACACTGTTCTGTACAAAATTAATGCTTTTCGCTGTCTGTTTTCTTGTTCCACTCATCTGCAGTCAGGGAGTGTTTCTGAGTAGATTTTTCCACATCAGACAAGAAAATGAGCACTTTGATTTCTTCCCTGTATGGAAATACACTGAGTGGGTTTTGAATGTTTCTTTGTTAATGGAGGTTTTATAGAATGCCTGATACAATTGTTTTCTTGTTGGTTGCAGCAGCACACTATGGAAACTTCCTGCACTTGGTAATTGTGCTCCCTATTGCTTTCCTGCTCATCATTGGGGGATTTCTGGTAATGCTGTATGTCTTTAACAAAAAGAGGTGAGTTGCTTATCCTTGTGGTTAAATCTGCAGGAGAGGGAAGTTTGTTTTCAAATCTGTGCCCGTGGCACAAGTCAGAAGTTTAAAAAGAGAAATGGCATCCAGAAGAGTCGAAAAGCTAAAGGAGATACTGTTTTGTTGATCTGTAAAAGGAGGGAGGCGGTTTAGAGTTTCCAGCAAGCATCTGACTGCTGCCTGATATATGAAAAGGCTTTTTATTATAGTATCGTGTTCAAGAGGGAAGAGGAAGGTTTGTCAGGATCATATCCACTGGTACAGTAATGGCAAATGCTGAACCTATGTGATCAGAAGATTTGACTGAAACATGTGTCAGTATAAATCGTGGAAACAATTCTACTTAAGTAAATTTTATTTCTTACAAACTCTAGAGGTTTTTTTGAAGTCCTTACATCCACTTAAGAATTACATCCTTGGACGGAGCAGTGCAGGAAACTGTTGTGTTGATTTGTTTCCCTCAACTTTTTGTAACTAGTGATTCCTTTTTTGTTTTAAGTTTCATTGAAATGTATAATGTGACCTTAATAGAATCAGTGCAGATATTCATCCTTGCAACTTGCTAGGTTTTTCATTACACTTATACAAACTATTCTCATTGAGTATCCCATTATTTCTATCTCTGTTTCATTTGTGTCCAGACAGTTCTATCAGTTCTCAAGCACTCCAGAAAGAGCTTTGTATCTAGTGAAGTGCAGCACCCACTTGGCCTTCCCTGAGGCTCTCCTAGGTGAAATGCCTCATAACTCATCTTTCTTTATACTCTTCCTCTAGTCTGCAAGAATGTTTTGTCTTGGACTTGCTTGAGGACTGCTTGATAATTTTATTTCCACAGCTTGCTTCCTGCAAGAGCTCTTACAGTGCTGAACAAATATGCCTTATTTTGAAAGTCACCCCAGTAAAATTGTGTGTGGAGGGGTCTGTGTGTTTTGAAAAGAATAGAAACAGTTACAAAATAGTTGAATAGAATTCCCCATGAGAAGCAATCCTGTCCTTTGCTCTCCCACAGTGGAGCAGATGATGTTTGATTGTGTTCTCAGCCACAGGTCTGCTGGGTATATCACCACACAGCTGCCTTTCTTAAAGGAAGTTCACCCAGCAGCAGTGTTTATGCTCTTCTGGTGCTCATCTGGTATAGAGAAAGCTGCAGGTTTCCTGGGAAAGCTATTTGGGGCTGTTTTCCTGTTGGGTATGTGAAGTAGATTGAGAACTTCGGTCATCCCCTTTGTCTGAAAAGCTTTCCACATAAATAAGCAAACAGTAGAAAAGATAAGGAAGGGGAAATCTGAAATTAACTTAGGTTTAAAGATTAAAAAAGGAAAAAAAAAATCTTTCCACAGAAACAGTGACAGACTGGGCAATGGAGTGCTTTATGCTTCTGTGAACCCCGAGTACTTCAGTGCTTCAGATGGTAAGTGTAGCCTCCCTTCTGGTGCTTTTACTTTTTGTGACTGACTTTGAAAGGTATGAACTCTATGAGAGGTGCTGTAAAACCACTTTCTCCCTTCATTTTATTAGCACAACCGTGGAATCCAGCACCTAACCTTTGAAACTGGGGTGGGTTTCTTTTTCTTTTTTTTTTTTTCTTTTTTCTTTTTCTCTTTTTTTTCTTTTTTCTTTTTTTCCCCTGTAGTTAATTTGAGTTGAGGCAGATTTGGGTGTGTTGGTTTCACTGTCAGATTGCCATCTACTCATCCAGTCATGTTTTCACTGGAATAGAGGATGAATACTTGAATTCATCATCCTTCGCATTTGCCCTTTTAAGCCCTGTTCTGACCAATCAGAAGAAACCCACTGCCTGTGTCTGTGTAGCTCTCACATGGGAAATAGTAACACTTAGAAAAATCAATACTGGCTCCTCGCTTCCCATCCCAGTAAAACTCTGCAATTACTTCTCACAGTTACAAGGGTAAGAGCCAAGCAGTGCTGTAGGATTCCAGATATATCACATGCAGGAACTGTGTGTTAAAAGGAGCGCAGATGTTTAATGTCATCCATATTTGTTTCTCTTAATATTTAGAGTGCAGATGAGCTGCAAAACAGGTTGTTTTAAGCTAGCTCCAAATTGACCTTAATGTATTTGTGACTGACAAATCTATTTGGCCATGGCAATGCCTAGAGGTTTTAGACTGTGACAGTGTTTAGATTGCCCTGGAGTATTAGTACTGAGTGCTCTGCTAACAGAGTGAGATAATTGTAGTTCTGAAGTCAGATGTGGGGGCTTCGGGGCATCTTTAATTTCTTACACTTTTCAGTGGCAGACACAGTGTGGATGATGGTAAAGTGTTTAAAACCATCCAGGAAATACAAATTCTTGAAAAGAGAATCGATGTTCCTAGAACAGCTGGGTTTGGTTTTGCTGTCTGTGTTATTTTCCTGTACTTCACTGTCACAGGGGGTTATGCCTGCTAATGATGTAGATGAAAAACTTGCCAATTCTTGTGTTGGCTGTCCCTGAGCAGCAGCAGGAGCTGAGTGAACCTGGCAATCCAAGAATCTTCATCTCCAGAAAACCTATGTGATATGAGTAGCTAGAGGAATTAAGTTTTAAAATAAGAAAAACACAATAACAAAATACCCACCCTAAAAGCAATGATACTCCTATTGGAAACCTACCTGTTGGATAGTTGATTTATCCCCCCCACCTCCCTCCCAGGTGCTACAACAGCAGGTTGTAGCAAACATGCCTGTGCTATGTGGTTCATGGACATATGTAGCTCTTCAAGTGCAGGAGGAAATCAGAGTATCAGATGAATTTCTGTGAGGCATCAGTTCTTTTTATGGTTTAGTTTGGTGCTACTGCTGTAGACTTCTTGGCAGAACAATATTTCCCAAATTCCCCATGAGGCTACTGAGTTTAGCCAGAGTGACAGTGGAGTGTTCTACTATTATTTTTTATAGCAGCATCATTAGAGTTAAAGGTCTGTCAGTGTTCATGCTACAATCTTCTATTTTTGCATCCTGTGATTTCACCCATCCAGGACGTGTGACTCTAGTGTCCCCTCTCTTGGTGACTGATAGGCAGCAGCATCAGTGACTACTCAGATGTCTTCTTGCCTGAGGCAGTCCTCCCTCCTGGCAGTCACCTTCTGAGATCTCGCTTCTGCCTCAAATCAAAGACCTGCAGCAGCAGTTCTGCCTTTGCTGGTGCAATGGTGTGTGTGTGCAAGTGATTAGAATGTTTCATGCAAAGAGCCTACCAGATCAGAGGGTCTCTCTCCCTCTGGTTGTAAAATCAATCTGTTAATAGAGAAGAGAAAAAACACTAAACTGATACAGATGATCAAATGTGTTTGATGCTGTCTGAAAGAATTGGAAAATCAAGGATCCCAAGAAAAGCTCAAGCCTGAAGTATCGATTCATGGCTCATCCCACCCTGGTTTTGAGCTCTGAGGTTCCTTCTTTCTAACCCATTATGTCAGTACTATAGTGAGGCCATTTCAAGTCCATCTACACCTTTAAGATTTATTTGTATGCCAAGCCTCTATCTGTCTGTGTATGGGAAAGACTGTGGATGGACTATTTGCATACTGGTGCAAGGTCTCAGCTTTGTGTCCAGTGAGTTTAGTATCATACAGCAGTGAATGATGCTCCTTGCAGAACTGGAACATCATGGCCTCTTCTCTCTGTCTTCAGTGTATGTTCCGGATGAATGGGAGGTGCCTCGTGAGAAGATCACCATGTGTCGGGAGCTCGGGCAAGGCTCCTTTGGAATGGTATATGAGGGAATAGCCAAGGGAGTGGTGAAGGATGAGCCAGAGACCAGGGTGGCCATCAAGACAGTCAATGAGTCTGCAAGCATGCGAGAGAGGATTGAGTTCTTAAATGAAGCCTCAGTGATGAAGGAGTTCAATTGTCACCATGTGGTAAGTAACAGTTGTGATTCATACACCCACGGTGCTTTCTGTCTTGAGGGTGTTCAGGGCACAACTTCACTGACTGAGGTGGGAACTTGGGATCTTTGCTTCAACTCCATATAGCTTTCAAAATGTTATTTGACACAAGGGTCAGAGTGGAACCAAGTGTCCTTTCAGACCTTTCCCACAAGTTCACAAGTGTTTGAGGGTACATATCGACAGAGATAAATGATTGCTACAATTCAATTAGCTCTGTTTGTAACTGAAACCTTTCATTCACCTCTTCCAGGTTCGGCTGCTTGGTGTTGTATCTCAGGGCCAGCCTACACTGGTTATCATGGAGCTGATGACACGTGGGGACCTCAAAAGTTACCTGAGATCATTGAGGCCAGACACAGAGGTGAGTCATGAGTTGCTGAATGGGGTTTTTTTTATTTCTTCAGTTAAAATCATCTTGAACAAAGCAGCGTCACGTTGGAAGCAGCAGGCAATTAGCCTTTCCTGCCCTTCTCCTTAAGCTCTAAGAGCTGCGCTGTGATCTGCAACACGTTTTTTTCATGAGGTAGCAATTGCAAGTAGCTCAGTGTACAGCATGGAATAGGGTCCCTTCTTGTGTTACCAAGTCCTGTTTTCCAGTTTTGAATTAAATCTCTAATCTAATTTCTCATCAAGATATTAACAAAAGATTGCCTAGCTCAGGCATGCATGTTAGGGTAATTGGTTCATGTTGTGTATCCTGCCTGTTGCCTCTGCTGGAAAGTAGAAGTCTAGGATCTTAGCTAATATGCTTACTCTGATTTGTAGACCATCAGTCTAACAGCTACCATTGCCGCACACAAGGTCTGAGGGATAAAGATGACACATAGGTCACTTGCCACTGAAGTCATAGTAGACCATGTGGAAAATGAGCTCAGCAGCCCCTTGCCCTTGATCCAGAGATTCCGATGTGAATAGCTTCACAGAAGAGAACATGAGCACAGTCTGTGCACAGGAGATTGCTGTAAATGGAGGGCACTGCATGTAGCAAGAGCAGATTGGGTAAAGAAAACAAGCACTTTTAAGTACAGCATTCAGCAAATGCCAGTAGGACTGTGGACTAAGAGCTTGACTGGCATTTGTGATTAGCAGTGTTTCAGGTTCTATCAAGTAGTTTTGGTTGAATAAAAAAAAGTTCCTGAAAAAGGGCAGCGACAACCTATAGAAATTACTGAAATTTTGAGCTCTCTGCTTGGCTTTTCTGTACGCTGCTGCTCTCCCAAAGCAGTCTGTGATATGCCTGTGCCTAAATTCCCTGACTTCCTTGATGTGCAGTGTAAAGAGTTGAGCAAAGTCTTCTGAGGATCTGTGTAAAGAAGATGCTTCTGGAAGGTGTAAATGGAGGGCTTGCCTGGTCACTGGTTTATCAGTGATTTAGAATCATAGAATCAGCCAGGTTGGAAGAGACCTCCAAGATCATCCAGTCCAACCTATCACCTAGTCCTGTCTATTCAACTAGACCATGGCACTAAGTGCCCCATCCAGGCTTTTCTTGAACACCTCCACCTCCTCCCTGGGCAGCCCATTCCAATGCCAATCACTCTCTCTGTGAAAAACTTCCCAATATCCAACCTATCCTTCCCTTGGCACAACATGAGACTGTGTCCTCTCCTTCTGTTGCTGGTTGCCTGGGAGAAGAGACCAACCCTCACCTGGCTACAGCTTTCTTTTAGGTAGTTGTAGACGGCAGTGAGGTCAGCCCTGAGCCTCCTCTCCAGGCTAAACACTCCCAGCTCCCTCAGCCTCTCCTCACAGGGCTATGCTCCAGGCCCCTCAGCTTAACCATGCATGCATGTCCCATAGCTATGTCTTTCTCCTGTGCCTCAACTTGCATTAGTCGTTCTGGGCTTTCTTGGTTATATCTCCCTGGCTCCCATAAGGTTTGTTGGACTCAGCTGTTGGGGAGCCTGGAAATGGTGGATATGGCTCCTTAGCACAACACAATGGAAATGTGGAAACAGGGTGGGTTTTTTTATTTTCCTTTCTCCCTTACCTGTTTAATTTTCTTAATCTTGCTTAGAAGAATCCTGGCCAGGCACCTCCGACTCTGAAGAAGATGATTCAGATGGCAGGAGAGATTGCTGATGGGATGGCATACCTCAATGCCAACAAATTTGTTCACAGAGACCTTGCTGCAAGAAACTGCATGGTGGCAGAAGACTTCACAGTGAAAATTGGAGGTGCGTTGTCTTGGCTGCCGCACAAACAAACACCTTTGAAGGCTTCTTCATTTCTTGAAAGCCTTTTGAAAGACCCTTTAAAACTTAGCTCCTTTAAATTTCTGCCTTGCTGTGATTTAAGACCTGCGAGCAGTCAACACTGAGTTGAAGCTCTTGGAGTACCTCTACTTGCAGTTGTTCCAGTGAGGAAATAGTGCAGTGTGTGGGTTCAAAAAGAGCAGCGCTTTTGAGGTGCAGATGCTGCAGACATCTGGGTGGATGGTTTAGTTACCACTGGAGTGTCATTGGCTTTTCTTTTAGTGCACAAAAATAATTCCACCTCCTGTTTATTGATTTCAAGAATAAGAATTTTAGGATTGTTTTAAAGTGTATATGATTTGGAAGTGAAATGTAAGGCTTGACTTCAGATGGGTGCTTTCCAGTCTGAACTGGAGCTCTGCTTTCCAGACAACAGAATGGCTTTTCTTCTGCACTGCTGTTAGAACACCACTTCTTTTTCTTTTTTTTTTTTCCTTTCTTTTTCCCTTTCACCATCCCTCCAAAACAGTGTCAGATGAGTTTTTTTTCAGACTTCTCTCCAGAGAGAATGATTTTAAGCTTTTGGCTGGTTTTGAGTTGTGCATATTAAAATAACATGTATAGCAACAGCCTTCTGCTGCGGAAAACTAATTCTTTCTCTCTGAGCTTAACTCAGCTATTTTGATAATTTGTGTAAGTAATCCTGTCATTTGGGAGAAAGAAAAAATGATTTCATTTTGAGTCAGTTAATTAGGAAATAAGATCTTTGGGGGATTTTGTGCATTTTCTGCAGGTTTGGTGGAAGGCAGCCTGACTCCTTCCAGTTTTCTCACTCCTCCTTCCCCTACCAGCATGTTTTATGATTCTTTGAACTGAAGGTGATGCTTTCCTTCCCTTTACCAGGGTACATGGCTACCCCAAAAGCATTCCATGAAACAGGCTGCCCTGCTCTCGTTGATGTACTATTAAGAAAATCCCTTCATGGAGAGACAGTTTGAGAGCATCTTGCCTGGACCATGCCAGCTCAGACTGTTTAGATCTCAAAGGAAGAGCTTTATGCTACCCTGTCCTGTGCTTATTGTTTATCTGCTGCTTATTTGCATTACATTTTGAAAGAATTTTACATTCAGCCAGGATAAAGTCACCCTGCTGTGTGGGAGTGATGGAATAGCTGCACAGATGGGCTTCTTAGTAATAATCACTGAGGGTACCAGTGTCCCTGGCAGACAGGGAACAAGAAGGCTCAGTGGTTGGTCACTCATCCAAGCCTGGTAACAGTGACATCCATAGACTGGTAGTAACAACTGGGAGAGCTGGAGGAGTTCTGTCCTCTTTTCACTCCACTTCTCCCAGAAAAGAAAGGGGCAACTAGAAGTTTGTATTGATAAAATGGGCTGTGCCCCAGATCTGCTGTGTTAGCTGGCAGCTTTTAATATTAGTGAGAGATTTGATGCCAACTGATTTATTATCTTCCTGGTTAGTGTCTAAAAACATGGCAAATGGTAGACCCAGCAGGTTTGTCTGCATAAAGCTGATTGTAGAGAAAAAAAAATGCTGGAATAAGCCTGAGTGAGGTGAGCATTGCTAGATCCATGTCTTGCAAATGCTTATTTGCTTACAGCTAAGGACATGCATATAACCTGAAGCATGTCTTTAATATTGGTCTGTGTAGTCATAAATGAGTAGTCTAATCCTCTGTAGCATTTGGGATAGAATCTTATTTGAGGACTGGAAATTACCTTTGGAGGGGGGGAGGAGAGAGAGAATCATTTCTCTCAATGTGAGATTCTTCAGTTAAAGACAATGCTATTAAGTGCTAAAGGAGCTCTTGACACTCCAAAAAGAAAAGAAAATGAGAGCATTTGGAGAACAGATTGGTGAATTCTGTGACTTTCGGAAGGCTTAGCTTGCTGCAAAGCTTGAGCATAAATCCTGGAACTTTTCATATTAATGTATTTAAATCATTCAGACTTGTCAGCTGCTGAAGGCAGTGGTGAAAAGGCCTGTTGGTTTGCTGGGAGGGAAGCTTCAAGGCAGGGAAGCTCCCAGCCCCAAGGCAGCCACTCAGATGCCTGCAAAACAGTGTCCTGGGAACAGATTGCAGGTTGTTCGCTGGCTACAATGGCTCGTAGAGAGGGGAAGTGTTAATCACTTTATCATGCAAACTCCAAACTTTTCTACCTTCTAGATTTTGGCATGACAAGAGATATCTATGAGACAGATTATTACCGCAAAGGAGGGAAAGGTTTGCTGCCTGTCCGCTGGATGTCCCCAGAATCACTGAAAGATGGAGTCTTCACAACACACTCCGACGTCTGGTAACAAAAAAAAGGGCTCTGAAAAACTGGTTTAGCCCAAATTCTTTCTAGCCTCTTCTCGTGCTGTGATAGACTTAGTTAAGTGTAGTGCTTCTCCTGTCCCTTCAAAGGCAATGCTCTTTCCCCTGTGAGGCATTCTGCTTCATACTTCGTATTTCCATAGCAAAAGCAACAACTCTGGAGGTTAAATTCTGCTCACAGAGAGGGCAGAATTAAGTGGATTTCCAAAACTGGAGGTGGCAGCATGTTTCCTGCTGTGGATTGTAAGATCAGTTGTGCAGTGAAAAACATTACCTTCGCCTGGAAGAGCAAGTTGTCATTTTTCAAATTGCCCTCCTTCAAGAAAAGCATTAGAAATTGCCAAGAATATAGAAAGGTTTCCTAGTGCTGACCTGCTTTTCTATCAAAACCTTCTGTGTAAATAACTCTGCTTTCCCGCAGACAGTTTGTGTACACTAGCAGGTTTTTCTTGGGAGTTCTCCCTTGTGTATGTATCCTGCTCCATTTGGAGCTTTGTTTGCTTGTTTTGTATCCCACAAGATGCAGAAATAGGTTTTTCTTTAAAAGCACGTTGTCTAGTTGCTGTATCTGTGAGGTCATTAATAGAGGCATTCAGGACATTTCAAAATCTCCTCCTTAGAGGAAATAATACTCTGGAACTATTCCCCACACACACCCCCTCCCCCAAACTTCTGCAGATAGGTAGGGAGGGCTTGGCAGAAGATGAACATGTTCTGGCAAAACCTCTACTCTGTCTTTTATGGTTTCTCTGCCTTCCTAACAAGATGTTTTTACTGCTGATCTGTTACAGAATTGGCAGCTGATTACCTCCAAATGTCTAGAAGTCAGTAGGGATGGTATTTTAGTAGTAAATGGCATTTTCTTTAAACAGCTTGAGGATTTCGGAGTCAGTGAACTGTAGGCCACAGCATCAGCTTTGAGTGAAAGGTTCATAAGAGGAATTATGTAGCAAGTGAAAAAGGAAAGCACCAGAATGTCACTTACATGTTTTTCTCACGTATGGCTAGCAACTTATTTATGAATCTAGTTACCCTCAAGCCTGGAAACAGATGAAAATGACCACTTGGATTGAAGGGGAAGCCCTATATCAACCACTTATCTCATGGAACAGAGCAGGCATGCTTTTGGCAGTAAAAGAATTTTGGGGGCCTGTAATGACTTCACAAAGCAGACAGAAATTTGGAATGTATCATCAGAAAATCCCCAGATGTAGAACTGAAGGAGCCTGGAGTGAAAAGCTGGCAAAGCTGTCTGTTCTTACAGCACAGCAGTAACTCTGAGGTCCGGCCATCATCCCCAGCCATGCTATCGCCAGTGGGCTACAGCGGGTGGGGTGCTGAGCTTTGACGCACCCAGCCGGTTCCGTACTCATGCAGCTTTGAACCTGGAAGTGCTGAGTGACGTTGTTGTTTAAGCACAACTCACATTCCAAACAGGAAAGCCACACAGATGTGACGCCAAAGCAAGCGTCAGAAGTAAATGAGTGCTGCAGTCATTGTGGGAAGGACGTGAGTTGTACCTTCAGTGTTAGGATTTGGCACTCAGCGGTCACTCGGTCCAAAGCAGGGTTGAGCAAACAATATTGCAGTTTATCAGCAGGACAGGCTGAGCCAGGACTCACGTCAAGGAAAGAAGCTGACTGATTATGAGGTTGGAAAACTTGAGAGGAGGAGGAGTAAACTCCCAACAGATTTTCAGTTGAAAGCATAGAGGAAACAACTGCTTAACAGAGAAGGAGCTCCACAGCTCCCATCAGGATTTCAGACAGTTCCTCCTTGGGCTGGTTTGTCATCTTAGTTGTTAGGATGCCTTGCTGCCAAACATGGTTCAAGTAGGTGTGCTGCCTTGAGGTAGCAAACAACTGGTCCAGCATGGCCAGTATGCTTTGTTAGAGCACATGTAGGTTTGCCTTTGCCACATGTATCCACAGCTAGAGATTCAAGAGTTCCAGGCTGAATCCCAAGTGTAGTGGAGCATCACTTATTGTGAAACAGTGTCTGTTTACTTGGTCTGCTTATGGCTGAAAGGACCATCCCAGTTCACTTCTCAATAGCTTTCAGACCAAACACTCTACACCAAAGGACTCTTAATTCCAGGAAGAATTACCTGACTCCCTGTACTGGTTCAGATTTTGAAGTTGCTTCAGATAAACCATGTAGCTGGGCTGTTTTGGGGGCCATTTATTTTCATCAAACAGTAACAAATGTTGAGGTTTGTTTTTCCAGCCTTTTTGGTAGGCTATTGTGACATCTGGTTCCATGTTCTTCGAGATGAGTTTTGGAAGCCAAAATGTCAAAAAGACAAAACTGTGTGAGTGGTCAGAGCCTGAGATTTATAAGCTGTAAGGTGAAATGGCAAACTGCAGAAGGAGAATCTGGAGGTTCTGAAGGGTGGAGCTTGATTTTAGCAATTCATTCTTTTATTGCCTTTCAGACTGCAGAATGAGGTAATTAGGCAAGACTGTTTTTGTTGTAGTTAGGGACGGAGAACATTTTAAAATTAATGGAGTACAGCAGAGGGTGAGTGTGTATTTCTATAAATAAGTCTCCAGCATCTTGCATTTTGCAGAGCTGGTAGTTGCCTTGAAGGAGCAGTGTCAGTTTATTTGTTATGATAATATGACTGGTAGGTGTGCAAGACTTGTTCTCATTATTCCTGCAGTGATCAAAGTAGCTTCAAAGGCACCAAAATGTTGAGCTGACCCTCTGTCCCTGCCTTCCCTGAGAGGCAAACAATTCCAAGTCTGTTTGTGGCTTCTGGCTCCAGATGCAAACCATTTTAGATCCAGTGGATAACTGGAAGATAAAACCACTCTACCATAACTAGCTAATAATACTGGACTCCTGTTTTCACAAGAGTTCCCTATTGCAACTGGGCTTTCTTTCTCTAAGCTTGACTCAGCACTTCAGCCACAGAAGACAGGACAGCATCTAGATTTTATTTCCTTGCACAGCAGCTCTAAAAGTAGAGGACTCTACAGTGCAGGGCAGACAATTTAAGCCATGTCTGCTCAATAAACTAATTTTAAATGGAGATATTTTTAGAAAGTGTCAATATTTACATCCCAACTACCCAATTACATAACTGTGCTTATCTTCCTTCACCAGTAATCAATTCCTATTATTAGACAGACTTCTTTTTTTTTTCCACTTTTACTGTCCTTTGTAATTGGTTGGAAGGTGCTAGAAGCTCGATTTCAAGAAAATAGTTGCAGCCTATGTGGCAAAAGGGCAACTGAGTTTCTCCTGAGTGCTTGGATGGTGTTGCTGTTGAAACAGCAAATAGGTCTTGATACAAGGGGCTGGAGAACATTCCCATTTCTTCTATGTGTGCTGCAAAAGTGGGGTTTGCTGCTTGCTGCTGTGTCAAATGCCTTTCCACTTTGCACCTTTGACTCTAGAATGTCGAGGGAAGCCAAACAGAAGAATAAATGAGAAGTGTGTGTGCGGAGAACAGAGGTTGTCAGGTTTGCTTGCTCTGAGCAGTGAGACAGAGATGCATAGGTGTGGTTTGTGCATTTGCTGTCAAGCTCTCAGCTTGCTGGAGCTGTAGGGGGAAATACAGCTCTTAAATCAGATTTGTGTGACAAGTATTTCTGGTGAAAAGCAGCTTGCACTGGAATTAGAGTTTACAGATCTGCATTGATGCCTTCTTAGCTGCTATCAGGAGTACCTGAGATGTGTCACATGAAGATTTTGAGTTTAATTTTTCAAATAGACAGATTATTTTGGTTTGTATTTGTTTGCTGTCTCTGTGGCTGAAGGGGGCTTGTCGAGCTTATGTTAAATAACCAATCTCTGAAATTTCTGCAGCTGCTTAGAAGGTTTGGTTCCCTGCACCCAGCCACAAATGGATCTTCTTGTAAACTCTAATGATCAGGTGTCTTTCCAACCCAAGATCTTTTGTACAGAAAGCACAGGGATAGGAATGGGAATTTTTTTTTCTTACCTGCATTGTTCCTTCTCTCCACTGTTCCTCCCACAGTCTACCTCATGTCTAAACACAAAGCCATGGGAAAGAGTTAGGCAAGACAAAAGCTGTTGCTCCAGCTCTTGCTCACAGCTTAAACCTCCTCTGAATTAGGAGGCTTCTCAACAATGCAGTGAGCTCGTGGTGGCTTTTTTACTGATTGACTTGTACAAAGCCAATGTAATGAAGCCGTGTTGGACCACTGAGTGACCATAATCATTACTGCGCTGTAGTTGATGGTATGAGAAGTGGAGATTTAATGCTAACAGCCGATTCTTAGAGGCCATTCTGAAGCATCATTCAGAACTGGGTGCCTGTTTCTCACTGTTGACTAGAAGTGTTTGAAGTCTAGCTTCTGCTAGGTGGTGGGGCTATCACAGTGGCTGCATGCTTTGTGAGCAATGAGAGTATTTGGTACAGTAGAATACCCACAGACACCTGCTTAGCAGCGTCTAAGAAGAATACCCTTGTGAAGATCGTTTGCCTTTGGTCTAAAGCTCTCATTTGTCGTGCAGGTCTTTTGGTGTTGTCCTCTGGGAGATTGCAACCTTGGCAGAGCAGCCCTATCAAGGCATGACCAATGAACAAGTGCTCCGCTTCGTGATGGAAGGAGGCCTGCTGGAGAAGCCAGACAACTGTCCTGATATGCTGTAAGTGCCAACAGTTACTCCTCTCTGCACAGGTTATTCTTTTGAGTCCTTCAGTGTCCACTTTTGCCATATCTGCCACAGCAGGGATTGTTAAAGAGTGATAGAAACATGAGGTGCTGCTCAAAACACCTTTGTCAAGCTAATACTTTAGACAAACACCTTTGCTTATGGCTAGAATCTCACTTGGGGCTATCTCCTCTAACAAGGAAATTGTGCTGGTTTGAACTAATTGGAGGATTTGAGTGAGAAAAATTAGACTATAAGCTGAGAGAGGAAAACAGATGATGCTACTTCCCTCAGAGCTCTATTGAGAAAGAAAAAAGGTTCTAAGAGTTGTAACCCAAATATAGATAAATCAGACTGCTCCAGGCCTCTCTGGGCTGTGGCTACTCCTTGCATGGCTCCGTTTGCCTGCCTTTTATAGCTAATTCTCAATAACTCCACTAACCTCTTTTCTGCTGCTAATCCCCCTGCCCCATCTACCTCTCCCTATCTGCTGCATCAACAGATGGTGAGATAAGATTGGAGAAGGGGAAAAAGGTGGTAGAGGTGGTTAGAAAACTCCTCTTAGGGATTTTGATCTCTGGAAGGGCTGTGGTGTTTCTGTATTACTTTTGCACTGCATATACCTGTAAATATCTGCTTGTATATTGAGCATTGCTGTAAATATAAAGCTTCATTTACCAACTTCCACCTGTTCTGAGTTCTAGCTTGGGTTGTATCAAAGGGAGGGGTGGGGCAGGTAACTGCTAAACCACCACAGAAATGAAACCCAATCTCTGTTCCTCAATAAAATTAGGCTTGACAAAAAGCTCTTATGTGACATTAGCTGCAGCAGGAGACTTTGTGCCTCGATCTTGTCTCTTCTGCTTAAAGTAATTCTGCTGAGCAGAGAGAAAAAAGAGCATAGGATGCGCTGAAAAGTGTTGTGCACAAACTGTGGAATTGGACTTTTTGGTTCAGCATACAGAGAAATGACTCTGTCGTTCCTTTGAAGCAGTGCTGGAGCTGCTGTTTCAGTCACAGCACTCAGCACATCGAGATAAACAAATTTCCCTTGCTAACAGCTTCCTTCCCTGTGAGCACCGAGAGGAGCAGGCAGAGAAACCTTTGCCTACCCCTGGAATCAACACAAAGCCCTGCAGCAGAGGAGGGGGGTGCAGTGCAGCAGGCTCCAGCTTTCAGCTTTACATTGTTGAAATACTTCTGCTGCATTTTGTGTACAGCGGTCTCAGTTGTTCAGACTTTATTGCTTTGATATACTTCCCAAACTGGCTTTTGGGAAGGAAATACTGCATCTTGCAGTTATTGAAATTAGTTGGAGGCCCACAGAAGGGATACAATCACTTAAGGGCCTCAGCTGCTTGGGATTCTTAGGAAAAGAGCTTTTTTGGCTGGAGCGCTGGCTTTGGTTTCAGATGACAGGCAGTGTTGTTTTGTTGTTTGAGGGGGGTGGGTGGTACACGCAGGGGGAGGTGTAGCTGCCATGTGATTCTTCAGTTGCACATTCTTTCCCTTCCACGATGCTGGGGAGAATTTCTGGCAGTCAGATTGACTGGAGATTGTTTAACATGGTCAAAGCTGTGTAATGGAGGTGGGGAGGAACAGGCAGAAATGGGGAGAGAACAGGGTGTGTGAAAGGGTCAGCTGTAGGGAGAAAATACCTGTGCAGTGAGAACAAACTCAGCAAGAGATTCAGAGTTAGACATTCTCCATTAATCTGGGTCAAGTGTGGTATGAAAAGGGGCACGGGAGGAGTGTCACAGCAAGCAGCTCTCCTAACTGCAGCCCACCTGGCCTGTTCTCCTTCCTCCTCAATACTTTTCTCGGCTTGCTGGGTGTTGTTACTGGATGAATCCACTTTCAGGGCTGGCTGGCTTGTGAGGTGGGAGGATTTGGTTGATGTCTGGCAGGGTAAATCTTTGCACCAGTATATGACGGCAAGGGCTTTGTCTGTGCTGATTTTAATGAAGAAGCTGTTAGCACATTAATTGTGGCCACCAAGACAGCCTGATACTGCAGAGGTACAGAATGGTGAAATCTCCTGAAGTTGGCAAATGATTCTCTCCGTCAAAGAGTGGGGCTGAACTTAGAACTAAAGCACAGCCAGTTTAGTGGCATCTTTTTATGGTTTGTGATATAGTTGTTTGTAAAACATTGACTGTATCCAAAATGGAAAAAAAAAATGAAAAAGAAAATGGAATGACCTTAGAAGCTTCTCATGGCTTGCTTTCAGCTCCCTTTCAGCTTGTTTTGTCTTCGTATTAGCACAAACACTCAAGTCTGCTGCAATTCAAATAGGCTGTTGTAGGGATAACAGCAGGGAGCTGCAGGAGTAATCTTCACCTTTGTTCCATGCACATGCGTTTGGCACTCGGAACCTCTTTTGTGTCACTGGTGCTTTTTTTTTTTCCCTTTGCTTGTATTTGCTTCTTTCCCTGTCTTCCACCCCTTTGCTCAAGATGCTGTAAAGACGCTTTGCAACACTCTGCAACCTGACAGCTGCTGCCAGAACTTTTACATGTGTGGCTGCTGGCAATCACAGACATGGTGCGTGGGCAGAGTTCCTCTCCCCTCCAGCTGTCTGATAACCTGCCTCTTGGCACAGGAGGTGACAAAAGCGTCGCTGAATGGACCGAAAGGTGCTTGTAACAGAGCTGCCAAGAGCCCTGCAGTTGCACATGGACCTTGCCATGCATCGCCAGCACGTTTCAGGCAACTGCCCTCACAAGTGCTGTGTGAAACCCTTTGTAAAACGGGGCCCTTTTTTGTGGAGTTTGATAGAAGATTCTATTTCAAGACAGATTTCTTTATATGTCTCTGCTGATGGAAGGTGGTTTTAGACACTGTTGGAGACCAACTGGTCTGTGATAATTCATTCACTCTCTTAACTTCATGTCCAGAAAGCAAAGTCCACCTGCTGCAGGGAAGTTGGTACACTTCTTGTGCTTGGTTCTGCATGAAAGCTAGTGAGAAGTGGAGCCAGGAGCTGCACTTCTGTCTCATGTGGGAGGTTACACTTTTTCAATTAGTTTGATTTGGAAATATCTAAAATTACGGGCAGAACACAAATTTACCTTCCTGTAGAGGGAAGGGAGTACACTGACACAGAAGCCTCAAGAACAGGTGGAGGTAGACTGCTATGGAGCAGCATAATGAGAACAGAGAGAAGAATCTTGGTGCAATTGTCACCAAATCTATTTATAACCTTGCAGATGATGTGAGTGTTGGCACATGCTTTCCCCATGGTGCATAAGCTTTCTTAGGGGCCTCTTGTTGCCCTTTCTGCATGAAGGCTGCGTGGTGCAGACAGTGTTGGACGTTCTGTATCTCTTAGGACTTCAGTGCTGGTAACACTTGTTAATGCCTCTGCTTTGCTAGGCCCTGGTAGCAGTGAGGCAGTAGGGTTTGGATGGACAGAGACCAAGAGCACTTAAGAACTGAAGAGGTTCTGTTCTGCAGCTTGGTTGTATCAGGTGCTTGTGCAAAGGGGATTTTACAGCACGGTTGTCTCAGAGGTGGCGAATCCCCATGAAAGGGCTAAGCACGGGAGGGGATGGTATTTCTGGAGGCTTTTTACTCTTGCACAGGGTGAAACAAGACTCAGTTCTGTTTATGCTACACCCTCTTGGCATAGTTTGCATGGTTTTACAGACAGAACTATGCAATAAGACAGATGGTTCAATGAGATGGTGCCAGGAGAAGCTTTGCTGTTTTTCTTCTCTTCCTGTGTAATAAGTTGTGTTTTTATGTACTGCCATTGTTAGGGCAATGTTCATCAGGTGATGGCTGCGTGGCAAGATTTCTTACAGCCGAAGCTCTCAGACAGTGTGTTCCTGTGGGGCTTTTTAAAGTTGTGGAGGCTGGAATTCCACGCCGTTTTTGAAGCAGAATTGCTTCCCCCATATGTGTTGTAGATGACTGTTTACGCATCGCTGATTTTCCCTTTGTTCCTGGCAAGTACGTGGTTAGAAACCAGGGTCTGCTGTGCAGAGGCGATGCCAGCATCTAGCAACAGCCGAGTAGGACAGGGCCTTTCACTTTCCCCCATCAAACCAAGTCTAATGCAAAGCACAAACACTCAAATGGATTGTGGTTTCTGGAGTAACTTTCCATTTCGTTGGTTTTTTGGGTTTTTTGACTGTCTCAGTGCAAAAAGTTACTCCTTTTCTGCTCACTCCTTTGAGCAAAAGATACAGGAGACACACTGACTATTCCTCAGGATGATTGGTCTTAACTTCCTTCATCTCACTTGCCACCAGTCAGGAACATACTCTATACAAACTGCTCAGCCTTGTAAAATCTTCCATTGTCTATTAGACAGGATTAGGAGGGGGGAGTTTGGTTTTGGTTTGTTTGTTTGTTTAAAATAACGTGAACAAGGTCTTCGAAGCCACAGAGTTAAAAAGAAAAAAAATAAATCCTTTTATGGGAACTCTGTCGGGTTTTAAAATCTGGAATGGCTTAAAAGAAACATCACATGTCCTTGTTTGTGCTGATGTCACATGCATTACTCCACTGCTTGTGGTATCTCCTTAGCATTGCCCTTAGGCCTCAGGGCAAAGCGCCAGCGAATATCCAGTGTTCTTGGCTCCAGCCCGGGCTTCTATTCAGGGACACAGCAGTCAGCTGGAAAGGAAACAGCAATGAAGTAACAGAAATGGATTTTATATATTTATGTCTCAAGCTTTCCTCCCTGTTTGTGAGCAAGGGTATAGAGCAGTTTTATAGTTTGGCTTCACTTTCTCCGTGAAAGGCTTTTAAAAGTCTCAAACCTGAGCAATAGTTCAGAGTGTTTGGCGTATCTACGTGCCTGCTACAACACAGCACTGAGTACCTGGGGAGCTCTCCCAGCAGGGACTGGTTTTGCCAGCTTCTTGTTGGGTGTCACAAGGCCGTGCTCAGGTGGCTGGCTTTGTTCAGGCGGAGTTGTGCCAGCTGAGCTCTACCAGGAATATTTGTAATTTCAAATGCACTTCAATTAAGATTTGCTTTTGTTTTGGTTGAAGCACTCTCAGCAGTGTTTGCATCCCAAACACAGCAGCTTTCCCTCTGGGTCACCTCAGCTGAGAACACAGGAGACTTTCTCAAGGAGCAGGTTTCTGGGGGAGGGGATTTCTTCATTTCAATTTTGTTTCAGGCCAGGGTTCCCAGACTATGCAGACCCCACTGTAGGCAGTGAAGCACAGCAATGCAGGGATTTCCAGCTCTCTGACAGCCCTCTGGAAAGCTTTATTCTAGAGCTGGGACTCAGGAGCTAAGACATTAGTCTGTGATATTCTTTGGTACTGCTCAAAAAAAAAAAAAAGAGTGAATCTTTGACTTTTTCTCTTCAATTAAATAAATAAAATGATTCTGCACACTGCTGCAGAGATCTAGGGCACAAGGCAGTGAGAGCTAATTACAGCATGAAGTAGAATTGCTTGCTCACTTTCTGAAAATCTCTGGAAGTTCAGGAAACAGTATTGTTGTGTTAGAGAATCAAAGCTAAAACTCCTGCCTAACCCTACGTGGGAAGGCTGGTAGAGGTGAAGAAACTGGACCAGGCAAGGAAAAAGGAGTCTTAACTGGGATTGCAGGTGACAGTGCTGAAAGGTACGTCAGAGATGTGAGAGCTTCTCCAGTGCATTATCCTAACTGAAAGATTTTTCTTGGGCTTGCCTTTGGTATTTTTTTAGATCCATTCTTACTCTAGCACAGAAAGTAGTGGCTTTGGCCAGTGGTGCTTCCAACACACCACGTGTTTCTTTGAGTGCTGTGTACACAGAGGACTGGCTGGAAGAATTAACGTTAATCTTCCTTTTCTCATTTAAATTTGTGCTGTGTTAACAGAAGACATCCCTCTTCCACCTTCACCGAGAGTGAAATCCTTTCTTGTGTTGTGCTTAAAGCTCGGGGCGATCTCTCAGGAATATCCAGTTTTGCTGTGTCATGAAAACGCCGTTTTCATTATGTGTGTATTACTGTTTCATTTTGTGGTTTTGTTTTGCCAGCATGGGACGTTGTACAGATCTAATCATGGATGTGCTTAAACAGATGATCTCACACTCCATAAAATATTAATGCTTCCCTGGCTGTAAATGAAAACAACACAATTTGAAAAGAAAGGATTAGGGAACGTCTCTGAGATTGGCAAGTGTCTTCTGGGGATTACGATTAACTTTAATGTAATTTCCTTCTTTCATGGGAAGAAAATGGTGCTTTGCTTGGTGCGTGTTGCCCATTTCAGCTTTTTTGAGTGCAGTATTGATAAAGTAGGGATTGGTTGGTTGGAAAAGGCACTGCATGTAGCTGTACGACTGAGTAGGCACAGGAGATTTTGGTGGCGAATGAGAACTACCAGGTTAGAACAAAAATGGGAAATGCTTCCAGGATGTCACATATCCTTGAGACTGTCCTATGGGCCAGTGTGTGGAAGGGAGTGGAGGAGCTTGAGGTAGGAGCTATAGACATAAATCACTGATTAGAAAGAAGGTAAAAATGTGACACGGGGATCTCGACCTGGAAGAATTCTGTCACTTCATCTTCCATCAGTGCTGAGTGATTTCCTACATGCGTGGCTCAGTTCCCCCGTGGTTGGTTGGGCTGCAGCCAGGGCTCGTAAAACCCCGCAGTGAAGGTCTCTGCTCTGTGTTTCCTGTCCAGGTTCGAACTGATGCGCATGTGCTGGCAGTACAATCCGAAAATGAGGCCCTCCTTCCTGGAAATCATCGGTAGCATCAAAGACGAGCTGGATCCAGCCTTCAAAGAGGTCTCCTTCTTCTACAGTGAAGAGAACAAGCCTCCAGATACAGAGGAACTTGATCTGGAGACTGAAAACATGGAGAGCATTCCTTTAGATCCCTCCTCCACCCTCCAACCCACTGACAAGCACTCAGGACACAAAGCCGAGAACGGCCCAGGCGTGGTGGTCCTTCGGGCCAGCTTCGAGGAGAGACAGCCGTACGCACACATGAACGGGGGGCGCAAGAACGAGAGGGCCTTACCTTTGCCCCAGTCTTCGGCCTGCTGATCCTTAGAACCAGAATCTCGCAGAAACAAAACACAGAGAAACACCTGCATTGGGGGAAGAAAGAAAGCAGATTACAATATATTCAAAAGCCTACTGTACCTCAGTGGATCTTCAGAACTGCCATAGCTGCACTTGGGAGAACCTTTTTTTCAGTAAACGAGTTACCGTATTTTTCTTTTTTTTTTCAATATGCAAGCAGATGTTTGTTTCAGTAAAGGACTCCATTCATGGGGCACACAGTCGGCCTTTTAAAACTCTAATTGTTAACACTTAATAGCAACAGAAAACTTGAGATCTGATGTCTCTCTCTCTTCTCTCCTCTCCTCTCCTCTCTGTCTCCTTTCTCTTTCTTTCTGTCTCTCTGCTTCATAATGGGAAACATATCTGTGTGCAAATTCAACCGTACAGCACTTTTATCAGATCAAAGATATCGCAGGCCAGGTGGCTCCCCGCTACCCTTGCAAGCACCTGCCTGTCACTGTAGGTCTTTATAAAAACAAACAAACAAAACCCACACAGACACACACAAACACAAGAAAAATCAAAACAACAATAACAACACAAAAAAACCAACCTAAAAAGGACTGGATTTTTAAGGTTCGCTCTTTAATCTTTTTAGGAACACACAAAAGAATCAAAAAGGGCCATCACTTGTCCAAGGTTGTTAACCATTTTCAGTGCTGCCAAATTTTGCCAAAAAAAAGGAAAAAAAAACTCTTTTTTTGCTTTTATTTTTTTTTTAAATTTATTTTTATAAGCATGGAAGGAGCACAGTAATCAACTGCTCTGTTCAAAAGAGATCCTGACCAATATGTTCTATTCAACCATACACTGGCATTTAAAAAACAAACAAAAAATTAAAATCCAATTGTCTAGAGCTTTTTTTTTTTCCTTCCCCTTATCCAAAACTGGACAAAATGTGATTGTTTTGGGTTTTTTTTTGTTTTTTTTTTTTGTTGTTTTTTTTTTTTTTTTAATTCCTTGTGATGGAGAAGATAAAAGGGATGGGGTAAAGAACCAGCCCCTCCCCACACTCTTGTCCCCACCCCAATGAATTCTGGACAAAACTGGCAGTGGTGAGCTAAACAAACCTGTGCATTGCATACAAAAAAAAAAACCAAAACAGAAAAAAAAAAAAAAGCAAAAACAAAAGCAGTCAACCGCACGCCAAAAACGCAACACGAAACTAAGCGGCAGAGATCTCCACCGTTGCAGCCTGCCTTCCTCCACAGGCTTGCAAGGAAAAAAAAAACCACCTCCTAGAAACCTAAATTGGAGAAGACAAAAAAAAGCAGTAACCGGATTCAAGTATATGATGCTTTGTTGACCTTTTCTCTTTATTATTAAGACTTCTCGAAGGGTCTTGCAGTTCTATGTTAGACCATGGATCATTTGCATACACATTGTCTTTTGTGTCACTTTTATAACTTTTTTACGGTTCAGATACTCATCTATATGTCTGTACAGAAAAAAAAGCTGCTATTTTTTTTGTTCTTTATCTTTGTGGATTTAATCTATGAAAACCTTCAGGTCTGCCCTCCTTCCCTTCCCTTCCCTTCCCTCCTACTCCCACGAATTTTCTTATGCTTTGTACTATAGTGTGTAACTTTTACTTCCTCCTTCCCAGTAACTGATACCTTTCATATGATTTGCCATGAACTGTTTAATGCCTTTTTATAAATACATTTCCTCCTTTTTTTTTCTTTT
>VWZI01021435.1:820510-966463 GCA_013396835.1 Psilopogon haemacephalus | reverse complement strand
AAAAAAAAAGAAGGTTAAATATTTAGTACATTCTTGTTCAGTGTTTATACTCATTGTTGTACCAGGGTCCTACCCCTCCCTTCCCTCCCCGCTTGTTTTGGTTGTGGCACACATCCATCCACCCACCCATCCCCACACACACTCCCCATGCACACACACACACACATGTATTTTTTTTTCCCTTGCTGGGTACAACAGCAGCCACTAGGCTTTTGGGTCACTGACTTTTAAAAAGACTGTTTCTACCCTTCCAGCCCATGAGCAAGAGCTATACTAGTTGCAGCTGGTGATGGCCAGGGATCCATAGGGTGGCCATTGTACAACTGGCTCCAGCACACTGCAGCTCTTTGCCTTCCTGATGAGGAAGCCCTCATGGAGGACACTCCAAGCTGTGCTTTGCACCCTTGTTGAAGAAAAAGCCAACAACAAAACCAAAACAATCCCCTCACATATTTCTGTGGGGCTGGCTGGAAAGCAGGTAGCTGGGACCAGGGGTTTGGCCAGCAAACAGAATCATAGAATCAATCAGGCTGGAAAAGACCTTTGAGATCATCAGATCCAATCTATTGCCCAACATTATCTAATCAACTCAATCGTGGCACCAGGTGCCTCATCCAGTCTCGTTTAAAACACTTCCAGGGATGGTAACTTCAGCACCTCCCCAGGCAGCCCATTCCAATGCCAATCACTCTTGCTGTGAAGAACTTTTTAACATCCAGCCCAAACCTCCCCTGGCGCAGCTGGAGGCTGTGTCCCTTTGTTCTGTCACTGGGTGCCTGGGAGAAGAGACCAACCCCCACCTGGCCACAAACTCCTTTCAGGTAGTTATAGAGAGTGATAAGGTCCCCCCCTGAGCCTCCTCCAGGCTAAACATCCCCAGCTCCCTCAGCTGCTTTTTGTAGGGCTGTGCTTCAGCCCCTTCCCCAGCCTTGATGCCCTTCTCTGGACACATTTGAGCACCTCAACACCTTTCTTAAATTGAGGGGCCCAGAACTGGACACAGTACTCAAAGTGTAGCCTAACCAGTGCTGAGTACAGGGGAAAAATTACTTCCCTAGTCCTGCTGGCCAGAGTATTCCTAACAAGCCAGGATGCCATTGGCCTTCTTGGCTGCCTGGGCACACTGTCAACCAGTAGCCCCAGGTCCCTTTCTGCCTCTGGCCACTCTGTCCCCAGCCTGTAGCGCTGCAGGTGGTTGTTGTGGCCAAAGTGCAGAACCCAGCACTTTGCCTTGTTAAATCTCATGCTGTTGGACTCTGCCCATCTATCCAGCCTGTTAAGGTCCCTTTGCAGAGCCCTCCTACCCTCTAACAGATCGACACTTGCTCCCAGTTTGGTGTCATCTGCAAACTTACTAATGGTGGACTCACTTCCCTCATCCAGATCATCGATAAAGATATTAAACAGTTAAGCGTTGGCAGCTATGGAAACCTGTACAAGTACAAGCTTGTTGCTTAAATCCTAGACCAAACCTCAGAACAAAAGAAAATGAGTAAGCTTGTTTGTTCAGTTGCAGAAGCCTTGGTGAAAGGGGAAGGAGGGCGCCACCTGAGAGTCTACAACCAGGGAGTCGCACCAGTTGCTTACCTTACATTAGTCACAGCACCGAAGCCTTTGTTTAGCACTGATCCAACCAAATGATGGCAGTGAAGAGGTGGTTCTGGGATGGAAATGTTTAAATCTTTGAGTAAGAACAAAGAATTCAAGTATACTGATTGCTAGTTTTGACTGGAGATTTTAAGAAGTTTGTAGTGCTTTTTGCTTGTGTAGTTTAGGTCCCATTATCTTCTCTTGCCTCTGTCCCATAGTTATTTTTCCCTTTAAAAAAAATGAAAAAGACAAAAAAAGTTAATTAAGAAGGTATTCTATGTAGGATTTTTTATTTATTTTTGTGATATCAGTTTAAATCACTGTAGAGATGCCCCATAATAAATTTAAATACTGAGATAAGGGTTTTTGAGTATGACAGGGGGACAGTTTTTGATTTTTTTTTTTCAAACATTTATCTACCTCACTCTTATTTTTTTATATGTGTGTATATATATAAAAAAAAAAGTACATCTCACATTTCTCAGCAGCCAATTAATGCCGTTCATACTGGTAACCTCTCACTCCATATACCACATGCTCTAGGTTCTGGAGGGGAACAGTCACTGCCTGTCACAAAGGGTCACTTCAGAGTATTTGCCTTAATTCCAGGGATTTTCTCCTCTTTTTTCTTTTTGGCTCAAATTCACTATTGTGAGGAGAAATCCAAGGACTTAGGGGGTGTCCATTCTGTGAGGAAACGCAAAGGCTTTTTAATGTGCTGTCATGGCAGTCCTCAGGTCAGCAACAGAATGCTGCATGGTTAGATGAATTGGGGACATAGCTGACCTGATAGGAGAACTTCAACTGATGAGCATTTACTGAGATCAGAAATCCTTTGTTTCCAGTGTTTGAAGGCCCAGAAGAAGGGAATGGTCTTTCTCTTCCTCCTGTAAATGGGCTAAGTCATTCTTGCCACTTTTTTTCTCAGATGCCACAAGCACCAAAAAGACGTTTGGCTGAATCAGCACCTAAAAATAAATTGGCTCACACAGCAATAGCATTGCTTCCTCCACTAAAAAAAAAAAAACCAAACCAACAAAACAGGGACAAACCTGTCACAGGCTGCCTGATGATACTGCTACATTGAGTTCACAGCTCGGGATCTTTGCTGCTTCTGTTTGATGAGAGCACTGATTTTATTTTGTTGTGTTTTTTCATTTTTTTTTCCAAAACTAACATTGAATTGATTTATTTTAATGTGCCAGTAAAAATTCAGTTCCCTCTTCTTCCCCTGTTTATATGCTTCATAACTGTGGATTCTGATGGACTAGCCATCAAATTTTAACTGCCCTCTGACAGCGTGTAACTGGTTTACAAGCACACAGGACTAACATGGGCTTGCCATCAACTTGACATATAATGTTTCCCTTTTTCCAGCTCTGGCAGCTGTTCGTGCAGGTGTTGGTTGTGGTATCTGAGTAATGTGGTGCTTGGCTACTTGGAGTTGTACATGGCCTCTTGAACACACAGCGCTGTGGTTAAGTCCTACAGAGTTTATCTTTGGAGGCAGCATTTCTGTCCAGTGCTGAGAAACCAGCAAAATGTAAAAATTTTTCTTGCTTGATTTGGGTGGTTTTGTTGGGTTTTTTTTGTTGTTGTTTTTTTTTAATTGGGTTCCAGTGACCTTTTGCTGCAGTGGCTCTTCCCCTCCCTTGCACATATTGATTACCACAACTGGAGATCCTCAGATCTTTCAGCCAGCTAGGAGGGTTTTGTTCAAACTGTCCAAGTTACTGGTTGTTACAATTGTATGTAGGTGGTTTTTCAGATGCATTAGGAAGAAACACTAACGACGTAGCGCCCATCATGATAGACATTTCAAAAAGCACTTCGGTAGAAGACAGTCATGAGATATCACGTGCGTGATGACAGTCAGCTCTCCTGGACCAAACCACCTTCATGATACCATTGCGTTCTGTGTTTGCAATTCAAGCTTAATTCCCTTTTTTTGTTCTGTTTGTTTCCATAGCTTTTGTTGTTGTGTTTTGTGCATTTTGAATAGCTTTATTCACATGGGTTTTTCATGCAGACTTCCCTTGGACAGTAAATCGAGTTGTTTGTGCATGTGAACAACTGAGAATGTTGGCTTGATGGAGTCATAATATGGTTTGTAATGTTGTTCTTCTCTGAGACCACTGGCTTGTCTGGTATGGAAAATTTATTTAGAACTTCAGCTATGTTTGAATAAAGTTAAAGTAATCCACTTTGTTTATAAATTGAAAACAAAAGCCCACCCAGCCCTGCAAACCGGCGTTTTGACAAATGGTACCGAGATGTTCTAATGCAGTAGGATCACAAACTGGCGTCGCTGCGGGGGGCAGGCAGCTCTGCTGGTAGCACTCAGACGTTGTTCTCACCTGACATTGGTCCCACAGGACTGGGGCTCCTATGTAAACACAGAAGTGTCAACTGCCTGGTACTAAATAAGATGTTCTTTTGGGGGAGTGATAAACTAGACACAGAAGCCAAGCGTGATGGAAAGTGTGGGGCTGGTCTGTGTGCACCAAGTCTTTCTCAGCATGATGCCTCTGCTCTTTAAAGCTGGTTCTAAGTGATGTATGATTCTAGGCATGTGCGCACTGATGCTTCTACTGGCCTTTAAAAACAAAGGAAGCAAAGCCCAGTTTGCCCAGGACAACTGGTCACCAGATGGAACTGCTGTCAGGTCCTCTGGGAACTGCTGAGGGGTGTTTGGTACAATCCGAGTCTAAGTGAACAACACTCCTGTTGTTAGTATAACTCCATACATATATATCTATATATACATATATATATATCTGCATATGTATATCTATAATATAGATATATATATATATATTTAAACCCTTTTCATTCCATTAGTAAAAGTAACACTTGTTTCCTGTTATTCTTATTTTGTTTGTCAACCGTGTATTTAATCACTGGGCTGAACAACAGTGGAGGAAGGTGCAAGGGATTCACTCCTTACTAACCAGTGATAAAAGCCAGGTATTGCAACTTAACCCGTGAGTAGTTCTGCAGACAAGAATTTAAGAATGATGTGTAGATACAACACTAGTGGCCAGGGGTGCTGAAGATACAGAACTATAAATAGGCAGAAAGGCTTCAAAGGATGCCTCAGGTCAGAAACTGGTTGCTCAGAGACCATGAATGGCCTCTGAAATTGAAGGCAGCCAGGTAAATCAGAATGGGAAGCGTTTGTGTGGAGACACGTGAAAAACAAGGCCGTGGCAGTGGGTATTTACAGAGACACAGCGCTTGGCAGAAGCTCCAGGTAGTTTCCTGAGTGTAACACATGGGACAGCATCAGAGCTCAGGTATCACAATTCTGATCGTTGGTACTTGTAAGTAAACCTCTCGAGTTTCCAGCTGGAGTGGTACGTCCATCACAGGCTGAGAGGTGGTTGCCATCGGTCTCAACTTAGAGCTGCTCTGCTTTGCAAGTACCTTAAGACCATCCCTAGCTGGTGTGCCTGTGTGTGTGTGTGCTCATCCTTTCCTTTGCGTGTGTTCTGTTGGTTAGTAACCCATTAGCATTTTCAATAGGGCTTTAAGTCCAGTAGATTACGGGTAGTCAGTTGACGAAGATCTGGTTTACAAGAACTAATTAAATGTTTCATTGCATTTTTGTAAGTACATAGAATAATTTTATAAAATGTTTGTAGATTGTAAATGCCTAAAATATAATTTAAGGGCACTTTTCTGTCTCTGCGTATGGGTGTGTCTGTCTGTGATCAGGGTTTTTTGATGGTACCAATTTACTAGCTAGCTTTACAATATGCCAAAAAGGATCGCTAACTCGTCCACGTCATGGCGTGTCCCTCTTCCCACCCAAGCTTTGTGTCCCAGTATACAGCCAACGAGTGAAGGACTTGGGGAAATGTTCTGTATCTTCAGTATCCTGGTCTTCCAGAGCCCTCTGGTTGGGGTGGGATCATCTTAACTGGTCATTTCACTTTGCTGTCTAGGGCAGTTAACTTAATGGATTACAAGAACCTCACTGGTCAGGGAAACAGAACAGGTTTTGCTGCTACCCACTCTCCCTTTGTGCTGTTCAGTACCTGCTTCGCAGTGGCCATGTGGTTTGAAGGATGCAACTGCCTAGGAGAAAGAAGATGGTTTTCGTAATGACTATTGGAGAACTATTTGCAGATTTCTCATCACTTTAAAAGTTTGTGTGCAGCCTCTGAAGACGTTGAGCACCATTTGGAGCTTTGTTGAGAGGCAGGATCCCTATTTATTTTTATTTAACAATAGTAATGATCCCTTCCTTTCCCCCTAACTCCCCCCGCCCAAATTTGACCAACCACATTGCTGAAGGGTTCTGATGATTTAGATACTGTTTAAAAATCAGCTCTTCTGTTTTCTGAACCAGTGAGGTTTGAGATGAAATGATTGGCCAGAGTTTGTCTACCTCTGGGACAAAAACAAAGCTAGGAAGTGCTAAGGAATGGATGCAGTTGCAAATACAACATTTTCCAATTTTTCTTGTTTCAATTTTTTAAGAGAAAATTAAACAATAACATGGCCAATTTATTACATAAAAAGACTTGCTGTGTATAAATTATTCCTAAAGAAAATTCCTGTGTTTATATTAAAATGAATCAGTAGATTAAAAAAAAAAAAAAGAAAAAAAAATCAAAATGTTTTTGTATATTCTGTTGTAAGAATTTATTCCTGTTATTGCGATATACTCGGGATTCTTTACATTATGAAAAGAAGAAACTTTGTCTATTTTGAATGGCTGAAGCTAAGGCTCCTTTAGTTTCTCTTACTCTGCTTTTTTCTAGTAGTTTCAGTACTACATGATTTAAGTTAAATAAAAGAATTCTGTATGCATTTGCCTGTTTCTGAATGTGTTGCTCCTTCTGCACAGCAAGCGCAGGTTTGAAAACTCTGAGTCAATCTTGGTTTTTCTTCTGCCCTTTTTGGCTGCATTTCATTGAGCTGCTATGAGGAAATCTTAGCAGAGGTCACTGCTGCTTTGTGTTGAAACCTAAAGTGTTTTCATCCACTGACACCGCGCTCGGGGACCTTTTCTCAATGGGCCTTTGAGTCCTGTTTTGCAGTAAGTAGTTCCCTTGAAGGAGGTAAGCATTTTGATTTATCTCATTATTTGAAGGAAACCTGCTTATTTCCCTCACAGTCATGCACAGATGGGGCATTCAGCTGCCCAGCAGTTACCAGTTCTCTCTAATAGCTGCTGGAAAAGACAGTGGCAAGAAAACTGGAATTACCCTGGTGCTTGCAATTCTTCTGGCTCTTGTCATCACAACATGGATATCAGTCACCGAGTGTTAGAGGTTGGAAGGGGCCTCAAAAGATCATCTAGTCCAACCCCCCTGCCAAAGCAGGATTACCTACAGTAGGTCACATAGGAACATACCCAGGTAGGTTTTGAATTTCTCCTAAGGACAGTTACAACCTCTTTGGGCAGCCTGTTCTAGGGCTCTGTCACCCTTACAGTTAAAAATTTTAACTTCATGTTCACACAGAACCTCCTCTGCTCCAGCTTACACCTGTAGCCCATTGTCCTGTCATTGGACATCGCTGAGCAGAGCCTGGCTCTGTCCTACCAACACTCGCCCTTCACATATTTGGTCTTCTCCAAGCTGAAGAGCCTCAGCTGCCTAAGCCTTTCCTCATAAAGGAAATGTTCCACTCCATCATCTTTTGTCTCTGCCCTCAACTCTCAAGCAGTTCCCTGAGATCCTTCTTGAATTGAGGGACCTAGAACTGGGCACAATATTCCAGATGTGGCCTCACCAAGGCAGTGCTACCCCATCATCCAGACCACACTTCCTCAGTTTATCTTCAAGGATGCCGTGGGAGACAGTGCCAGACGCTTTCCTGAGATGAAGGTAAACCATACTGACTGCTACCATCATCTGTCCACCTGGTTAATGTTCTCCTCAAAGGCTATCAGGTTGGCTGAACATGACTTTTCCCTTGGTAAAACTGCTGACTGCTCCCTTTGACCTTATCATTGATATGCCTAGAGGCAATGCCAAAGATAAGTTGTTCCATCACCTTTCCAGGGATGGAGGTGAGGCTGACCCAATCTATACATGGGTCCTCCTTCTTGCTCTTTTTGAAGATGAGTGACATTTGCTTTTCTCCAGTCCTCAGGTACCTCCCCTGTTCCCCACAACTTACCAAAGATGATGGAGAGTGACCTAGCGATGGCATTGCCAGCTCAGTCAGCAGTCACAGGTACATCCCATCAGGACCCATGGATTTATGGAGGTCCAGATTGCTTAACTGATCCCTAACCCAGTCCTCATCAACCAAGGCAAACTCCTCCTTTATTCTGCCTTGCTCTGGGGCTTCCTGCTGGATTCCAGCTTTTACTTTTAAGTCACCCTGGGCTCACAGCCTGTTTCTGATGGGGAAACCAGCATTTATAGTAGGTCACCATGATAACCGTAAAACATGATATTAACAGGATCCCTCTGTGTGTTTCCTCCCCTATTTATGTGTTTTTCTTGTGGGCATTTTGTATAGCTGAACTCTTTCTGGACTTGGACAAGAACTGAGGGGAACCTCTGATACATCTGTCCAGTGATACATGGCTTTACAGGTACAAACATCAGTCTTGGTTTAGCAAGTCTTCCTTAATGTCTTCCTAACCATCATAAATAGCGTTAAGCAACTAAAATGTTTTAATTCCAGTTTCACACTTCCTAAATCTGAAGCAGCCTTATCACTGTTAGTAATACAGCCTGTCAGTCACTTGGGTTTTCACTCGGGCTTTTTACACTGAGAGATGTAAACAGTTCTTCAGTTTTGTAAGGAGAGCTCATTGAAAATAACATGGAATATAAAGTGCTTTATGTAGCGGTCTTAAATAATCTTTAGATTACTTCATGTAAGAGGTAATTGTATTCTAAGAAATCCTCATGTTTTTCCCTATGTGATCCATTTTTTTCTGTTCCCCACACTGCTTTAGCATTTCTAAGGTAATTGTCTGTAATGCTTTTCCTAGAAAGTCTGCTGTTACCCAAGTGGATAATGGAGGCACATGGATGAAAGCAGCTCTGCCATTGCCGTAGTACAGAGAGGTGTAGTAGATGTAATCACAGATGTACCTGCAATATCCAGAGCAAAACAAAAGCAGAGACCTGGATTCAGAAACAATCAGCTTTGATTAAATGTAAATATTCTTTAAGTAGCCAAACCAGATCTGGTTTATGAAATTATTAAAAACATATTTACTTAGTGAATAAAGGAAATGCTGAAGTAAACCAGGTCTGGGAAACAAATATTCCTTATCTGATGGTTTGGTTTCTCAGACACCCACCCAGGAGGAACTTTAAATAAAAATCACAATATGAGTTTTTTTCTAGGCTGCTGGAAGCTGTGTGAGATGGAAAAGGTGGGACAGCCCATTGGAACTACAACCACTTCAGAGTTTTTGGTGTCAAGTCACACCATCTCACCACTTGGAGGGGTTTTGATCTTGCCACCCAACCTTCTAACTTACAGGTGCCAATCCTGAAATGAAGGGCCAAGACTAGCTGATTGTTATTTTTTTTAAGAACAAGGGCATTTACTGTTTTCTTTGCTTTCCTTTAAAATGAAGGCTAATAGAATATTGCTTCAGTGCTGCTGAAACACATAATGAGATCACAGACATCCTTCTAAAGGTACTTATAATTGCTTTGCTCTTCGGTGTGTATTTACATTTTGTATCCCTCCCAGCTGGGAAAAACAGATTAAAATCTGCTACTAGTCAGTGTTGCTTTCAGACTCTAATAGCCAAGGTTTACTGGGGCTGTTAATCACAGGGTGTGGTGTTGAAACTTGTTTCTTTTGGAATTCACAAATCCATGGAAAAGTATCTACTGGCTGTAGTTTTTTCATGAAAGCTGCTTTACATAAAATTTAAATTGATCCAGTTTCATACTTGTACCCCTCTGAAGACGTTGCTTCAAAGTGATTTTGGCTAGGGTAAAGACAACTCATTGCAAAGATTCTTCAAGGTTAAACGAGCTGATTGAGTTCCTTCTGCTCTTACTGCAAGACCCCGATATGCAATGTTTACCTTCCTGCATCTCTGGAGAAGATTATATCAATCCCTTCCAGTGAGAGGTTTTTCCAGAGAGTCTTCATATTAATCGTAGATTCAATCTTTTCTGGGCCATCTAGCATGCAACAGCCACCTTCTGGGCGAAACCCACAAACATCCATCTCTTGGTAGCCTTTGTTCTTCCCACACTGCTCAAGGATGATGAGTGCTTTGGCAGATGAAGCCAGCCCAACATGAACAGTAAGCTGTATTTTCCCACCAGAGTGAATAACAGGAAATTAAAAATGAGACCTGTTTTTAAAACACGGCGTGCAATAGTGCCAAGCAGCATGCGAAATGCTAGCTTCCAGGTAGGGAGTCTTGCTGCAGTTTATGCCTAAAGAAAACTTCCATAAGAGATTATAAATGGGAACCAAACTGTGCTTTAGTTTGGTTTTGTGGTGTCTTCTAAGCTCAGGACTGCAGAGCTGCAGTACCTTTTTAGCAGTTTCTGGTAAGTTATTTTGTTCCCTTTGTTCAGCATGGAGTTGCTCTGGGTAAGTGGCACAGGGTTCAAACAGTCTGCTAATTGCTGTGGGCTCCTCTGTGCAGCTTGAAACCTTTATCACATTTCTAATAGTCACTTTCTAGCCTTGTCTGATGCACAGATTGTGCAATATTCTCATGGAGATCTGCTTTAAAGATCCATTCAGAATAATAATACTCATAAATGAAGTGGAACATTGTGTAACTTTGTAATTACTCACCAGTGGCTGAAGAGTTGTCCATATTTTGAAAACTTGCTCCTTTGCTTTCTGGTAAACCACTGGCAGCTGCACGATATGGAGGCTGATGTTTTCACCAAGGCCTCTCTTGGACAGTTCCTGTGTTTATTAAAAAAAAACCAAACAACAAAACAAACAAAAACATAGACTTTCTAAGACTGTGGTAAAGAAATCAGGCTGGTCCAACTGAAAGAGCAATGTAGTGCTGTCTAAGCCTATGATTCCTCACCACTGGTCTGCAGTAAGATTCATTTGTGATGCCTCTCCCTTTTTTAAAATGGAAGAGACAAAAATGTGCTGAAGGATTTCCTAAGATCATATCCATGTGGAGCTGTCATGTTTCCAAAGGGACATTCAGTCTGCAGTGGGTAGGAGAGGTTATTGCTTACTGACTGGTCTGTGTGGAACCATGGAATATCGTGTCTCAGAAAAGATCCATGCTTAAAGGCATCTAAATGAACTTTGGTATAAGTGAGAGCCATTCCTATGAATGATCTAGGAGATAAACCTGCACTATGAAGAGGCACAAATGAAGGAGAATTCACATTATCTGTCCCCTCAACTGACACATGATCTGCTGCCTTGACTGGTTCATGTGAGCTCTGCAAGAGGTGACTGTCAACATGAGGAAAGTCTCATTTTGAATGCATTTAGGTTTGTTGTTGGTGTTTTTGTTGGGTTTTTGCTTGTTTGTTTGTTTTGATTTGGGTTTTTTTGTTTGCTTGGGTTTGGGTCCAGAATATGCTTTTCTAGTAGACAGAAATGTCACTTACTGGGAAGCTGCTTCTCTGTCATTTATGCAGAGATGCATTCCCACATGGGACCTTTTCCCAAAGGAAACAAAAATTATGCCCAGAATTGAGGTGAAAGAAACAAAGACACTCTTCAAAGCAGCAGATTGGCCAGATGGTTGGAAGATGGTCTGGAGAATAAATGTCATGTGGAAAGGATTTGAAATTATTTTGTCAGTGGAACACCGCTAACAAACAAGGCATAAGCCTCTTTAGTGGAAGGTAGGCAGCTGCAGTGGCAGGATGCAGAAGGAATTCATCAGAGGCAGAAAGCTGCTCATGGAAAGCAGAATATTGGTGGGAAATGCCTGTTGCATTTGAGTAGGCCACTACTAGAAGAGGGTATAGATGAAGTTTCCAAGGGGAGCAGGAGCAGAAGGTATCTGATTAGCCCAAGAAACCTGCAATTCTTTGTTGAAGTTCATTGTCTTCTCAAGTTCTCCTTTCTCACTAAGGATATTTGTACAGATGAGACTCACAGTTCTGTGCCACGCTAACTGGGAAATTTGCCCTTCAACTCTGGCTTCCTATATAAACTGTTCCAATTTTCTTGTCAGCGGAAACATTGATTAGCTGTGCTCAATAAACTATTTGACACAAGCAAGGAAACAATGGCTGCAGGGAAGTAAACACATTTAGAGAACAGTGCCAGCCTTTTTTCCTCTGG
This sequence comes from Psilopogon haemacephalus, assembly GCA_013396835.1. Lineage (NCBI taxonomy): Eukaryota > Metazoa > Chordata > Aves > Piciformes > Megalaimidae > Psilopogon > Psilopogon haemacephalus. The sequence goes on along the minus strand of VWZI01021435.1, from coordinate 954,643 downwards.
GCGCTGACAGTCTTTGAGAGACCATTGCATCATCTTGCGAAAGAATGCTGGCCTGTGTCTTGGCTTCCAAAAGAGAAAAGCCCAGCTGGTTCACAATTAGCATTTTCTTTTCTAATGCATCTTTAACATTTAATGAGATTCTTCCTTTGTAACTGCTCGACTACCCAGAACTTTGGTACAGACTGTGGAGACCCAAAGTAAGTTGTTAGGCTGTTCTCCTCCTGTGTTGTCTGGAGTGACAGTTCTATTGTTACCATCTGCCATGGAGTATTCTCATGCAGGACAAAACCAGAATCTGGCCAGTAGAAAAGGGCTGAGAACGTGTGTCAGAGAAAAATAGTTCACTATGTTGTAAGTGATTTCAGTATGTTATCAGTAATATGTGTTACTTTGTTATCTAAGAATCCTAACCATGGGTTTATATTCCATTGGATCGGAGGCTGTGCAACCATGGAATAACAAACAAACAAACCCCCAAAAAATAAAAAAAACAGTTGTGCCTTGTCTCAGTCTTAACCAAAACCATTTTTGCATTTAAGGTGAGACTGAAGATGGCCTCTGGAAACGAGCTCGCACTGGTGAGTTAATTCAGTAGGTAAGTCCCTATCTTTTGTAGTTGAAACATCAAAGGAAACTTTGAAAGAGGACAGAAGTTTTGGAGGCTTTTTTTTTTGGTGGAAGTGATTCAAAAGGAAGTATGAAGATTTTGTGTTGGGAAGTTCTTCTACAAGGGAAATGAAATCCAACATTATTAGCTGATAACCTTGAGTCGTTGGTGAGCTGTGGTCACAGTTCTGGTCCACTGGTGTTCTGGCCCACATTGTCATGGAGCCCTCCTCAAAGACAAATGATTTGCACAGGATAGTGGTGCTTACATCACATGGGCTTAGAAGCACCTGGAACTTCTAGAAAACCCCAGAAAACAACAGTGAGTTTGCCTAAGTTTTCACTGATTTGAGTTGCCAGGGGAAGGGCACAGGGTGATGCTTGTGCTTAGTTTTCTTGGTGCAGAAAGAAAAGCCAAAGTCCATCAGTCTGCAGGTATGTTGCAAATGAAGGGTTTTTTGTTTGGTTATTTGCTGGGTACTTTTGTGTGTTTTGTTTCGAATCCTGCAGATACCTTTTTAGAGCTTTAGGGATGTAAGAAAGTTCCAGAGCAGAAATGAAGGCAGTAAATAACAATATCTTCTTGCTTTCACAGACAATGAAACTAAAGCAGAGAGTGAGAGAGACAGAGAGATTGAATGACAAATTTCCACAGGCTGAATGGTCAGTGGCAGGATGAAAAACTGCACCCAGAGATCTGATCCTCATCTCCTGATAGCAAACATAGTTCCCAGAAGCAGTTGGAAATGTGACCTGTTCTTTTCACTAACAGTTTAATTGCTACGAATGTTGTCACTCATCTTACGTTTGTGCCCTTATTAACTGAGGACTTTGACCTTGGTGGTAGACTGCCTTGATAGGTTATTAAGCTGCCAAGCTGCAGGCAGGAGTTTCTGGAGGAGACACAGAAACAGGGTGAGATCAAGGGTTATTGGGTGGGACCATCAATCTGTAATATGGGATAAATAATTCAGAGGATCTGGGATTCGGAGAATCCCATGTGGTGCTGAGGAATCAACACATCATGGAAACTCAATATGATCTGTCAGCAAATGTGAGGTAAATACTTGGTGTTTTCCTTTAGAGAGAATGTCCTGCACTTCCACAGTCAGAAGTGCTGCTGGTGGAGCTTTCGTGCATATTTCAGGAGGGTGTTTCAGGTGAATGGAGTTATGAGAACCATGAAAAACTTAGTGAGACAGGTTTCGAAAGGAGAAGCTGTCTTTCTAGTGCTAGACAACCATGTTGGGCCATGTGACAGTGTCTATAAAAGCTTTGAAGCTTTTCTCAATGACCCTGAATTGACAGGTTCACCTGTATTTTTGGATCCATTTGACTGTCCTTCTCCCTGAACACTCAAGCTGCACTTGATGAGGGATGAGAACTTTGTGGATGCAATTGCTGATGAATGCCTTATATGTGAGTCCTCCCATACTGTGATCAGAACTTGTGCAAACAGCAGGGTGCTACTCACGTTCCTGGAAAATTATCTGCTCGTAGTATAAAACAAGGCAACACAGGACTGTGCCCTGCTGCATAGTATCAACAAGAAATACAAGAATCCAGGACAAAAGCTCTCTCTAAACCAGCAGAAATAGAGACTTGGAAAGTTTTATTAATGTTTACCATCTGAATTGGAGATTTCAGAAAATGGCAATTGACTTATTCACCCCAAAAGGTAGCGAATAGTTAATTTGTAAGAGAAATAATATCACTCACTCATTTTCCCAAGTGCCTAATGAAAGCATGGAACAACTGGGATGGGTTGTATGCTCACTGGATCAATCTCTGATCTTCCCTATGGCAAGAGAAGAGGTGCTGTAACACAGCTGATCCCATCAGCTTGGCAGAGTGCAACAGCATCTTGCAGAGGAGCTGGTAACAGGGATTTTAAGGAAGCAGTTGTGCGTAAAAGCAAGTACTGCTCACAAAGCCATCGCTCTGTGGCAAGGAATTGATTTCAAAAAGCATGAAGAGTAAGGCTATGGTTTGAGAATCAGGACTCCGGAACTCCTGTTACTTGAATTTTGTTAGGGTTTCTGATGCATTCAGACCCTTCTGGGATGTGAACATGTATCAGTGTTAAATCATCACTGAGGGTACTATGGTATCCAGGCTGGTTCATTTTGAGGCAGTAATTGGGATGGGTCTGGATAAAGCTACAAAGACACAAAACCGTGCAATCATGTTTGAACAGCTCTGGCTGCTCAAAACCTTCCTGAGGATGAGTTTGAGTGTACTTTTGCTTGGCTCTCAGCAGGAGGGCTTTATGTCACTTCAGTGATCCATGCAGGAGCCCCAAGCCAAGTCAAGATTACTTCCAGATGTAAATACTAAATTTTGCTATCTTTAATACATGTGCATGAGCTCACTGAAGACCGTAGGGCTACTCTGGTGAGCAAGGCCAATGGAACAGTACCACGAGATTGCTATTTAGCTTGGTGAAGCCTATCGAAATTCAAAGTACTTCCAGATTTACAGCAAATTTCTCTGAATTGCCTGGATTAACCACCTTTGCCAGGGAATAGGAAACCAAAGCAGCATCCCCAGCATGATTACAAATTAATTCCATACAGAGGGTGTCACATCAGGGGGAGATGGATTTGTTCTCCTCCACAGAGAAAGACTGACATCTGTTTCATTATGGAATGCTGTATTCCCTTGTTATATAACTTCCTGGTGTAGCCAGCACATGGTGTTTCACAGCAAACTTGTCTCATTGGTGTCTTTTCGCTTTAGGCTGTTTTGCTTGAAGATAAAAAACATGTTTTATTTTCAGCCAGACAAGGATGATCTTACACCCAAAATTAGAACCAATAGGAATCAGGAAATAATGAGCAAGAACATTGCGAACAGACAAATATTTGTGGTTTAGTGTACATGTCAAGTTGGAGTTAAGGTAATTTATGAGTCTCATGTGAAGGTATCACAGAAGTATTTTTGCTCCTCATTAGCCTAGAGGGCTAACATCCCTCCTGACTTTGACTGCATAATAGATTTATTCTACCAAGCACCAAGTTGCACTCAGCATTCTTCACCTAACAATGCTAGAATAGATGATATGCATGGGTTGGTGGTGTTGCTATAGCTTTGGTCTTTGAAAAAATGTACTAGTGCCTTGTTTTTCAATCATCTTGGCCTGACTGCTCTTCATTTTCAAGACAGATCGTCAGTAGCTGTCACCAAACTTATAATATGGTTATAGTCTTGAAGTCATCATCTTTCTACTACTATGATTACTTTCTTACAACTACCTTTTTCATTTCAGTGTCCAGAAGAATTTGAATATTTATGGGCTTATTTTTGTCTCCATAATAGAACATAGCACATAGAGGTTTTTTTTTCACATGCCTTGTTTCCATTTTTACCAGTATTATCTGTCATTTCTAGTGGATATTGGACCAGTTTTTCAAGTCAGTTTTACTATCTTGACTGGCCCCCAACTAGTTTCCAATTTCATTGTGTAAACCTTCTTTCTAACTTGGATGTGCTACGAACTTGTGTAGAAGACCTTCTGAAAATAACTCTGTTCATAAATACCTTATAAGAGTAACTGAACTCAAGGAAAAGCTGTTGTCTGTGCTAGGGAGGATGAATGAACCTTGCATGCAACTTGTACACAGACTCAGCAAATCTCTGCAGCTGTTCCTACTGTTTGGCTGTGGATATAGTGATATTTCACCCTCTAGTTTGAGAGAGAGTCCTAAAGCACCGAATCAGTAAATTATTTAATTGTAGCAGACATTCTTTCGCATACAATGGTGGTGTGTTTATTTTGTAAGTGTTTTACGAAGTCGATAAGCTACACCTCACACAAACATGGTAAAATGAGTTGTGGCATGAGACAGTCTATTTACTGAAGACAGAAAGAACCTGTACCATGTGGCAGAGAAGGCACGGTGGGTAAAAAGGATCCTTTTTTAAAATCAATAATAATATTTCAAAAAGTGCTTAAATATTGCACACTACACACACACAAATCTGGCAGATACTGTTTCAATTCCTAATTATCCTCTTTCTTCCATATTAAGAGTCTGCTCCATGAAGCATAATTTTAATGAGTCATAAGAAATAACTTTTTAAAAGGCAATGGAAAGCCTGAAACCAGTTTGTATCAGAATATCCACTAATTAAAATACCTCTCCCCTTTTTTTTTTTTTTTTTTTGTGTGTCTTCTTACCTTCACTGCTTCCCAGCTAGAATTAACCAGATGTTGTCTGAAGGGGCCAAAACCTGAAAAGAAAGGAAGGTGTAGATAGGTGCAGGCATGTGTGCACAGACATATTTATTCCTTATCTTCATATTGTTGGTTATGGAGGTTGAGATTTTTAAGATTGGATTTAGCCTTTATCACCCTTAAGGGAAAAGTATTTTGCACATGCACTGACATATAAGAACTGATCCTGAAATCTTTATTCATGCTAAGACTTACTTATAAGATAACCTTAACTGAAGCTGATAAATGTACTGGAGCCAAGAGGACAGGTCATGTAAATAATGATTTTGGGCAAGGATCATCATCCATAGAAATACAACAACTAAAAGCTCCCAGGTTGCAGTCAGTGTACCATTCTTACTGTTAGGGCTACTGACAATATGCAAATTTAATGAAAATGTTTGAAAGAGTAACATTTTATGTCACTTGCAATTTTTTTTTTTTTTTAATTATCAAATAATGGAAACAGAAGTATTCTGTTAGGCAAGATGCACTTTTTTGTAGAGCTGGGGCTAAATCTCTTCCTTCACTTTTTCCCTACAGGAAAAAAGAGAGGAGGACAGGGCTCTTTGAATCTGAGGTACTACATTTAATTTTATGCATCTGTTTTTTTGGTCAAAGACCCTTTTTAGGGAACATTTTCATTCTGAGCTAGATGGACATTTTATCATGAAAAGGTTTGATGGAAAACTCACACTGCCTTTATTAATCTCAAATACTGTTTTCCATCCAGACTGTTGCCAAGTCTCTGTACTGGGTGGCAGGAAAACAAGTTTGTGAAGGGGTTTAATGCTCTGACTTTTAATTATTTAAAAAACCTTAAATGGATAAATTAATACTTGACAGCATACGGTTGCTAGTTTGCACAGTGAAAGGCACTTGTATGTGGGGAGAATTAAATCTACATGCAGATTTATGACAGCTAATTAATGCTAGACTTTAAGCATTTCTTAATGTGTTAATACTTCATAACTGTTTAATCTTTTTTAATATCATGAAAAGCCTGGTGGTGCTAATATTTTTGACAATGTTTTCCCCAGGTTTAAGTTTGTATTATGGGGAGAGAACAAGGGAAATGGTACTTAACTACTTAACTTCATCAACAGGGAACATAAAGCCTCACTAGTTTCACTCTTCTTTCAGAATAAAACCAGGTAAGACCTACTCCATTTTGAAGCTGGAGTTGCTGTCTATGTTTGTTTACCTGTGTGTGCAGAACTGTAGAATTATAATGAAGTTATTCAATAGCTCATGGTGAAATAAAGGCACCTCCATGGTGCCCATAAGAAACTACCTCTTAGGATGAAATTGTTCCATGAAAAGAAATGACTAAATGTAAAAGAGATTTACAGTACTGAAATACCTGCAGCAACTTGCAAAGCTAACTGGCTGAATATCATTAAGCACTACATAATAAACTGGGCCCACTGCCAGTGGGTTTATATTATGAGCAGGTGAAAATGTGATGGAGGCATGCTGTGATAATCTGTAATATCTTAAAGATGCACCTATGTCTTTAATGGGACACACCAGTCTAAAACTGTTTTAACAAGTAGATTCCTGCACCTAAATGGCTATCTAAGGAGAGGAAAAAGCTAATAGGGTGCTAAGAAATGTTGCCCATCAAGGATATGTGCCATAAATATCACAGGAAAGAACCAGATTGTCAGCCTTCTAAGAGGTTAGAAAACACCTCTGTCTCTCTTCTGCACTCCCATTCAGCTCAACTGCAGTTCTGTCTAGAGCAAACCAAACTAGTTCTGCCCATCTCACAGCTNAAAAAAAGTGTTTAATTGAAAACAGCAAGATGCAAATCTCTTTGATGTAGCTTCACCCTCATTCTTCTGTCCTCAGATGACCTTCAGTGGAAAATTATCCAACGACTTGCATGTCAAGATATGTGTAAATGATTGCCTTCAGATGAGCCAGTGGCAACAAGAGGAATCACAAGTAGCAGCATTCCTTAGGAGCTTTAACCTTCTAAAGCTCAGGAGTCTTGTAGCTGGTGGTTCTGCCACTGTGATTCAGCAGTAGATTTAGCCAGCAAGAGAAACTCCAAATTTGGTCCTCTGTACTGCATGTTCAGGCACGCTCCTTTGGTATGTTTAAATTGAATGGTCTAGCAGTGATGAGGCAGCATCTCCTGTTTAAATCTGCCTTACCTTGCCACGAAACTGAGACCCTGAAACTTGTCATGTGTTGCTCTAATTCTGGACACTGACTATGTGACATTGTGATGCAACTTGATTTTCTTGCTTCAGAGCTCCTTTTGGGTAAGCTTTATCTAATACTAGCCTGCACTGCCTTAAGCTATGTGGTTTGGATCAGAGAGAATGTCAACAAAGATTAAAACATGGAGAGAATGAACAACAAACCAAAACTGGATGGCAGCGAAGGGGGCAGACTGCAGTCTCTTTCCTCTGACATTCATTTGATTTTTCTTAGGAAGGCACAGGGGCAAGTTATTTTCCATTTGGAATTGTTAGTATGACCATTTGCTACTGGTTTTCCCTCCAGGGAACTGTTTATGACCAAGCTCAAGCATGTGTGCATACCATCTCTAGCTAAAAGAAGAGTAAACTAAAAATCTTACCAGTCACAACCACAGTGCTGGAATTTGAATCCATGAAATCTGTGCTGCAGAAGGTGAATTCTTCTTGTCTTTCAGTTCCAACCAGTATTTCAGTTCTTGTACCTGTGGCAGACTTCTTCACTGGGGGCACCTTTTTTCCTTCAAACTGTCTTGTGCCTGTATTGACATGACAGAGATGATTTGTGATTCATGTGTCTTTCAAAGCAAAAATTGTTATGTATCTGTGTTCAAGATAGAAGGCTGACTGACTGGCTGGGACTGCCCCAAACTTCTTATCCTTTCTTCAGGCATGTAATATTATTTAGGAAGAACAGGTAAAGCTTAAAGAAACTTCTTGCAAATTATCCAGCAATATTTTGCATTGTAAACCTGTTTATGTACAAGTAAACAGAAAAGGAATTTAATTTCTTTGGTATCTCTGTAGATGTTCTGTTTTTAGCATAGTGTAATTTACTTTAATCATGATGAATAACCTAGCTACAAAAACAGCTCTCCATTTCCACTGTTCTTGGACTTTTTCTTACTGGCTTAAAAAACTCAGTGGTGACTCTGCTCTGGGGTAACTGCCTGAGTAGTTATCTGATCTACTAATCTTTACCTTACACTCTTTATAAAAGTGTCTGGGCACCTTCCACTTTAAACCCAAACACCAGCAGGAAAAATGTGTGTATTTGCTAAACCAAAACATTTACTCAGTGATACCCTTGAATAAGCAGCACATTAAAAAAAAATCTCACTCCAACTTGCAAGGTCAAAGGGACTGTAGAAGCCAGTTTATAGCTTGCCAAAACTGGCAAGTTCAATAGCTGGTCTGTCTTCATTGAACTGAAGCATGAGAACCAACAGGGGGGCCCTGAAATCAAAACATATGCACATTGTCACTGCCCAAAACAAAAGCATATGAAAGTTCTCTTGAGAATTATAACTATGTGGGCAGAGGGTTTTGCTGGGTCTTGTTTTGAGTAGGAAGTGTATGTGTGTGTGTATGAGGGAGGAAGGGGAGTAATATGCTAAGAATAGAAATCCACTATGTAATCTCAAGAGAGCTGGTGATTGGGAGACCTTAAGGAGGAGGAGGAGGAAAAAAAAAAAATATCTGAAGAAATCTCTTGGATGGGGTGGTGGCTGAATGAGGTCAGGAGCAATGGCCTGTGTCTGTCATTTAAATCCTCCTGTGTTAAAACACAAAGACATTTCTGGATTTTTTTTTTTTAATGAAAATACCCTGATTCCACCATGCGTTTCTTCTACTGATGAATACAACTTGTAAAACTAACCTTTGCTAGCTCCCGAAGGAGCAGCTAATACAGCAAACACAGAACCCTCTGCAGCCTTCAACAAGGCAAAATTTGCCACTGATGTCAGCGAATTACATCTAAAATGCTACAGCCATTCATTCTGTATCAGTTAGGATTTTTATTTACTATTTTTTCTGTGAGACCAGTTGATAAAACTCCCATGATACTGGACAATTATGAGCACCTTCTAATAATTATTTCCAATTTGTATTCTATTGAACAAGTTGGTCTAATGAAGAAGGCGTAGGCAAAGACTAAAGCAAGATTTAAGATCTACATTTACTTGTTACATGAGAAATTATGGGTTTTGTTTGGGACATCACAGCTGCTTCATAGATAAATATATAAAGCATATTGCTTGAATAAAACACAAGATATTTTATGATATATTCTGGCACATTTAGATCTAAATGCTAGATCCATGCTCTCTGAAACCACTGTTTGGACTGTAGCACTAGTTTTCAAATTTTCCACAACTGGCAGAAAAAGAAAAAAAAAATGTATAGGAAGATTATTTCACTAATCTTTTATGAAGAAGCTAATAGAAATGGGGGTGGGGTTGGGGAGGGAAACACCTCAAAACACATTTTAATGGCTTATTAAGTATTGTCTTCAACAGTCAAATTAGTCCCTTTCCATAAGCAGAGGTTAGCAGATGTGACAGTAATGATTCCAAGACTTTTCCAGAGTTGTTATGTGCTTGTGCAAGTGCAGGTGGTTTGAGTAAAGCAGGAATTTGACAGAGTGCACTGAAATTATTATTTTTTTGCACCAATTTAATTGATTGTTTCTGTTTCCAAGCTTTATGTGCATGGTATTATGTTTGGAGGAATAAGACATATTGCAGCTGTGTTGCATTTTTTGCAACAAGCACAAAATAAAGGAAAAGACAATAAAGAAAAAAAAAATCTTCTGGCTAGGCATAAATTCTGAAACCTTTTCTTTCCTCTAACATTTCTTCAGCTGAAGTCAAAATCACTCTTGAAATATTTTTGTGATGGTATGGTTGTGACTTCAATATTAGCACTCCCATGTGCATGTGTGCCCATAACAATAGATACCCAAGTCGCTGAATATTTGAGGTCTGTGTAAATTAATCTCCCCATCCATAATTAAGAAACCAAACCCTGGATGGTTGAAGGCAAGTCACAGACACAGCTGACTCAGCTAAACACCAGCTGTTTTTCTTCTTGGTGTACACAAACATGATTGGCATGGCACTCATCTTGAGGTAAAGAAGAAATGGAAACAAGTCAGCTATGAAAGCCCTGTTAATCACCTTGAATATTTTTTTTCTGTGCAGTTGTCTGATACATTTGAAAATCATCTGAACTTCTGAGCAAGAGAAAAATATATTTACTGCAAATGCATTCTGACCACATTGCAGAACTGCCAGAACATTGCTTGAGTGGCTTCTTAGTACTGACAGTAACAAGAACTGAATATGGCCTTCATTTAGAAATGCCTCTTTAATTTTTATCTCCTTTATTATTACTTACATATAGATTTTTTTATTTCTTGTTATTGGCAGGCACTGACCAATGCTTTAAACTGTTAAGTGGAAGTGTTTAATATATTCCAATTTTTATCTCAGCTGTTCAACATTTAATGAGAAGAGGGAGAAATCAAGCTGTTATGCTATTTAACATTTAACTGTAATGGGATTTTAAATAGAAATTTCAGGATCTAACACTATATTTCTTTTCCATTCTAATAAAAATAAATGATCCTCAGGAAAGACTGAGGCTGGTCTTTAGGTAGATGGAATGCAATGTCACAGAAAGAGAGGAGACAAACATTTCAATGTAAAGCTCACTGTTCCCTCTGGACCAATGCCTCTTTTGTAACAAACTCCATGGAAATGGTAAATGGAAAAATCTTACAGCAGTTTCACTTACCTTTTATTTTTGGGGGGGGGGGGGGAGGGGAGAGGGGGGTCAGAAATTGTTCTATATTTTATGTTGTTGCCTTATTTATATTAGTTCTTCTGCAATTCATACCATTGTTGTATAACAATGCTTAGCAATAATGGGGGAAAAAATGTATATATATATAATTTAAATGTAGCCAAGCTGATGGGCGGCTGTTATGATTTCAGCTCTGGTTGTCTTGCAGTATGAACAATGCACTGCTGTGTATGGACAGATTTTTCATATTTTATTTTCATCTGTTTATAGTTAAAACAGGTAGAGACTACTTTAGCAGGAGAGCATGCAACTCATTCTTCTTAGGTTGCTTATGTTCAGGTGCTGTTTACCACTCCTTGTTAGCCAGATTCACACCATATAAATAATTGTTTATCTCCTAATATGCAAAATAGATAGCGAGGACTTCCAGATTACTAGGCAAAACAGTAACATGCTTACAAGTCCTGAGAAGAAAACTGATGAGTCTTAGTCGGCCAGGAAGTTTCCCATATGCTGGGAAAAGTTGGTTTCTGCCGTTTGTTAGCATGAGCTGATCCATGGCATTACTGAGTTACCTTTCCAGTTTCTGTATTTCTTTATCTTTTATCTTAATTCACAGGATCATACAGGATGTCAGGGGTTGGAAGGAACCCAAAGAGATCATTTGGCCTTGAAAGTCTCCAGAGAAAGAGACTCCACATCCTCTCCGGGGAGCCTGTGCCAGTGCTCTGGGACCCTTGCAGTAAAGAAGTTCCCCCTTGTGTTGAGGTGCTGCAGCTTATATCTATTGCTCCTTGTCCTATCCTAGGGAGCAAGTGAGAAGAGCCTGTTTGCCCCAGCCCTCAGGTATTTATAAACATTTATTAAATCCCCTCTCAGTCTTCTCTTCTCCAGACTAAAAATCATTTTTGTAGCTCTCTGCTGGACCTTCTCCAGCAGATCCCTGTCCCTCTTAAAGTGGGTAGCCCAAAACTGAACATAGTATTCAAAATGAGGTCTCACCAGGGCAGGGTAGAGGGGGAGAAGAACCTCCTTTGATCTGCTGGAAACAGTTTTCCTAATACACCCCAGGATCCCATTCACCATCTAACTAATGTCATCCCAACAACAGTACTCTGTCAATTTACCTTCTTGTCTTTCATGGCTTTAGCTCATGTACTTTCCCAAAGCTTAACAATTCTCTCAATAAAACCCAGCCATTTGTACACAGCTGTGATGCTTTGAACTAATTGGAGGATTTTAATAAGAAATTAGACTACAGGCTGAGAAAGGAAAACATTGACAATTCTACTTCACTCATAGGTTACTGAAAATTTATAAAAGTTAGAACCCAAACAAAGATAAGACAGACTGCTTTGAGCTGTGCTGGCTGATGCATGTCTCTCTCCCTGCCTTTCTTAGCTGGATCTGTGTAACTGCACTGACTACTTTCCTGCTGCTAACCCACCCTGGCCGAGCTACCTTTGCTTATCTGGCACGTAAGACAGGTAGTGGGATAAGATTGGGAAGTGGGGGAAGGTGGTAGGGTGGTTGGAAACCCCTCTTAGGGATTCCGATATCTGGGAGGGCTGTGGTGTTTCTGCACTACCTTTTTTACTGTATATATCTGTAAATATCTGTTATATATTGTAAATATCTGCTTGTATATTGTGCAAAGCTGTAAATATAAAGCTTCATCTCCTTAACTTCCAGCTGACTGAGTTCTAGCCGGAGTTATTTCAAAGTGTGTGGGGGGGCAGTGAACTGCCGAACCACCACAGCGCTGCATCAAACTAGGCTTGGCACAGCTAAACAGCTGGGTGAGGGTGATATAAGGGATAAGATTGGGAAGTGGGAGAAGGTGGTAGGGTGGTTGGAAACCCCTCTTAGGGATTCTGATCTCTGGGAGGGGTGTGGTGTTTCTGTACTACCTTTTTTACTGTATATATCTGTAAATATCTGTTATATATTGTAAATATCTGCTTGTATATTGTGCAAAGCTGTAAACATAAAGCTTCATCTCCTTAACTTCCAGCTGACTGAGTTCTAGCCGGAGTTATTTCAAAGTGTGTGGGGGGGCAGTGAACTGCCGAACCACCACAGCGCTGCATCAAACTAGGCTTGGCACAGCTAAACAACTGGGTGAGGGTGATATAAGGAGTGGTGGAAGATAACAAAGCTGCAAGTGATCAGGAGAAATCCACTACTGTAAGAAAACACAAATTCACTTCAGTGTGCGTTTCAAACCTTTTGAAAGAAGGAGCAACCCTAGGGAGCCTTTGACCACGGTGCAAGTTGTTCCCGGGGCGGCCAAAGTGCAAAGGTAAGTTTGTTTCCCTGCAAATGTACTGTTATTTCCATGAACTTTTCACCTCCTTCGCTTGGTGCTTGTCTCTGCTATTTAAAAATTAATTAAGGGTTCGTACACTTGGGGTAGGAAGTTTCCAGGAGTCAAACACACCTGCATTCTGCTTTCTAATTTTGAAAACCGTGGGCTTGTTTTCATCTCTCTGCCTTATTTTTTACGATTTGCAATAACGAGCAGCAGGTTTCTCTCCCAGGTGTTTTAAAAGCCTCCATCGCATTGACAATGCTCACTATTGTATGTGGCTGAAGAATGCTATAAAAATGCCGGGTTTGTACTTATTTTCCCTCGTAAATCTTCTGCCTCAGCCATCCGAGTTAAAAAAAAAAAAAAAGAGAAACCCAACACAAAAAACACAAAAAACTGGACCCAGCTCTACGTTTTGTCATTCTGTGCCTTTTAAATGAAGAATCTGTAACTTGAGTTTGGAGTTGGACAAGTGAAGTTGTAGATCCGTACTAGCACTTGCCGCAGGCCGGACCGTGATGGCTGAGGGCGAGGGCTGCCCCCTCAGCCGGCGGCCGCTCTGCCGACAGTTTGCAGCGAGCTTCCCCTCGCCTCTCTCGCCTTCGCTTCTACATAAACTTCGCCAGACTGTTTACTGTCACCTCCCCCGTCCTTTTGTTTCCCCAGCCGGCTCACGACCGCCCTTCCCGCCTTCCGACGGCCGCTTTTCCTGTCAGCCTAACCCCGGCCGAGGCGGCAGCTGCTCCCGGCCCCTCCCAGTCCCGCCTTTCGCGGCTGCCCGCCGCGGGACCGGGCGGCACCGCTCCGGGGCGGGGGCGGGCCGCGGCGTTAGCAGCCCTTCTCAGAGGAAGTGATGGAGGCCGAGGGTGGAGGAGGAGGAGGAAGAGCCAGCGCTGGTAAGAGGGGAGGGAGAGCGCTCGGGAGCTCCCCCGCGGCCTGGCCTCCTTCGCCCCCGCCCCGTCTCTCCCCTCACGGCGGCCGTCTCGCTCTCTTCTCCTCCCTCCCGATTTGTGCCCTGATGCCGGGCCGGCTGCCCACCCGCAGAGGCTGGACGGTGGTGCCTGGCTGACGCACCGCCCGCCCGGGCCGTCCTGTCGGGGGGTGCCGCCGGCGCCAACTCTCTGGTCGTGTGAGGAGCCCGCCGCGCGAAATGGCGGGCACCCCGCGGGCAGGCCTGCCCAAAGCGCTGCAGAACACTTGGGCCTTTCTGGGAAAACTTTGCTTGGTCGCCTGCGGTCACGGCCGGACGAGCCCCGGCTCTTCATGGCCGTGCTCCCAGAGCTCTGCTTTCATAGGATCGCTTGAGAGAGACAGGCCGGTCTGGCTCCGCCGCCGCACAAACACGGCTCATGCAGGGCTTTTTGCCCTTTCTCTAAGCGCACAGGGAAGTTCCGTAAGTTTTAGGTTAGTCCGTACCTGCTCTGACGCAGAGAGGAACTTGGCCAGCTTTAGTTCCACACGTAGTGCTGGTGACAGGCTCGTTTCCAGTATGCCCTTGAGAGGTCTCAGCACAGGTGCCCGAGTTCAGGGCTTTAATGGCGAACTAGGCGAGACCTACTGAAGAGCAGAGGGAATATTGTGTAAAAACTACTACATTTTAGTGGCCAAATCTCAGACAGCATCAGCAAGTGTTAACCCAGATTGAGCAAAAACATGGTTTGACAAAAGAAGCATGGTGTAACAGGGACAAAAGGAGCAATAAACATGCTGCTTCTAGACTATGGAAGAACCATTGGGTTATATTGGTGTGGAGATGAGATATAAAGGCTTTCTATACTGCAGACTACTTACCCTTTCTTTAAATGTATTCAGTAAGAACTTTATGTGCTGGCCGTGAGCTGACTGTAGAACAGGAAATACGTGACCTCTAATGATGATTTTTTTGGGAGGAGAGTTGGGGAGGGGAGCAACTCAATCCTCATCTCCTTTCAGCAGGAGTTAATTTACTTGTTTGTGGCAGCAGACAAAGAGCTGCTCTGCCTCGCAGAGGCCGATAGAAACTGCTCAGCTATTCAGTATGTGGTGGACTTCAAAATGAACAAACACTATATTGGATCCCAAATGGGAACGCTCTTAGTTCTTGGTAAGGAAGCAGATTTTAGGACAGGTGTATCTACTGCACACGCTCCACCGTGAATTTCCAAAGGAATCTGGTGTGTGTACTGTTCCTGATTTATATTTGACTAGGAGCACTTCCAGGAATCTCTGTTCACGCACTTGTTTGGATAAGAGCCCATTACATCACCTCAGTTAGCTTTTGCATTGCTTTCCCTCCTGCTCTGTTTTTATACTCTTCTTTCTTAATTTGTCACGCTAGCAGGTAAATGGAGAGAAAGTGAGTTTATCTTCTGAAACACATTCTGAGTTGCTGCCATTTATCTAAAGCACCTACTTCATCCCCTTCAGTAAAATAATGATGTTGTTCATTAGTTCCTCTAGCTGCTCATGGCTAAATGCACTGTAGTCAGATCGCTCTATTTTCTCCCTTCTATCAGCCACTTATGAAAGTCAAATATTTGTAATAATCTTATGGGTTTGGGTTTTTTTGTTTTGTTTTGGTGGTTTTTGTGGGTTTGGGTTTTTTTGAAGACTCAATTCTGCTTATGTTTTTAAATAAAATATCTCCAGAGGAATGGGACTTGGTTTTTCCTGTCCAAGCAAATGTGCTATTGGGTACTTCAGCTCATGTTTACATTTCCCCCCATACTTTTTAATTTCTCTCAAGTTGAATATTTAGAATAGTTCTTCTTCTACCTTTTTCCTCCTTTGGGACAGTTATTAATTTTAGGCATCATTTGAGTTTTGTCTTAATTGTGTATACCTGTGTTTGAAATAATAGGTAATAGGCTGAGTATACTATACACACTATATATACACTTATACACACTATAAGAGCATAGTGAATCCAGCCATTAGCTGCTCTTGTGCAAATGGTGCTTTTCAGTGTCTGTCTTACTGTAATTAAGGCACTACAACTAGGTCTCCAGGACTGTACCTGTACCTGTTTTTCACAGGGTAAGATTGCTCACACTTCCGGGTTTCTAAGCCCATTTACAGATCCTCGGCAGACCCTACCATTGAGAAGCAGGTCAGCTGTTGACCTAGAACTTGAGGCTTTTGTTTTGAATTCAGCCTTGTCACAAAATCTTTTGATTTTAGAACACTGTGAAAATCAGATTTCCACGTGTTAGCCGTATAACAGCAAGACTGGGAAGGACATTCAGTGAGTAAAAATGTATATATCGAGATCTACAGCTCTGGAGCCTGAGAAATAGTGAGTTGTTAGGTGAGAAACCTGTATGTCTAGTTTAACAATTACATTAATGAAGCCTTAAATTTCCATCTGTCTTTCTAGGAAGATGGAAATCTCCCTACCTTCCATTAAATCCATACTAATCAGTTTGCAAGCAGTAGATCAGGAGTCTGGAAGATGAATCTATGATATTTAGGTAGTATGTAGGCACTACATATCATGAATCTGGCCCTCCATCTAGAAAAGCTACTCAAAGCTCAAAGATTCGACTCATCAACAATGATACTCCTTCAAGTGTAACTTGGTAGGAATTTAGAATAGAATAGAACAAAATCAGTCAGGTTGGAAGAGACCTCCAAGATCATCCAGTCCAACCTATCACCCAGCCCTATCCAATCAACTAGACCATGGCACTAAGTGCTCCATCCAGTCCTTTCTTGAACACCTCCAGGGATGGTGACTCCACCCCACCCCGGGCAGCCCATTTCAATGGCAAATCACTCTCTATGTGAAGAACTTCTTCCTAATATCCAACCTGTATCTCCCCCAGCACAACTTGAGACTGTGTCTCCTCATTCTGTTGCTGGTTGCCTGGGAGAAGAGACCAACCCCCATCTGGCTTGGTCTCCCTTGAGCTTCCTCTTCTCCAGGCTAGATAACCCCAGCTCCCTCATCCTCTCCTCACAGGACTTGTGCTCCAGGCCCCTCACTAGCTTTGCTGCCCTTCTCTGGACACCTTCTACTACCTCAGTATCTCTCGAATTGAGGGGACCAGAACTGGACACAGTACGCAAGATATCGTCTGACCAGTGCCAAGTACAGAGGAAGGATAGCCTCCCTTGTCCTGCTGGCCACACTATTCCTGATACAGGCCAAAATGCCATTGGCTCTCCTGGCCACCTGGGCACACTGCTGGCTCATGTTCAGGCTACTATATACCAGCAGCCCCAGGTCCCTCTCTGCCTGGCTGCTCTCCAGCCACTCTGTCCCCAGTCTGTAGCACTGCCTGGGGTTGTTGTGACCAAAGTATAGAACCTTACACTTGTTAAATCTCATTCCATTGGCCTTTGCCCACCCATCCAGCCTGTCCAGGACCCTCTTCAGGTCCCTCCTACCCTCCAACTGATCAACACCCGCTCCTAACTTGGTGTCATCTACAAACTTACTGATGACGGACTCAATTCCCTCGTCCAGGTCATCATTACAGATATTGAAGAGGATCAGGCCCAGCACTGATCCCTGAGGGACACCCCTAGTGACTAGTTTACTCAGACCGAGGAGCATGCATCTAAGATGTAAGGGCTGTCATAACCTCTACGCTTTCCATGCCACAGGTAAGGCAAGTTATATAACATAAACACGTAGGTCTAGAAGGAAAGAAAACAGGAAACAAAATCCTGACTACCTTCCTTGAAGAAAAAAGTCAGTCCAAAACCCAGCAGACAAACCTGAATCTCTTTCCATACTAGCACTGCAGTGAGTACACTCCTTCCCTTGGAGGAGAGTAAGAGAAAACAAAGAACACAAGAGAAAGTCTAGCTGGTTTAAATTTGCAAGTGGGAGGTGTGCAGATGTTGTGATTGTGGGCATGTTGTAAGAACCTATGTACAACAGGCTGGTGTGTATTTTCCGCGTAGTGTAATGGTTGTGTACTGAGAGACTCCCAAATGCTTTCTGTGGCAATTCTCAGTTCTCGTGTGTTGTCCTTGAAAAGTGGTTGGCAGACCCTCGCGTTGCACATAGCTGAAGTAAACTCTGTCCTGCTCAGTTACTGAGAGGTCTGTAGATGCTTAAAAATGTTGTGTTTGTAACCTTTGGAACTGCTGGCTGGTGGCTGGTCTTTATAGTATTACTGACAACAGATGGCAAATGGCTTCGCTGATGTAATTCTTGCTAGTGTTTCATTCCTGTGAAGTTACACAGTTTCAAAATCTCAGAAAGGGCCTCCATATTTTTTTCTGTGTAATGATTTCGAGCCAAATGAAATAAAAACATTTTATATTATTCAAATTCCCATGGTGTCATGTGACATTTTGGTAGTGATTGCCTTGCAGCAGTTCCAGATAAATGCACGTTTGGTAGCAATTTAAGGCCTGTGTCCTTTAAGTAATGCTTATTAGTACGTAACAGATGCCGTTTAGAAACATTATGCCTTTTAATAGGCTCTGCTTTTAGACTGCATGTTCTCATTCCAGGCAGAGTGTGGATCAGGCAAGCTTGGAGGTATGCTGTCGTTTATGCAAAGCCTAAGTCAATTTTCTGCTCTGAAGTCAAGCCATGTGTTTTTCCTTGTTTCTTCCATTCTGGTCATAGCTGCCTTGCTGTGTTTTTCCCCGTAGTCATATCTTTGGCTGATTGTCAAGCCATTACAATCAAAACCTTTTGAATTTTTAACCACCAGCAGTGGTTTCTTTTGTTCTTACAGAAGAGCCTGTGTAAACTGAATTTGAACACTCTCAGCCTTACTGTCAAGAACACAGCAAGCACAGAGTTAGCCCTCTGTTGCCAGCCGGTTTTTCCTTCTCTGCTTCTTCCTCCTCCCAAAAGGAGAAAAAGGGAAAAGCAGAGCCATGCTGATTTTGGAGCACCTTCAAAGGCATGTAGAATAGCTGACACAATGGCACAGAGAAGCAAGAAAGATGTTTGCATATTTCCCCCACAATTTGCAGCTGTTTATTAAAGCAAGTTCTGAGACAGGCTAAGAGGCTTGTGATAGCTAGGGCAGGTGATGTATTAATTTGCAGCCATATAATAAATTTAGCAGGATGGCAACTAATGGAGGAAGGTTTTTGTTTTTTGTTTTTTTTTTTTTCTTTCCCTTTTCCCCCTCAAATCAATTGCATTATTTTGAGACTGTTCTGGCTGTATAAATTGCTCCTTGCAAGTAATTTGGAGAAAGGATGCTGGGCTTTCTTAGGCAGACATACACTCTCTGCTGATGGGAGCAGTATATTTGGCAGATGGAATGCATTAGCAACTCAAATTATGTGGTATCTGAAACTGGTATCCCTGAAAATCTAGGCAGTTGTTTCCTATTTTCATCACTACATTGTTTTGGGGAATGTTGTCCTTTCTGACATCAAACCAAGGTTTCCAGGTACTCTTGGTATGCCACACATACTGCCATAGTAAGGTGTAAGGTGGCCTTAAGTTTCCACACCTGCTTTGCATAATGTTGATAACAGGGAACTATATTTAATGTGGAATTTCAACAGTAACTGTGATTGTGACAGTAGGTGTTTCAGTAACAATTCTGGTTTTCTGGTCTTAAAATATGGCTGTTTCCTGAAACCATCCTGTCGGTCGTCTGGCTTCTCCCTGTGGGATGAAATCATCTTCATGAGGATCTGAGTGATCTTTGCCCTGGATCAGAAGTGAAGCAACCACTTGCCATCTTGAGTTGTCATTTCCTGCCATTTCACTATTCCTTGTTTATCATTATGGGAGACATTTTCTCCCTCTTTTCCCTTCAGTTATAGAATGATTTTTGACCAATGCATCCTCCTTTCTGTCTTCCATCTTTGTAGAAAATTCTGTTACTACTACCTACATTTGAACTTGTCACTCATAAAATTTCTAGTGCTGGTCACAGAATCTTTTCTGTCATTTTCCTTTCAAATCAGCCTCTTTGAATAACAAAAACACTTCAGTGATGCATTTCAGTCTCATTCCCATTTCTTTGCTTCAGTTTCAAGAGCCAGACCTTAATTTGAGGTCAAGCCTGGACTTTGAACTTCTGCTGACAAAGTTACTTTGGCTATGGATGTGATAAAGTGAGACGTAGTACTGATATAACTGCTGGAAAAAAAAGTCACTGATAGGGACACAGTCCGTCTGGAAAACTTGTTTATTTTTTTTGTATATTTCATTTTGACAGTAGGCAACTAATTAAGTTGACAAATTTAGATTTTTTTTTTTTTTCTTACATATGCAAGAGCATTCGTGCCACTGCCTCGGAGTGAGACATTTCCAGGAACATTTCTGCCGATTTCTTGTTCGTATGATAAACAGTGTATAGTAAGAACTCAATTCAGGCATTCACAGCTTCAGAGATACTAGCAGCATTCCCTCTGAATCTATGGAATTTCCTTGAGGAAAACCTGATGTGACCACAAACCTTAATTAATTGCAGTCCTGAATGTCCCTGTTCTTCAGGACATCTTCCCTGAGTTTTTGTTTGTTGTTTGTTTTTTATCTAAGCTCTTGAAGGAAAGTTAAATGTGCAGCAGTTTGAATTCCTTGATATGTCATACTTACAGCTGGTAGCATTTCCATGGTTTAACAGCATGCTACAGTTTTTATTTGTAAACCCTGGTTTTGGGCCATAATACCTCAGCTTTTTTCAATTATATTAGATTAGAACTTTGTGCAACTCATGCCAGTCCAGATGTGCATTCTGTGTGTAGTAGGAAAGAGGGTAGCCTGTTTATGTAGAAGTATTTTAATTTATCTGTATTAGGAGCTGGGTGTGACTTTATTTTGATAACACAGCTAAAGATCCATTTGAGGGAAAATAGATATTGCTGGAGATTCTCTTTGCTGGAACTTTCAGTATGGGAGAGCTGGAGATCAGAGTTGAGCAAAAATTTCTTCTATGTGCACTTGCCGTTATGTGATCCCTTCAATATGCATTTGCTTTTCTAGCTTTGAAAACATCTTAAGGTCGTTTCATCTGAGTATATTTTCAAAAGGAGCTAAAGAATTGAACTAATTGTTTAATTTGTTTGTCTGTTTGTTCACCCTTTCATAAATTGTGCAGATTGCTTTAAGTTTTGGTAAGGAAATCAATGTGTTATGTAGACCCTGGTGACATGAGGTTCTGAGAGCTGTCATAGCTCACTGAAGTGAGTGGAAATGGAAGGTGTTTGGTATTTTTCAGTTAGGTTTGTTTAGTCTCTGACTTTGCTTATCTACAGTCTGCTATGTACATGTATATATGTAAAGGTTTTTTTCTGTCCTTTTCTGAAATCTCTAGTAAAAATATGCTAGCAGGACAGGGATGGCCAACATGACAGCATCCTGCATTCAGCATGCCCTGCAGTTGAGTGACAGGTTGCACTAAAGACACCTATGGCTACAGGTGAACTCATCTACTTAATCTGTGTGGTTACTTAACTGGGTATGGGATTAAATTATTTATTTCCCTTCTGCCTTCATTTATTGATTCCACAGCAGAAAATTATTTACAGATAGCCTTCTGGAGCCATTTTTGCCATAAGCACTTGCCACTGTGATAAATGGCATTTTAAAATTGAAACATAGAGACCTGCAAATGCAAATGGATTTTTTTTTTTTTTTTCATCTTAGCATGTTCCAGAAGTGATTGCTCTGTTAGTAATGGTGAAAAGCAGTACACTGGGGAAGGACATTGTTTTCATTAGTGATGTACAGCATGTGGTTAAGAGCTGCCTTGCCATTTTGGACAGACATCACACCATGGTGCTTGCCCACTAGTTCCGTTGCCACCACATGTTGTTATGATACTGAAGTTTCACTTACACTAGAACTTGGGTTTTTGACATATACTTGCTCAACTGCATGCAGGATATGAGAGTCAGGTTCTGTCTGTGCACCCGGGAATGTGCCAAAGACCTCTTCCTTCCTCTGAAAGGTTAAACAAATAAGATTGTCTAATGATAACCACATGCACCGAGTAGTTCAAGCTCATTGGAAGGAAAGGAGAACTGTTGATGTCAAGCACTGCTTTTTGACACAGAGCTCTGACTCCTGTGAGAGTCAGGAAAATGGTTTTGTATATGTACATGCTTTAGAAAGGAAAAAATTCTTTTTAGATCCTAGACACTGTCATGGTTATGCTGCTGTAGTGTGGCAGTGACAGGAACAGGAGAACAGAGAGCAATTTATGTTATATGAGTTCTTTGTCTTTTTATGTTGTGACTTCAGAGGCACTGATAAGAAAAACACCCTTTTGAAGTGGTAGATAAGACATACACTTAACTGATAAGAAGCCAGAGAGAAGGTGATTTGTTGGGGGCTGCAAAAACACACCTGTCTTAAGAATAAATCTTACGAGTTCTGGTCTCGGTTGCCTGGTTTAATTACAAGAACACTCACTCCTAAATATTGACATGATATACTGTTTGTGTTGGTGCACGTTTGTCTCATATTACAAAGTGGCTTAAAAAGAAAAAAAAAAAAGGAAAATGCTCATTTGACAAAACTGTCAGAAACACTTAAAACTTGCTGAAGGGTTTTAAATATTAATTTTTTTAGTCATAAAAGAAATTGAAAATAAAGTTAAAAAGAAATTAAAGCAGTACTGCTACCACAAGAATTAGAAATGGCAAAAGTAGATACAAAATAGTGAAGCTTGGAAGTTGGAAATGTTAAGTTTTATTTTATCTATCTTGTTTCTGCACCACTAGAAATCAGACTTTAGTATTTGTCATATTTTTATTACATGTAAAACTTCATAAAAATCTGCAAAGGTGCACAGTGCAAAGACAAATCCTGCAGTCCTGATGACTCTTCTGTAAACACACAATTCTTAATGGATGCATGTAGTATCATCCTCCCTGTTTGTAGAACACGAAAAAGTAGTTGTAGGATAAATGATTAATTCACTTCAGACATAACACTTTTCATGCTTCATCTACGGTGAGGTTGATGTATTTTGCTTTACAATCTGGCTGCATCCTAAATGCTCTTACAAATCTCTGAAATGGGCTTTTCAACAAGTAAGTCTTCCCAGGGAGTACCAGTGATACCTTAATGCATCCTAACCCAGTGGTGTGTCTAGGCTGGAAAAAGCTGCATCATGAACTTTGTTGGCTTAAGGAAACAGTATTAATAAGCTACATATGAATGCAGGCATAGAAACTTCTCAAAAATGAAAACAAATGCCTAATCATGCTCAAAAAGGACTTAAATATATTTGCAATACATACTAATGGAAACTTAAATTAAAACATCTTTACAAAGAGACTGAGTTGATTGCCCCAAGCTGTAGCTGATTTGTTAGGTAATGGCAAAATAGTACAATTAATACATATTTACTAAAATGACTGGTCTAATGAAAGAGCTTGAGGGGTATAGTGATGATTTAAATTGCTGTAGCATTATATGGATAACTGTGGCTATCTATATTCTAGTTAAATTATTTCTATTGTGGCACAAGATCTAGTTTCAGAGGATATAGAAGGATTGTGACAAAAGAATCTTCAGAATATCTGATTGAGTCAAAGCATGTCATTTACCTTCAGGCATTAGAGCAATCTGTACTTTCACTTGTGGAATTTCACATACAAGTGCATGTGCACCATGTGTTTTCTGTTGTATTGAGAATAAATTCTTTTGCCCATGGAAAAATATTTCCTGTTTGCTTTAACTGATAGAATGAAATTCTTGCTGAATCTGTAATGAGGAGAGTCTGTATTTAATCTGCAAAAATTAATTTCCAGTTCATGGTAGAATATTTTATTTCATTTGTTATTTATCTACTTGATGCAGAGCATAAGCATGTTAAGCTTATCTGGCTGGATTCCCACATATTGATCTTTTAGGATCATAAGTGAAGTGAACTTTAACCTCTCAAGAAGGGTATTTGTTCCATACCTTGGAACTAGCATAAAATTTGTGTCTCTTCTGGAAAAAATCAGAGGTGGAGTAGCAGTGGGGTTAGAAGAAGCTGAGTTCAGGAATCAGGACTGAAGCAAGGGCCTTAGTTTATGCCTCACTGGCAGAGCTGCTGATATTTTACACTGAGGTACCTATAGTCACTGGAGGTTAATATCTCATAAAGATGATGAGTTGTATGGGCATTGCCTATTTGGTTCTATGGTTGGTTTTAGCTGTAGCTTTTCACTTTAAAAATCAAATTCTTAGTGAAAACTGATGACAGATCACTAGAGTGAGAGGAGATGTGCTTACACATCCTCACTTGAGAATGTGGCCCAGACTGCTCCATGGAAACAACAGAGAGGAGAAGCAGCAGCAGCGTTAGTTTTTGCTTTGAAATCTGTTTTCTGTGCTTGAAATGGAAGTATGCCCATTCAGATTTCTCATTTATTTATCTCTAGATAAGTTTTTCTTTTCAGTGGATTTGCATGCACCTCCTCCGCCTTTACCCTCAGTGCTGGTACCCTGTGAAAGCCAAGATCTGGTACCTGTCTGTCTGTAAACCTTCGTTGTCAGTGCGGTGTAGTACCTGCCTTGACCTTGTTTGCTAGCTTTGGCTATTTAAGATGGGGGCCACTTCAGCACGGATGGCAGGAATCCCTCTAGCTCAGCAGGCCTTGGGATCTAAATTTACTTTGCTTATGGTTTATGGTCCCTCCTCTGTGGCTGCAGCAAGGGGCCTCTTTTTTATGACTGCCCCTCCGGCCTCCCTTTGCTCTCCCCTTCCTTGCTCCCTCCCTCCCTTCCCAGATGGTAACTCTTTGTGCACATCGCCTGTCTGAAAGCAGGGCTTGCTGGGTGCCTAGCAGATTGGCTGCCACAATGTGCTCTTTTGTTGCTGCTAGGTAAGATCAAGTTCGAAATAAATCCTGCAATTCAAATGAGGTTAAAAGGCTGTCCTTGGAACGTCACAATTTCGGCATCCCAAGTTGCTGATAAGGGGTCTCAGACTGAGCAAGTCACAGGAGAGTAGTGCTGCTTTGCTTTTAAAGCAACGTTAAATTATTTCACCTTTGATTCTGGAACCTTTGTACATCCTGTTAGCCAGCAATAATTCTGGTATTCAAATGCTTAATAGCAACAGTTATGGTTAGTTTTTCGCCAAGAGTTTTGTATGTTTGTTTGTTCGTTTATGCTTTAAAGAAAAAGCACAGAAGGGCCAGAAGGGCAAATACAATTTCTTCATACTGGGTAAAACTGAGAAACACATTACTTAACTAAAAATCAAACAAACAACTCCCCTCCCCAAAAAAACCCCAAACCCAAAACCAACTAAAAAACCAGATCGAATGTGTGATTTTTCTCCTGCCTATGGCAGTTGAGCAGCTTTAGTGGTTGTGCATGCATGTACAGGTTTGGGGAGGATGTTCACAAACACCAGCCTCAGCACAACTGGCTTCTCAAGGGCACTCCAAGGGTCTGTACTGTCCCTAATGGAACCTCGGTCTTGCTGTCACTCTTCCCCTGTTCCCTTATATACAGAAACCAAGACAGATTTATTTTCTTCATGAAAAATAATTAGGTTTAGACAAGTTCAATAGAAGTTGCCTTTTTTTGTTTGTTTAATAGAAGACTATTTCCAGGGAAAGCTGTATTAATGGAATTGCTCAGTAGTTCTCCCTAATGCATCATTATTTAATGTGACATTATTTTATCCTTCAAATGGTCACTGTTAGCTTAGAATACAAGCATAAGATGTACCAGAAAGTTAGTGTAACTTTGAAGGTATTAGTTGTTTTGTTCAGTGAGGAGAAAACATTATTGTGATTAATAAGTTGCTTTGGCAGGGTGTAGCCTTGTAAGCAGCATCTCATGAATAGTATTTATTAGCACAGCTAATATTTTTCTTTGTGCTAAACTGAAGCCTTACATGCTGCACTTTGGCAAAGAACTAATTTACTGGTAAATTTACTTCAGAAAATTACTAAAATTTTAAATAACAATCTTTAATTTCTTTGCCTTATGTGGCTGCTTTGCTTGATAGTGTTACACAGAGCACTGGGGAAGGCTGCTGCAGAAGGAAATTGCCACTGCTAAGTACTGGCTGGGATTTTATAATGTGACTCAACTTGCCAGTGTAGCAATGCTGGTTTTGCTCCCATTTTGTCACATACAAACCTACTATGAAAACCATTTACAGGGTAGCTTCTGTTCAGCATTCTGACTACATAGCTTTGCTGTCAAGCTTCAAGATGTAAGCTGATTGCTTGCAAAGGGCAGGAAAATAGTGTTTAAAGCATTTTAAGCAGTGCTGGGTGGTGGTGAATGATCAGTTGTATTTTCTTTCCTTTTTGCTTTATCACTACCGGAGGGAGGGTGGTGGGAGTGTGGATGAATAGTCTGACCTAGTACTGAAAATCCCATGCTCCCATTTTTATATGGAAAGGTATCATTTTCAACATGGCACTTCTATGATTCATAGTTTCTGAATCTTAATACAGACAGTTCTTGCAACAGCCTCTGTAAGACTGTTCATTGCTGCAGTTGTTTACTTTGCACTTACTATCAGTGCAGTTATTTCTCATTAAACCTGGGTCACAGGAGCTGCCATGGGAGAGCAAACCATGATTAAAAATGGAGGATTCAGAATGAAGACTCCAACTATGCCAGTATGGTGGAGGGTTTTGTCCTCACTTTGGGGCATATAAAATTTTCATGTGTAGCTTGGTTGTTGAAAGCCTCTTAATTTGAAACTGTTTCCTTCCTGTGATAGAAGACTGGCAGACTACTATTACCAATTTTCTGATGTTCTTTATCTTGGGCTGGTGATGAGCCACCTATCAGTCTGGTTTGTTTCTCAGGAACACCAAGTTGGATCTTGTCTTTAGCTAACAAGCGTCAGATATACATAATTTTTGTTTGCATGCAATTAGCAAATACCTTGCATGAATACCCTTTAACATTGAGTCACGTGGATTAAAAGTTTTGTTGCACAAAAGATGATGGTTGCTATTTTGGGAACTCTTATGCAAGTAAATGTTTTTTTTTAACATTATTTCGTTGTTGTGAAAGTGCTTAAATGAAGTTACTAAAAAAAGAGAAAGAGAAAACTAATGATAAACAACAGATCATGAACTGACCCATAAAGGGGCAGGCTTCCAAGAAAGAGTGGAAGCTTTGGAATTCTTTTCCTGTTATATTTTTGGACAGTAATAAAATTCAGGCTGCATTTTGAAGAATTATTTGTTCCCTTCCAGCTTTAAAATAGCTTACATACATCCAGAGGAATTTGAGGCTATACTTGTTGAATTCAAAGGAAACAAATGAGGTTTGATGCTGCTATGGTTCTATGTAAAATTGCTTGTCAGGAGCTAAATAACACATAGACAAGTTTTTACCGGCACTACTGTTTTATACAAAAGGCTCTAAGGGGAACAATAAGGGCCCAGCTACACCAATCAGCTGCTGAGGAAACAGGTTTTAAGATGCATGTTTCTTGGTTTGTTTAAAAAGTAAAAATACCTTGCATTTTGTTTTAACTACAGGTTGCCTTTACTTGGTAGATACATTAGCAGGAGACCCAGAGGTTCTGCAAGCAGACGCTGAAATCTACTATGAAAAACTCTTGAAGAAATCATCATCCACTCATGATGTTTTTTTGATCCCTGGAGGAGAAGAGGTAGTAGGCTGATGTTTTTCATGCTAGAAAATTAGGTGCTTGCAAACTAGTTTTTTGGTTGTACTCAGAGTCTATCTGTGAATAAGGGTAAACTGGTTTGGCTGGACTACAAATCTCTTAAAATCAGTAAATTCTGCATTATTTTAAATAGTTTGCATGCTGCAAATGAGAGCGAAACATAAACTACAAGTCTAAAACTCTTTGAGTTCATCTGAGGGTTCGAAGTTCTTAGTTGAGCTTTGCATCTTGACCTGAAGGTCTGAATCAGAAGTGTATTTGATAGATGTCTACACCATGGCACAGCTCTGTGTTCTGCCTCCACTGTCCAATTTACACTGGTATTGCTATACAGCGTAGCTTATGTTTCCAGTCTTTGCAATACTTATATGGATAATTTTAAATACAAAATTTTCGGAAGAAATTCTGGTCTTTGATAGATGGCATAAATAGTGTAGTTGCCAGTGCTTTAAGGGGTCCATTCCTGAGCCACCTGAGGGGAGTGAACTGGAGAGGGCTGAGCCACCCATTAAAAATTCTGCCTTCAGTCAAGCTAGGAAACCTTTGATTCTGGGCATTTTCTACATCATAAAAGATGTGCTGGGCTATCGAACCAATAAGTTGAAATATTTGTTTGGAATATGTTGGCATTGCTACAATTTAGGAAAATACTATGCAGTATTTTCCAGAAAAACACTGAGGTGGGCGGCTTCATCTTTGAGTGTGATTGTAACCAGCTTTTAATACTCTTTTAATGCCCTCTAGTGGACCGTCTAGGGTTAAATACAAACAAACCTGAACGTGCAGATTCCAGACCCCTCAGTTTAGGATTTCTGTGTCCTTACTCCAGCCTTTCATGCCTGGGTGTGCTTTTAGAGGCTCATTTGCTGTTCTGTTAGAAGTGAGGGAGAGTTAAAATCCCAGGCAGTGCTGTCTCTGTTCTTGCAATAGGAACACAATGAGATCAGTTAAAGGTGGACTTCTGTTTTTTGATTCAGAACTTTCTTGATTTTGTGGCTTGTCATCCGCCCTTAAATAGATCACGTGAGTGCTTTGAGTCTCATAGCAACACATTTCTCTTTGCATTCATTTAATTCAGGTCTAATCTAATCTGCAGTCAAGGGCATGAGTAATGGTAATGATCTTTTCTATTGGAGTTTTTTTCCTTATACTTTATAATAAATAGTTCAAATAATGTTGATATTTTGCAGTTAATAATAAAGTAAATGAAATAAGGTAAAGCTCCTATCCCCAGTGAACATCTCAGCTAACAATCTCTATTATATAACTACAACCTGAAGGAGGATGATTTTGGTGTCTGAATAATGGCTGCAGTTACCAGGGTGGGTTTCTAATTTTTTTTTTATTTTTTCTCTAATCATCTGAATTAAAGCAGGTTCCAAGTGGCAGGAGTGGCAACCATGAATAATTATTTAGCAAGTGTTAAGTAGCTGTCAGCCCACTTTCTCAGGTCACAGAACTTCTTTTTGGTATGGCATGGTCTTTGGTCAAGCATTCAGTACACAAATAGCAAGGATTATTGCAAGTCAGGGTGGAAGGTATGTTACCTTACAAACCAAAATAACAGTCATAGCAGTGTTGGAAATAGTACTGGCCTTTTTGTTCCAGCAGTGCTCCCAGGTGCCATAATGACATTGATGCTCTTATATTTGAGGTACGCAAAGAATGGCTGAACCTCCAGAACAGTCTGAGATTTCAGAAAACTCATAAATACAGGTTTCAGGCAGTTTTCAAGTTTTTTTCCTTGGAGTCCAGTGTTTGCATAGATGATCCCAGGATTCTGGCACTCACAAACTGGTGAACACTGCTTTCAGCTTGGAGTTGTTATCTTGAATAATCCATATTCATAGTACTCCTTCCATGCTCTGAGAAATATTAAATGTGTCACGTGACTGATTTGAGTTTCATAGCAAACTGACAAATGGGTGCAATTAGAGAGAGGCACACCCACACACACACAATGGACCAGATTTTTGAAAGTACAGTACATACTGTGCTAAATTATACACGCTCTTTGCCTGTACCTAAACTTACATGGGAGCATTTGCAATATTCATATGGAAATCGTCATCTCCATGCATATAGAG
Source organism: Psilopogon haemacephalus (assembly GCA_013396835.1). Lineage (NCBI taxonomy): Eukaryota > Metazoa > Chordata > Aves > Piciformes > Megalaimidae > Psilopogon > Psilopogon haemacephalus. Next base: position 925,097 of record VWZI01021435.1, on the reverse strand, counting down.
CTGTTTGAGCACAGTAATTTTGTGTTTATGTGCCACATCATTTAGAAGTTTAGTCTAAGACTGAGAGCTTGAGAGCTGCATTTTGATTTTAGCTTTGCCTGCAACCTTGTGCCAATTATCTATCCTCCCTGTGTCTCCCAGATAAACTGCCCAGGCACTGCCTTAATGCTTTGATACTCCCTGTACCCTGAGGCTTAATTCATTGTTTGCAAAACACCACAAGTACTCAGCTGGACGATGCTGTAAGAAGTGCAAGTTGTATTTGCTTTTATTTGATGTGTCTGGTCTTTCATAACACCATTTGTCTGCGTGTAACATTGTTCAAAGCCAGGTTGTGAACTAGTTATAGTAAGTCAGCAGTCTTCCCTAACTTGGGTAGCTTGATTTCTTTTAAATGAGCCTTACTTATGTTAACACATGATGTATGTTTAAGTGCCTTGAAGTTCAGGATTAAGAGGCTGTTGTGCTGAGTTTATGCCATAAATATTATGTACAACATATTGTAAGTGGATTCTAACACATGAAATACTTCTTGGGAACTTTGCAATGCAAACAGCTACAGGGCTTGTTTGTTTTCTAGGTAAAACTTGAAGATTCCTGTGTGTGTTTTGTCCCTCTCTACCGAAATAATCCTACTTGCAAAGTGTTGCTGTTAACTGATCCAAAGGATAAAGAGACAGGTTAGAATTGGTCAAAATATTTTGAAATTTGACTAGCTGTACTTGATTTGTTTTAAAGGTGGTCTGCTTGTTTATATATTGAAATATTTTGGGGGTTTGTTTTGAATGCAAAATAAATTCAATTTACCTATTAAGGATTTGTGTTGGTGGGCTACTGGTTAGAGGGGAGGACTGTCAATCACGGCTTTTAAATTCTCTGCCTAACTGTTGATTGGTGAAGAAACAGCTATGGTAAATATTACTCTTTCTGAGTTTGTGATTTTTTTTTTAATTCTAATTTTACTGAATGTGAAATTCAGTGCAAGAGTAAATATAGGTCTTACTGATTCTTAGTCATATTAGTTTTACTTTTTGGTGTCTTCACTTTATGATATATTCAATCCTAGGTTTAATTGACTCCTGTTATCGGTACTGATGTGTGAGGACTAAATTGGGAGTGAAACCATGTTCAGGAATTGAGTTAAATAAATTTTATTTGGCAGTGGTCTTTAAACTCTACCAGCTTTGCCTTGCTCACTGCTAGTGATGCTGTTGTTTTCCTGTTACAGCCGTGTGTCAGCTGGACAGGGATACACTGCAGCTGTGTGATAGGCAGTAGAAGTCAGCATGTGCTTACTGGTGTTTTATGAGTCACTGCTTAGATTATCAACAGGTTATTTAGATTTGATCAATAACTGTAGTTAAGTTTTCTCTTGCTGTTATTGGGATCACAGTGTTACCAAATATGGCAAAGAAACTCTCTTAAGACCGATGCTGGTGTCAGAAAGCAGCATTCATTTGAATTCATCACCGGACACACAGGGGGATTGATCTAACCAAGTGTGTGTCGAATGAGCATTGTACAGACAATGTATGTGACATTTAATGCATATTCACTGATTTTCCAAGAACTAATTAAGGTATTCATACGTTCCCCCTGAACTTATTAATATATGCAACTAACACCATGCATATGTTCCTTGGGTTATTTGGCATAATTCTCGTACCTCATCAGCCCCAAGGCCAGCCATGACCAATTTGCTTCCCTGTATATTCCTGTCCTTACATTCTTGAATGCTCAAGTTCTTTACACCTTGCTGAGCTCAGCAGTCCTTATCTGTTCAGCCTAGCAAGCATCCTAGAAGCATCCTTAGTTATGTATTTCTTTAAGAATACTTCATGCTTTTTTAAATGGTATCAAGAGTATCTTCAGACACAGCCTGATTTCTTCCTGCTTCCTCTGTTAAGTATGGAATATGAAAAAAAAATGGAAATGTAAAATTAGTAACAACTTTTTATACTGCTGTCATTAACAGGAAACTTGACTCCAAGTTGCATAGTACCTAAAGCCCAGGTTGTGACCCACCTAGACTAAATAAGGAGCTTTGGAGCTGTTGTGAAGCAACAGGGAATAGAATTTTTGAAATGTACAGCAAAGACATGAACCTATGCATTGACCCATTGTGCCATTTAGGGAATACAGAACACACAAAGCCTCTTAAACATTCAGCTTTTTAATGTGGCAGCAAGCTCAGGATGTCTGTCATTAAAAGCATAGTTGTTTTTTTCTTGTCTAAAAGGATAAGCTATAAACTACGCCTGAAAGGCTTTATTAGCCATTATTCTTAATCCAACAAAAGCAAAGCAAACATGTTTAGTACTCTATGTAAAGTTCTAAAATGTGTCATGTAACAATCTTTACGCTCCTTGAACAGGCACTATTAGAATCAGTTAAGTGTTCATTGTTCAGTCCAAACCCCATAACCAGGAAATGTCTTCATAAGGACAAACCCAAGATTCAAATCATCTGTGGTTAGAGGTAATTTCTGCAATGTTTTCCATATGATTTCAATTGGACATTTGCTAATGACTTGTGATTAAATAGCTGAGGGTAGGAGACCTTTCCATGTTATAAATCTAGTCAAAAAACTTTCTTGTCCCTCTAAAACTATTGATAGAGAATTATTTTCCTGCCATTAATTTATGTATTGGATAGGCCTGGGTGATAGCTTGGGACTGGATGATCTTGGAGGTCTCTTCCAACCTGGCTGATTCTATTCTATTCAACATATTTTTGAAGAGAGACAGTCACTTGTGTGTCTGTGCAGGACAACAGACTTGCTCTTCGAGTGCAGCTGTGCATACCTACTGATTCATGCAAAAAACGTGGTTGGAAACAGCATTAAGTTACTTTGAGCTACATGACAAGAATGGAAATCTGTGATAACAGCAATGCAAAAATAAAGAATTATTTAATAAATGCATGTGAAAGCAGTGCATTTAGCACACAACTTCAGCTAAATGGTCTAACAGTATTAGGAACAATGAGAATTAACGAGATAGATGTACACAAGTTGAAAATAATTTCCCACAGGAACATCTCAAGCAAGTCCACATTGGAGCCTAAATTATATGATAGCTATCTCCATTAAAAGCTTAAACCTAGCACAATAAACACCTTAATATGTTAGAAGCAACAGACTGACTGACTACTGTGACCCCCTTGCAAAACTTCAGCTTGAGTCACCAGCCCATGGTCACAGAAGCAGTCACAGAGATCAGCGAGTCTGGTTAGTTAAGTAAGGCCTACATCATCTGGCTTTTAATATTTTCTTTTAAAGGTATGATTTAAAGGATATTACTGGAAGTTCTTTGTTCTGGATTTTATGTGCTATAAACATGTGGTCAGCCTTCCTACACACATTGAATTTGACTGACGTGATTTTTTTTTTTTCCTTTAGATCAGTTTTAATAATTTTTATTAGTTCTCTAAAGTCTGCTGGTTGTGTGTATACCTAGACATATGGCTATAAAAATTTGAAGAATTTTGCTCAAATATTTTCCCCACGGTTCAACAGATTGGGAATTGACTCTTAAGGCAGTAGGCTGTCTTAATGTGGCGAGTCTGCCTGGGTTTGCTTACCTGTATGACTAGTGAGCAGATCAGATTGTTTCAAAAACAGTTCCTTCACAGAAAAAACAGTATTTATTAACTTAGTCATTGTTACTGAAGGAGATGGGCAGAAAGTTAAAACACTGAGGAGGCTGCATGATTTTTTTTTCCTCCCTTGAGGAAAAACTTTTCTTGTGAACACAGGTTTCATGCAGACAGGAGAAGCAAACAATCTTGCTGCAGCTGATCTCTTCTTTTTCTCTTGTAGTCCAAAGTGCATCTCCATTTTAGTTTTTCTTTACACCAGTGGTGCTCTTAGGAGCAAGTTTTCTGGCTGTCCCCATGTACCGTGCTTTAGTTCATATCATGGAGTTGTCTTAGAGTGGATGAACCAGATTACTTTGGGCTGAAGTGAAATTAGGAGCATTCCAGAAGCACACTGATCTGCTTCAGCCTCTAATGGCTAAGCAACAACACCAGGCTAAAGTTTGTGAATATCAGGTTCTCAGCACCAGGGGTTTTGCTTTGTGAATTCAGTTTGTGTTAGTCTTGTTATCACAAATGTCACCCACAGATTTTTAATCTTGCAATTCCTTTGAACATTTCTGAAGTCCACTGGAGGAAGGCAGCCAAGGGTGTCTCAGGATATGCTGGAGTACAGGTGTTTTATTGAGAAGCAATTGAAAACAGAGTGAAAATGTAGTTACTAAATGTGCAGGGCATTTTCAGTTGTGTGCTTCTCAGGTCTTTCTTTGGTATTGAAACAGCAAGAAGCTTTAGAATCCTCATTGCTTGGTTTTGCCACAGCTAACATGATAGGTCATATCTTGCTGTTCTTATGAGCTGCAACCTTTCTTGGCTCCCATGGTTCTACTGACTGGTCACTGCCAAAAATCCTGGCTAGAGCTTTTTCAGTTTAGTTCTCCAGTTCTGTTCCTTTGGCTGTGGTCTGACATCTCTACTTTTGCTCCTGGTGGCTCCCCAGCATTCCTTACCCTCTAAAATGATCTCTGTACAAAGCCTTGGCAGTTGCTGGGGTTAACTACACACCTTAGTCTCAGTGAGAAAGCTCTACACCTTTTATGTCTTCTATTCATATGTGATGGGATTTCCCCTTTCAGCCTCATTTCTATTTGCATCTGTAATGGTTAAATGTTAGATAGGTAAAATGATGTATGTAATACTTATGAAATAATATCCACTGTAATGTGTTTATTGTCCCTTCAATTCCTAAAGAAAATATTGTCTAGGATTCTGATCAAAATTCTAATAATAGAGACTGTGGCAAAATACTGAATTTAGCAGTTTAGTTTGCCTGTGAAGAGCTGTAAAGTTTCATTATTATTTAATATAGGTTAAAGGGGGGTTGATTCCAGTACTGAGATTTATATCTAATCTTCTTCATCAGATGGTCTGTCCAGAAGTAATGTGTAGCTTGTAGTTTGAAATGACCTGCATATTTCAAAGAGAAAATAGATATGGTAGCTTTTCCATGGGACTTGGTCTTGGTTGGGTGCATTTTTAATTTATTTTTGATGGGCTGAGTATTCTGTTCTGTTAGTATGTCTGTACAGATCTTTTTATGAGCATGTAAATTGTGTTGCAAGGGCTTACAGAGCATAGCATGGGTGATTAACATCTTTATAACACTAAATAAACATACCCCATTGTGCCACTTTCTGTGTGCTCTATATAATAATTTACAATAACTGTTAGGTGCCATGGAACATTTATCACAAGACATTTGCTACAAATCACTGAGTAAAACTTGAATTGTAGAAGAAAATGTAATTGGCTGCAGGAAAGATATCTGTCTTAGATCCTTGAATGGCTGCCATTGCTGCAGCATCTGCATGTCTCCCCAGCTTTAATGTATTTATTTTGATAAGACTCTTAGGAGACAGAAATGCTCCTGCTCCACCTTAAAGACAGGAATGTGGGCAACACAGCTATTCAGGGTATGCCAGTGCTGCAGAATGCGGTTCAGTGTCAGATCTCTGAGCCTGTCCTGTTACCAGAGCTGACCTAGGCTCTGTTACATGGAACTGCTTGCAGTAATTCACCATTCTCTTCTTCCAAGATGGAAATCTGGCAAAAGCAGCCTCTGTAAGCGTGCTGTCCATCTGAAATATTGCTATAATTGAGATAAAGGTGACTTTTTCTAAGGTGAGGAACCTAGTACATTATTTATGGAGCAAACTCAGATGGCATATCTCATATATAGCACTGCCTTTAGTTTGTGACTGAGGGATGCCATTCCAGCAATTCAGACAAAGGGTGGGGAAGAAGAAGTACCAAGTTTGATGCTGCTTTTTTTTCCCCCCCCTTTTTTTTTTCTTTATGTGTAGAGCCATGATGTGCACATTTCATTCAAATAGTTGCACACCATTGTGGGAACATTTGGCCAGCAGAGCCTAGAAAACACAAATATAATCCAGACCTGTGCTGGGAAGGGATCCATGTTTGCCTAGCAAAAGGAGACATTTCATAATCACAATTGCATTATGCTTAGTGCTTGTTTCAACTCAGTGTTCCTCAGTGCTGCATTCCAAATACCCATAGTGGTATGGAATCGTGTGCTTCACAGCCTCTCAGCTTCTTGCAACACTCTGAACATTTGCCTGACTGCAAGCAATCAAAGTGCTGAGGTTTAGCAAGCTAGTGCTTCCAGGGCAAGCCACCCAACTCAGCATGGATGTACACCATTAGTTGTGATCTGAAATGTATTGGACTTAATCCATTTCACCCAGTGGTGCAAACACAAGATCAAGCACATCAAGTCTTGAAATGCCACAATCGTTGTAATCATCTACACTGTGATTCACAGGGTTTAGCTGGTGTGTCTAACTTATTGTTGCCAATAACTTGATCTCTTATGAAGTGAACAAAACTGAATGTCTTTGAAGGAACAAGACTGGTAAGGAGAGTGAAGGAACATGTGGTCTTACAAAATATGTTTGCATTTGAAAAAAATGTTCCTCAAAGTTGATTATGAAATGAAAATGAGAATATGGGGAAGCATGGATGGGTTTAACTGCAGACCAGATGTTGACTTGAAAAATTGTAACAAAAAGCAAAGTACATATGTTTGTGTGAAATCTGGAGGAATGTTTTTCCCTCAAGGAAGGCATCCATATAGATAAGGTTGCTCAAGTAATGTGATGTGACTGTTGCTATGTCAACTAGTGTTCCCTTCCACACATTTAAATTATTGAATAGCACAGTAAATGTTCTATAAAAGTAGCTCCTTAGAAGGTGGTTGTGCATCTTCCTGTTTTCCTCAAAGATTTAACAAACTTTTCTGACCTTTACTGTGTGTATTATATGTGTCTGATCCCTGTGCCAAACCTCTCTTCGGCTCCCATTAAAGTCAGTGTTTGGCCCATTATGCTTCCTTTGTCTGACCCAGCTCCCTTTGTCACTGTGTGTTTTACGGATGTGTAACAGAGCAGCCACTGCTCGTTTGAAAGCAGAGTGAAGGGACTGAGGGAACAAATTGAATCCATCACAGAAAGAGCATGAAACTCCCATGCAAGTAAGTGCATAACATTTAATGAATTGAATCTGGTGCTATAAACAGGCGTCTGCCCTTGCGTGCAATGCTTTCTTCATTGTTAACCTAGTACACAAAGCTTTTTGGCATGTGCTTTAATAATTTATTTGAAATATAAGTTAGCTAAGCAGAATCTCCAGCCTCAAAGCCAGTGGGAGCTGGTTGAGGCTGAAACAAAAAGGGAAACTATCCTGTGCATACCAGTGTCATTTATATAACCTGAGGCTAGAGCGAGTAAATGATGAAACCTATTCAAGCCATTTCACTTCCTTGTGTGTGAATTTGTCTCTAACTCATAGATGCTTTTTAACTTAGGTTTGTCCCCTGTTGGGTAGTTTAGAAAACCAGTAGACTGTGCACTCTCAGAATTCAAGAGTCATGAACTTCATGCTGTTCTTTGAAGCATACTTCCCTTTTTGACTAAAAATGGGCATAATAGCTGCCCTATTTGAAGATAGTAAAGGCATTGGTGTTAAACAATCCTGAAATTGTGGTCATGTACTTTCTTAGGTGAATGTCAACTCGGTACAGATAATGGAAGTTCTTTTTGCTGGAATATTTTGCTACTTGATGCATTGGTGTTCATAAATGATCATTTTTTGGTGTTTATTCAGAAGCAGAATCTAAAACCTTAAAATCTGTTCTATAGCCTTTGAAATGACCTCTATGTAAAACTTTTCTTTCTGAACGTGGCTTGGGAGCAATTTCAGTGTCATTGCAGCTGCTTCAGTCTTTCCCTTGTAAATCTAATGGCAAGCAATGAATTCTGTAGATAGACATGTAGCAGTAGGGCTTAAACACTTGTTTCTGCATATGTAAAAATTCAGGAAGGATGGCAAGAAGTGGGGGTGCAAGTTTTGCATAGCACCTACACAAAGACTTGACTTATGTGTAGGCTTATCATACATTTTTGCTTCAGGGGCGAAGTATATCTCATTTATGTGGGCATATATCTGTCCTTTGTTGACAGATGCCTCTCTGTATGCATTTGAACTTCTGTGAGTATCTGTCCATGCAGGGATTTAGGAATCTGTACTCTAAAGGTATAGGTATCTAGAAACTCAATCATGAAGTCAGCTGAAAAATGATTTAATAAAGCTGATATGAAAACTTTTGTGTTTGATTTGCATGGGTGCAAATACAGACATATGTGCACGTGAATGAGAGGAGGCCTGTCCCAAATGCCACTCAAACTTCCCGTGCTACTGAACAGATACTATGCAGGAAGTGCTTCATTCATATGGCACACAGGTTGTCACACCAAAGTCATATTAATTGCTGAGAAAAATTACTTTCCCTCGATGCCTCTTATAGTACTGAAAATTAATATCATGGGACACAGAAGTGAAATTGTAACGCAATTAGTGTTCTGCTGTCTCACAGCAGATCAAACTGTAGTCAGCTGGAGGGAGAAGTAGGTCTGAGGCTGCTTTTAGCAAGGTTGGGAACCAAGTTTGTATTTATTTGCAGGTAATGTGTTCCCCTGTCTTTCTGTAGTTTTGGCAGTTTATTTGAAGCAGCGTTGGTGGCCTGTTGAAGATGTTGTAAAGACAGCTGATCCATCTAGAGATGGGCTGGTTTCGGTAAGGATCCTATTTTAAACAGTTACCTTTACCCTAGAGCTTCCCAGCTAGAACAATTGTATGTAATTGTCTCTGGTCTCTTATAGCTCATGCTATAAATTGTCTCTAGTCTCTTATAGCTCATGCTTTACAACCTGTGGGTTCTGGCCTAAGTGGCTTGCCAAGTGCTTCACGTGTCTCCCATTGCACAATGACACACACATTAACCCTCTCTAAACAATTTTCTGTGTGCAGTTTGTGATTCACCTGTGGGATTTATTTTGCTTTGTTTTTAGTTTACCCTCACTGCCTACTAAAGGAATAATCAGATAAACCAAATTACTGCACTTGCAATAACTCTTCACATTAATGTTGCTTGATGTCTGGTGGGAGGTGTTAGCACTCTTTGGACCAATATCTTATCTAACTAGGTATGACAGTCTGTTCATTTTATGAAATTATTCTTTAATGGTTTATATGTCTGTAATTCTTTTTCCAGAAAAATTATTTTTGTAGGATACAACTACTTTTTTTTAATAATGTGAGAGATCTGGGTAGTCTGTAGTCTTTTTTCAACTGAGAATTCAGATATCTACTGCATGTGTGCTTTGTGTTGCTGTGAGGCTCTTAAGTCAGTTCTGTTTCCCACCCAGCCCTCTGTTCTGTGTCCACTTTGGTCCTTAATTGTTCTGTTCCTTTATCTTTCCCCCAAGTATCTGTCATACATTGAGTTTAATTAGTCATTGAATTAACGAGACTTTTTGTGAATAACTAAACTGGAGGGATTTTGAGGAACAAATACTTGCAAGATAGAGCAGAAAGACAGGCTTTCAGTCTTTCAAGCATCTGCTGTATCAACAGGGAATGAAAAAAAATCTGAAAATAGAAAACTTGCCCCTTCTAACTCATTACTCAGAGGTAAGTTGTCATTATGTGTGGAAACTCAATTTCCTTTTCATTGTTTGTATTATAGCTTTTTTGGCACCACTTTCCAGCTTGATGACCAGGATAGTCTTATTCCTTTATATTATTATATCTCCCTATCCTGTTGGTCATCTAGTAAAGAAGCACAGCATAAAAATTAATTTGTTGTCTTACACCTAGGTTATAAGGTCTTTGGGACAGACCATATTTATTCTTTTTATAGTGTCTTGGTAGGCCCACTGAAGTTCTTTGATACTGTGGCAAGAGAGGTAACAGGGGAGAGATGACCAACATAACACAGAGAATACTCTATTTCACTTTTGGGAAGGATTAAATTGCCTTGATCCTGTTTGCAAACCTGTGACTAGTTTGCTGTGACTACAATCAAGATACTTCCTGCTGCTTTAGAATTTCTCTGTGACAACAGGTGATATATCAAGCTTTGTAAACTGTTTCTAAGTTATTCTGTGCCCTCTGGATACAGGGTGGAATACTGGGGAAACCTGTTTTTGCTATTCTATCTGAACTAATTTGTGAGATATTTCCCCCAAATTAAATGTACATGTTTCCTGACCTCCTCCTTCCCAGCCCTTTATTAATTTGGAAGCCTTTTATGAAACACGAAATGCTGTTCTCCACTTTCATTTTTATTTGGTCTGTTTTGGTTTGTTCTTTGAGGTCCAGACATTTGGAGAAAGGATCGTCCTCTTTGTCCTGAACTGCATTATTTTTGGAATGCTGGAAGGGAGTTCAGCTAATGATACATTCTTTCTACCTCACTCTGCCACCGAGTGTGCCAAGATACTCTGGAGATATGGTGAGGCTGTAGCCTTTTACTCGGTCAAAATGAAAGGTAAGGTCATTTTAGAGCCACATTTCCAGTGGTTCGTAATAGCTAGAAATGTAATCCTTTTGTTTATCTTTCAGTACAAACATTTTTATATCAAATCTGTCTCAGAATGAATCTGGGGGAACAAACCTTCCCAGAATCTGGATGCCATCCATATTACTTTCATTTAAACGTGTTGGCTCCAAACTCTCATCTCGGTTACACTGAGTGATCTGAGGTTGTTACAATAAAGTGTGTTTTAATGCAGTCAAGGGGAAGGTCATGCATCTAGGAACACAGAATGTAGGGGTCTACCCACAGAATGGAGGGAATGCATCTTGGAATGAATGATACCTGAAAAAAGGAGAGGAGATTATAGTGAAAAAACAGTTTATCAGGTGGTGAGAAGTTGTGGTGGTTCGGGAGTTATCTACCCCCCCCCGCCCCACCCCACTTTTGAAATCACCCAGGCTAGACTCAGCTGGCTGGAAGTTGATGAATGAAGCTTTATATTTACAGCTCAGCACAATAAACAAGCAAATATTTAGAATATATTAGAGAGATTTACAGATATATATAGTAAAAGGTAATACAGAAACACAGTGCCCCTCCCAGAGTCCCCAAGAGGGGTTCCCAACCACCCTTCCATCTTCCCCCCACCACCCAATCTTATCCCTGTATCTGTCTTACGTGCCAGGTAAACAGGGAAGATTGGCCAGGGTGGCTTAGAAGCAGGAATTGATTAGTTGGGTTACACAGATTCACAGAAGCCAAGGAGAGAGAGAGACCAACGGCACAGAGCTCAGACCCAAGCAGCTCTGTCTTATGTGTGTTTGTGTTCTTACTTTTGTATTTGTCAGCAAACCTATGAGCAAAGTAGACATTATAAATGTTTTCCTTTCTCAGCCTATAATATAGTTTCTCTTATTAAAAATATTCCAATTAGCCTCAAACCAGCACAGAAGTGATGATATCCTTGGATATGTGAGGAGCAGTGGCTGTGTTGTGTAAAGGAAGGTGTATGCACTAGGACAGTCCTGGCATGCGTTGTCCACTTGTGGCACTCTGAGTTTAAAGGATGATGATTAATTGATTTCATCATTATTGATTAACATAGCATAGAAAAGAAACAAAATCTATTTGATTGTTTAGGAACACCTGTGCCAGTACAAGTTTGTATTAATGCAGGTACATTGCTATTAACTGGTCTAAAGTGAAAAAGGCTTCCTTAGAATACCTCTGGGTATGCAGCTGAGTACGTATTCCTGTATAGCATCTGTGTTTCAGATTCATGGGTGTTATCTTGATTCCAGCAACTTAAATGTAGAGAAGGTTGTATCTTTGAAGGTAAATGTATTGTTGAAGTCAGCCATCAACTGTCACCTGTCCAAAAGGGAAGATGAAGGACAGATAAGAAATAGCTTGAGAACTGTACAGATATGGATTGCTTTGGATTCCATGGGACAGTCTGATGGTGCCTTTTCTAATAGAGTCTCAAAGGCCAGTAGCAATAAGAGATATTTTGCCCTTTTGCTACCTTGGCCTGTGCAGATCCTTGCTCATGCTGAGGTGTAGCTTGCACACCACTGTACAGGTCTACTCTACTATGGAGCCTCAGCCAATGATAAAGGAGTCTGTATATATCTATGAATATACTGATGAACTGGTCTGTAACTGGCAAACACGTCAATTGCCATAGTACATTTTCCTTTAAGTCCATAAATATTTCTGAGCAAAGCCTTTGGAAAGAAAGACTTATGTGAACTCTAATGATTCATGCTTCAGTAAAATAAATTTGCACAGTAGTCTGTTATAGGTGGAGTATTAGCCAAGTAGAAACTTTCTGAGTGAGCTGAGAGTCACAGTTTGGTTTTAAACCAGGTCCACATAAAATAGAAATTCTTCAAGTCCAGCTCTGTCAGCATGTGTCTTTTTTTGCCAGTGGTTTTCTTCTCTGGACAGCTATATTTGTTAGTTTTTGGCTTGGGTCACAAATTACTGCAGTCCTTTGCCAGAACCTTTTCGGGAAGCTTGAAACTGATGGTTTTGCTTCTTTTTGATATTTTCTGTGTGCTTTTAGAAAATAATTCCTCTTTCTGAAGTTGAGTGATCAGTTTCATGACAACTATGCTCTGTTTCTGTGTTCTAGGAGAGCCATGGATTTATTAGACCTCAAACACAATGAGATAAGATCTTCTCTTAGAAGTTATATTTCACATGGTTGTTCTTGATATTTTTTAACTTTTTTTTTTTTAAATTTAATCCCAGTATAAGTTCTTTTTTTCCTCTTACTGTCCTGATCAGAACATTTAGTAAGGGCAGCTTTAAGTACAGGACTTTATCTTGTGCTGTTACAGCTTCTGGTCCTGGGAAGAAATTATTTTCCTCTGTGCCTACGATGTGTTTCTGACTGCCTATTTCCACGCTCTGCAATTACCTGGCCATTCTTTAGAGTTTTATTTTCTTCACTAGGTAATTGAGACTCTCATGCTGATGTTGTATTCAACCATATTTCTCATCTGTGAATTTTCCATTATCTGCAGTATGACAATAAACGCGCTTCAGTGGAGCCAAATAAGCCAGAACTGCTCTGTGGAGCATGGCTATTTCAAACATAAGTCATCTGGGTGAATCATAGAGATGGTGACCAAGGCGGAGAGAGTCTGTTCTAGCTTTGCTGCAGATTTAGTGTGCCGTTACGCAAACACGATTTTCAATGGACTTCAGTGATTCCAATTAACTATCTTGGCAATATTGTAAAGTCATTTCCATTTGCCGGCTCCTAGGTGGCCTGTACAAAGTGAACTTGGTAATTCTGGTCCAGTTCCACACATCTATCTTATGAACATTCTTAACTGGATCTCTTCTGATTGTCTAGTTAAAGAAGGACAGATGGTCTTGTGCACCCGCTTTGCTCAGAGATGCAGTAACTGCAAGTCAAGGTGTCAAGACAATTTGGCAGCTACTGACACTGGCCATCCTGCACCTGTTGTCTAGATAAACAGAAGAGTCATTCTTCAAGGCTATCACTTTTAATGAGCATTAGACACCTTTATTAAACTAAAATTTATTCATGACTACACAGATCATCAACCTAGCCTCTCTGGTATGTGCCTGTTCCTGTCCAATGACGGGCATGCAGCATTTACCACTGGGTATACTAAAGATTGATGAGATGTACTAAGCCACTAATGAGGCTGATAAGACACTTTGTCACGTGCCAAGATAAATGTCTCCAATTTTATCTATGTCAGCGGCTTCCATATTAGACAGCTGAGGAGTTAGACCTCACTGAATGTGGCTACTTAAAGTTCTCTGTCCCTTTCTTTGCAGACAGCAACCTGAAGATGAAATATTTGGCAGATAACCTTCATATAGATACTTTGTTTTTGAGTTTTAAGAGTTTCTTTCAGATTTTTTTTTTCTTGACATGCTCTAAGTCTGTGAGAAAACCTCAAAAGAATGTCTTTTGTGTAGTGATGTAGGATTAATGACCACAGTTACTGACACTAGTTTTTAAACAATGAGACAATGTAATTCCCTGGAAGTTTTTCTTTTTTATTTACTGAGGACTAGTAATTACTGGAAGTGGACTTCTAGCACCTGCACATAAATGTCAGGAGAATGTAGAAGATTCATAATGCAAATAAATCACTAAAGAAGTTGGAGGATAATATGAGCCAAGAGTGTCTTAATTCCTTCAAGAATAAAACAGAACAACCCCCCTCTTTTATATACAGCTTTATTGTCCTACTGTTTCTGTTCTCTTACTGTTTCTATACTGTTTCTACAGTGGAGCTGCCCACTTGCAGACCAAGCTGTCTGTGGTACAAAAAGCAAGAGTCAGATTGTCAAGGCTTCTCCCTTCCCAAGCTTGTTGTGTCCTTTTTGTCAAACTTCAATAGTCAAAATGTGGAGAGAAGTAGTATTCTTTGTGCTGTGAGTCAAACCAGCCTTAACAAAATTAGGGCCTGAGAAAGCTGTAAAACATGGAGTTGAACCAGGAATAGATGCACTGTTGGCTTCTCATTTGTTCTTCAGGGATGCTCCACAACATGATCTGACTGTGAAACTTCAAAGCTGATACAGAGTAGGCAGCAAGGCAATCCTAGCCCAGGCTCTGCTTTCTGCCAAAGCCTTAGAGAGATGGGGTTTGGAAGTGGCTGCCCAAGCTATAATCCATTTCACACCTTTCTTAATACAAGTCTTTTCAAATTTCTTTTAATACCTTAGTAGGCCTGGTGGTATTCTCTACAAATAATCACTAAAATATAATAGGATTTTATTTTTCACTGATTACATACATTCATTTGAGGAAAAAAAATCCACATTGAAGCTAACCTGACAGACAATTAGCTGAAATCTTGTTGGATAATTGCTTTTGTCTCTCTGTTTTCTAGCAATAATGTTTTTAATGTGCATTTCTGAGGCACACTGAAGGTTCTGGCTGTAATAAAAATTAAATGACTACATACCAGTCAAGACATGAATTCATTAAATTTTATTGAAGCCAGAACCTTTGTTCTCCTTCTCACATACAAGCTCACACAATGGGTTGACCTTGGGATCTATTCAGCAGAAATATTCCCCACCCTTTACACAAGCACTCAGCCTGCTTAAGGCCTGTCCAAACATGTGTGTGCCAAGCCAACTTGTTCAGCAGGGAAATAGTCAGTATGCACAACCTTGTTTTGTTTGGGTCTGTTGGATGTGGGGACTGAATTGTTGTTTTTTTTCTGGTTTGTGGCTCCTTGGGAATGCTAATGGTTGTCTGCTTTCCTGCCCTTGTAATATCTGTTTACCATTTTGCTGGCTCATAAGTTGGTCATTTGGCACTCGTGACCTAACCAAACAGATCAAAGGCTTTCAAAAGGCAGACTGTATGAGTACTTCCATCTCCATTGCCAATGCCCTTATTTTCCCTGTCTCCTCCCTCACCTCAAACTCAGTCTATTTGTGTGTTTCAACAATGAACCAAACCTCTGAACCAAATGTGTGAGAGCCTAGTGGTCAATTCTGGGCCACCATTAGCTTACGGTAACTTCTTTGCTATTGGATGGGAACAGAGACACAGTGGCCTTTGCTTCAAAGGTTGGTTTGTTTATTTTATTTATTTCAAATGGCTGTAGGCTATGACTCCTCTAATATGTTTCCCAGGGACAAGGTGAAGAATGGCTTCATGATTTTTTTTATTTACAGTGCCTTTAGACATTACAAGCTTTTGTCATCTTCCCAACACAAAATTAGGAGTACAAGCATAAATCACTCAGCTCCTGGGATTGCTGCACAGCAGTCTCATCAGGATTTATAGGAGACAGACTATATGAGATAATAATAAACTTACAAGGACACTTGCAGCATGCAGGAATCCTTAAAGCTATTGACTTCATGAGTTTGTCCCTTTCTTAGAATGTATGGCGCAACACTGCTGGAATTCACCATCTCTGTTGGGCTGGCAGCTAGCACTGGGACTGGGGATATACTCATTTTTCTGGCTCATGAAAAGAAAATAACTGCATATCATGTGTTACAAATATTGAAAGGTTATAAACACCACCACAAACTGTCCCGTTCCAACAATGTGCTTGAACATGTGTTTGAAGTTAAGCATGCACTTTGATTAAGCAGGAGCAAACTGAGCCTGGATCTGAATGGATTGGCCAAATATGTGTGATGTGGATTCTTGTTAACTGGAGAGCTCCAGCCTTGATAAATCAAGGTCCAGAATTAAGCACAGTAATGTACACTTTGCTGACTTGGTATCCCAGAAAAAAAGAGTAATAAAAATCAGGCCTGGCAACTATCCACAGAATGTACTAGACACTAACTCAAGGAGAAGAAGTAGCCCTCAGATAGCGATGAGGATGTGATAAAATAGAAAAAGAAAGACCCTGTTAAGTAAAAGCCTTAACTGGAAATGAGGAAAAGCCATTCAGCGGGAGACCTGTGAAACTGTGAAATAGGTCTAAGTGAAATGATGGAAGTTTCATGTCTCAAGACACTGAACTCTGGACTGAGTAGTAAGTGGTAAGGAGGAAAAGTGAGGAGGTCTTGATGGGATTTAAGCAACAGAGTAAGAAAATGTAATCTTTTTTCTGTTATGAAGGCCTGGTTATCCATTTCTATTTAAACAGCCAAATACCCAGATAGAAGCAGCATGTGCTGGTGAAATAAATCTTTTCTAGAAATGAAAATAAATCAGTGAGATGTTTCCGTGGTGACTTTATTCTATATGTAGGAAGTTGGTGAGCTGATGTTGGTCATTCGTTTCAGGGCTGAATGTGTATGCTGTCAAGTTGTCTGAGGTTCTGTTTTCATGCTATTCTGCACTGAATGGAAGTTGTACAGTGAATTGCTTCTGCCATAGGACCCTAAGTTGCTTAGTACATTTTTGGACCCTGAATATCTGTTCTCACTCAACTTTTTCTTAACTCCAGTGTGGTTTTACCATACATGGTTGCAAAATAAATCCCTCGGTTCTAATTTTGTTTTTGGACAGTTTTCACTGAGGACTGAATTTTAATAGTTTGGAGTTTTATACGTGAGTCTGTTTTTTGTCCACATGGAGAGCATTATGTCACATCCCCATAATTTCAAGTGACTGAATGTGTTTACTAGCAAGGACCATCCTTGAGTGAAAACCTGAGTTTGACATTGACAGTAGTAGTTCAAGCGATGGAGTAGAATTGCGTTACCAGTTGTTATGCATTAGACAAAATGAATAATCAATATTAATTTTGATATCCAGACAAAGATTGTTAATAACTATGAAAACTGTTTATTAACATTAAATCTCACCAGAAAACTTATTTACAATGTTTGAAACGCAGGGGTTGGATATCTATACACACAGAGAACAGGCAAAATGACAGCACTTTAAGAAATAAGTAGCAAATGCAAACATTAAGACTGGAAAGAGGTTCTTAGTTCCAAACATACCTCTTGCCCACCAGGGCACTTGAGAGGCTCCTTTCTGCTGCTAAGGCAGAAAGGCACAACAGAATCTAGTTACAGAATTTCTTAGAGAGAGGTTTTGAAATATTTACTCACAAAATAGTATCAGACAGTACCCAAAGCTCAGATGCAATTCTGTCGTTATCTTGAATGTCATTGCAGACAGAGCATGTGGCAGGGCAGTGCAGGCAAATCAAAAGTAAAAGGGAAAGCAGCAAAGGCTGCAGAAGCCTATTTATTGATTGCCCAAATGTAAATAGCTGCCATGGCCACCCAAACTCACCAGTCAGAATGACACTGCCAAACTTGGCCATATTAGGCAAAGTCAGGAGCTTGATTGCCCTTATTTGGGAAGAACAAGTCTGGGCAAGTCTTGGACCCTCCAAGTGGGTGTCTCCAAGCCTTTTGTCTTCTCCTGCGCTCTGCTTCCTCCCCTCAGTAGAGGGAAGGGACCGTGGGATCATGCCTGGGCAAGCCAGGACGTGGATCTACCGCAACACCAATGTGATATGTTATCACTCAGTAGAAACCGAGCAACTTACACAGAAGCATTTACAGTACTTCCTTAAAATGCATCAGTAGTTGATGGTGTTTTGCTGAAATGCCTTAATTAATGTCTGCAGAGGTATGACTTTTGGGTGCTGCAGTGTAAGTCTGAGCCTAAGCTGCTGCCATGAGTTTAGCTGTAACTTGGATTCTACTTGGTGCTTTCTCAGATATAGTTCCTCCTCTTCGGGTGGTCATTTGCCTTCCTGTTCTGTGCTGAGTTGTTGGGGCTGCCCAGTTTTTTCTTTAAGTTTTGAAGCAAGTGCTAGACTTCCTTTCTTCTGGCACAGAGTCCATGAGAGCATGAGCAGTTAGGGGTCTGTTTTCAGTTTCAGGTGTAGCAACCCAAGCACTTTGTGTGATTGTTTTACCAATAAAGGTTTGAAGATGACTCCTGGGTATGTGTTGGCAGGTAATTGAAAGACAGAAATATTCTCCTATACAGTTGTCTACAGAATTTACTGAACTAGGAGATCAAAGACTGAATATGCAGCACAAGGGTTGTATAACTTTCTAACCAGTAAAAGTCAAAAGGAGGTGTAATTGATGGGGCCAGTCAAGCCTTATTTAAGACTATTATCATACCATTTGAAAAGGCATAACAGCAATGTATGCAAAGGCCAAGAGAACTTCTCTTCTCTCCCTGCAGTCGTTATGAAATTGCTAACCCAAACATTATTGGGAAGCCTTCCTCAGCATCCGGCTGCATCAAGCTGTTTGGATCTTCTGAGCTTTTAGATGCTACTACATTCTGTAGCTCAGTGTATTTCATAAAAAAGACTTTGTGGGATGATTTGCCAGTATATCCAAAAGCTAAAGGAATATACTGAGATTACATTCAGAATATTTATGCCTTGTTGGCTGTAGCCCAGTTACATCTTTCTTGCCTGTGTACCTAGATGATCTGATTACGAAGGATTGGAGTCTATACAATGCTACGGTGAGTCCTGGCAGCCACATTATTGTGCACATCCTCTCATTTTAATTGCTCCAATCATCCTCCTGCAAAGTGTTTTACTGTCTCAGTTGAGGTCATCCTCATAGTCTGGGGAAAGATATCAGGACAGTATTTGTGGCTAGAGTCACACAGCAGTTAGTGCAACAGTACCAATTGTGTTTCCAAATTCATCTGTTTTTCACTTGTCTGCTTTCAGGGAGCCTTTGTGATGGTATAACCAGTCAGTGTTACTTGCTGCCAGTTTTGGATACTATATTTGTCCGGAGAAAGTACAGAAGAGGTGGCCTAGGGATGCAAATGCTGCATGATTTCTGCCAGTCTTTCATGGCTGAGGATGCCTTGGGGATCAGCTGCCCTATTTCTGCTGCCATGTATCAAGGTAAATCGTTTGATGTGGAAACGTTAGGTAAGGGTCATGTATAATATATAAATTTCAATATGGCCTTGGTAGGATTTTCTTAACTGTGCAAGAGTTCAGTGCACTCATCTGAACTGGACCATTGTTAGCATGCAACCAGTTACTTTTCTTGAGCCATCTAGAATATCCTATGGAAAGGTAGGCCAATATTTATGTAAGACAGTGAGAAGCATAAACCTCATACTGCCTGACACTTTGCATTCTTATCTCACTCTCTCTTAGAAACAGAACTATGCCATTGCCATAGAGAGCAACTTGCCCATTTTATATGACACCAGAGGGAAAAGACTCAAAAGATGTCAGACCTGCACTATGCACATAATGCTCAAGTAGATACTGTGTTTGTAATAAATTATATTTAATAAGCCAAATAGCTAGGCTCTGCTCAGTCATCCAGGCACTTGTTTTGTGTGTCTGAGTATTTGGCATTTCTAAAATATCACTTAAGTAGTTTTCTATCTTCTCTGCATTCAGGCTGAAGTTCTGGCTTTGTTGGTAAAATTTACAGAAAATACCTGTGCTAGTATTATTTAGAAACCTGTTCTCTTTATAAAAACATTTTAACCGTGCTCTCTGAATGGCATACAGTATTTACTATCATTTCTTGGGAGATGTTTCTACTGCTGCATAACTTCATAGCCTTTTCCTAACAGGTGTCAGGAAAATTTGGGTTGTGTCTGTTTTCATTCTTGTTCAGTCTGTGCCATTGAATGTACAGAGATGTGCCCAAATGCATACAAATGTACCCTAGGAGTTTTTAAGTTCTACTTCTAAATTCAAGAAGGAATAGTATTGACAACAGTCTTTCTCTTCTCTTGATAATTTCCATTTTCCTTATGGTAAGCATCAATGTTTTAGACACTCTGGATCAGAAAGCTGCATCTTTTATATCTTAGTGCTAGCAATACATTGTGAGACTGCTGTCAACTCAGTTGAGTTTAGAGTGAATAAATTTGACTTGTAACATGTTCCAGTTTGGTTTTCAGGGTCCTACTTTTATAAAATGCTAATATTGCAAGTGAGATTTTGAGTAGAGTGAAGTCACTGCCTGTTTTAAATTTCATTTCAACCACCATCTCATACTTTGACAAAACCTTTTTCTCTAAATCTGTGTACTAAATATGCACAGTTTTCACTAGTATGTGCTAGAGAGGCTTAAAAGGAAGCAAAGCTCTATTTATCAGATATTTCTGGTTTGGTATGTATGTTACTGGCAGCAGCTTTTATTGAAATAATTGAGTTTGGATTTCCTTGGATAAAATTAATGATGGTGGTCTCCTCATTACTATAAGGCAACTGTTTATGTACCAAAATTAGGGGATTTGTTTTGATATCCCACTGTTAAACTCGCCAGAATGTTGAAGAGAAATTGCCCATTCTATACTATCATGAGCTACAATGGACAGAAGAGAACATGAAAATAACTTTATTGTGTACAGATTGGTACACAATAAAGCGTGTTGATGGAACTGATAGAGTGGTGGTTAAGGAAAATGTAAGAATCCCACTTCGGTTTGTTGTACTGTTTATTCTAAATGTATGCCTCCTTTTGGCTCTGGAGACATCCTAAGTAAACCTTTAAACAAGACAGATTTCAAGTTGAGAATGTAAGCTAACCTCTATTTGATCATTTATCCAAATTATATTAACGTTTAACCTGTACTGGCAGTGATAAGAATCCACAGGAATATGTTTTCTGAAGATAATCATACATCTGATGTAGGTACTTCTGTTACTTTTCTCTTATTTCTTCCTATTTCCTGTTTTGCACACCTAAAGAGGTAAAGGAGCTTCAGCACTGGAGTCTAGGGTAGAGGCAGTAAAATGGAGGGAGATATTTGCCCAAGAACAAACAAAGCTTTTGTTTGTAACTAGAAATTAGAGGAGCATTCTTAACGATTAAAGCTGGAAAATACTGAAAGACTCATTTCAGAGTAGGAGGGTGGAAAAACCTGCACTGCTGGTAGTGTAAAATCTGCTTAGTGTCTGGAGATAGTCCTGTAATGCAGTGTCAGAAGAAGAGGGCTCAGTAAGTAATTTCAAGTCCTGTGTTTCTGTGCTTAGAGGGAAGTAATCTAGACTGAAGGAGATGGACTTCTCCTAAAAGCCCCAGCTAAAGAAAAAATAAAGAGAAAGGAAAAAAAAAAGTGGTGAGGGGTTGCGAGGGAGGACACAGGGAGATGAGAAAAGAGATTAAAAGACTTCCAAGTGAACTAATGAAAATACGTCTGAGAACTTTCAAGCTAGAATTCACTCTCTCTTCCACTGTGCTTTTCGTTCATTCATGCCTTTACTCTGTGGTTTCTTCTATTCAGTTTGTCAGAAATTCTTGCAGACTTATCCTGAGGAGCAGAAGCGTCTGTGGGAGGTGGAAGCACCAGGAAACTGGAGCCAGCGAATGAATATCTGGTTAAAAATTCAGATGGAGTCATCCCTTTCAGGAAGTGAGTTAAAATATACAGTGTGAATTTGGCCATGTTAATTATATGAAGATAAAGAATAAAACTGGGGTGATAACAGCTAGGTGGTTTCTTTGTTTGCACATGGAGAAACCACTGAGTCTGCAGTCCAGTTCATGGCTTCCTTCCCAGTGAACAAGGACAATGCTTAGAAATTATGAGGTAAAGAAACTGAACTATAGAGCATCTGAGAGATACTGAAGAGTCTTGGCTTAACGTGGCCATAACTCCCATTACAGTGCACTTTCATCAGGGTACAAGTCAGTCCCAGAAATTCCTGTTGCACAACAGTGTTTGGGGTATAGAGGGGGGTTTGTTTCTCTGAAATTGTTACAAAGAAGAAATGTGTATGGCCAATGAGCAGTGTGTTTAATAACCTGTAGTTTGCTGCCAGTGCTTGGATGGAAACACAAACATTTTCACTACTGTTTTTGGAAGATTTAAAGGACTCGCCTATGGAGTAGATCCTTCTTGCTGAGAACCTACTTCATGAAAGGTAGCAGTAGAGTAGGAAAACCTTTTGACTGTTCACATGGGGATCTTAGAATCATAGAATGGTTTAGGTTGGAAGAGACCTCAAAAATCATCCAGTTCCAACCACCCGCCATAGGCAGGGACACCTCCCACTAGATNAAATCTCCCTTCTGCCAGTTTGAACCCATTCCCCCTCATCCTGTCATTACAAGACCTTGTGAATAGTCCCTCCCCAGCCTTCTTGTAGGCCCCCTTCAGATACTGGAAGGTTACTATAAGGTGTCCTCGAGGCCTTCTCTTCTCCAGGCTGAAAAGCCCCAACTCTTTCAGCCTGTCCTCATAGCAGAGGTGCTGCAGCCCTCTGATCATCTTCGTGGCCCTCCTCTGGACTCTCTCCAGCAGTTCTATGTCCTTCTTGTGCTGGGGGCTCCACAACTGCACACAATACTCCAGGTGGGGTCTGACGAGAGCAGACCTTGTTGATGTAATCTGTTCAGCCAGCCAGGGGATGCAGACAGGCCCCTCTGCTGCATGCACACAAGACCTAATAAGCACTAGGTTCCTAAAGAAGGGGACACATTGTCTCTTACTGGAAGGGCAGCAAGGAGTGCTGCAGTGCAAATTGCTCCCATGCCTTCCCACATCTATCCTTCTTTGTGTTGGCTTGGGGACCTTCAGTTGAGACATTTTGTTTCATCTTGTCTGCAACACCCCACAGGAGAGTTTAATCAGAATTTAGCTCTAGGCTGAGTTCCTCTGATGCCATTATATTTATCTTCCCCATGCTTTAAACCAACAGAAACTGGTGTGTTGCTCTTTCCTTTAATCCATCTTGTGAAGTTCAGCTTGTTAATGGCAATTGAAGAGAACTGTGATCAGATCAGCAATCGGAATGTGGTCTTGGAGCCTTCCTTTTTTTTCCTTTCTTCTTTTTGCCATCTTCTACAAAAATAAGCAAAGAAAAACAACCCAGATTGTGGGTAAATATAATTTCATGAGAGTGGCTGTCAGTAAAAACTCTATGTGAGGCCTGGCAGCTGCTTTGGCCAGTTGATCATGTGAATGAGATGTCTCCCTACAAAAAGAGGAGGGAGGGAAACTATCAGCCAGAAATGGGCATGTGTTTTTTTCTATTTATATGAATCGTTAATTGCAGTGTGGTCTTAACAGTGGAAGGGAGCAGAATCAAATTTATTTGGCACTGGAAATATATAATAAAAAAATGCCTTAAAAATTATATTCTCCCTTTTGGTGCACAATTCACAGGGCACCACTTTTCATTTACACTGAGTGTACTCAACAGGCTTTTTTTCCCCATCCATCTTCACTGGAAAATCAAGCCACTATAAATTCAGTATTTAAACCAGTTTGTAATAGCTTTATTATATCTGGTTTACAAATGATACCTACTTGGGTGTATCACGCACCCAGGGAAATACCAAGGGAGAGTACAAGATAGATAATGCTAAAACTGGGGAGTTTTGCTTGTTTTGCTTTGACCTAAAGGCAACATCACTCCTGCATAGCTCTATCTGATAGCTGATGAGGAAATAACAAGAGAATTTTCCAGGGTTTCATGCTATTTCTTAATAGTTCATAAAGAATAAACATTTTCTGAGTGCAGGAATCCACTATCATCTAACCTAGTGTTCTGCTTACTGTACATGTAAAGAGAAGTTTGTTCCAGAGCTGTGATGTGGGGATACAGAGAGGAAAAGGATGTGGCACAGTGTGGAAGCCACTGGAGTTGTACATTTACATGTTCCAACAAACACAGTCATGTAGGTCTTCTGCAGGTTTGCAGATGACACCAAGACATGCCTGAGGGATGACATGGCGGTCCAGGGAGACCTGGGCAAACTAGAGAAATGAGCCCATGTGAACTTTGTGAGGGTCAAGAAGGCCAAGAGCAAGCTCTTGAACGTGTGTCAGGGCAATCACTGGTATCTGGCTGAGGGTCAAATGGATCGTGAGCAGCTCTACTGTGAAGGACTTGGGGATGTTGGTGCATGGAAAGTTGGACTTGAGCTGGCAATGTGTGTTTGCAGCCCAGAAGGCCAATTGTATCATGGGCTGCAGCCAAAGCAGCATGGCCAGTAGGTCAAGGGAAGTGCTTCTGCCCTTCTACTCTGATCTGGTGAGACCTCACCTAGACTACTGTGTCCAGTTCTGGGATCCTCCACACAGAAATGGCATAGGCCTGTTAGAGTGAGTCTGGAAGAGGCCACAGAAAGGATCAGAGGGCTGGAACATCTGTCCTATGAGGACAGGCTGAGAGAGCTGTGATTCTTTGTTCTGGAGAAGGGAAAACTCCAGGGAGACCTTATTGCAGCCTTTCAGTACTTAAAAGGGGGCTACGAGAGAGATGGGCAATGAGGTTTCAGCAGGACCTGTTGCAATAAACCAAGAAGCAATGGTCTTAGACTAAAAGAGGAGAAATTTAGACTATATATAAGGAGAAATATTTTACACTGAGGATAGTGAAACATGGCCACGGGTTACCCAGAGGTGGTAGATGGCCCCATCCCTGGAAGCATGCAAGGTCAGATTGGATGAGGTTCTGAACACTGCTCTAGTTGAAGCTGTCCCTGCTCACTGCAGAGAGTTGGGCTAGATGGCCTTTTAAAGGTCCATTCCAACTCAAACCCATCTATGATTCTATCTTTAGGGGGGTCACTTGGGAACATAGTGCTTCATTCCTACTTGCTCTGTTATGTAGAAAGCAAAACACAATGTAATTCAATATTGTCAGCCCCAGTCTGATCTATGGCAACCACCATGAAAACAGACAAGTCTTACTCTGCTCTGATTTCTTAGATCCCTGTTGACATTTGCAATGCTATGTTTTGGAACAAAATTGTTGAGAAGAAAAACTGAAAATTCTGCTTATGTAATTTTTTTTTTTTTTGGCCAGTATTCAGGGTTCAACACTATTAATTTTGTTCAAGATTTCTGCAGTCCTGAATGTTCCAGAAAAGGTTTCTGTAACCCTGAGGTCAGAATTTTAAGTTTCACAAGGTTGTGTGGCTGCATCTAGTGGCAGCACAGCTGAACTGCAGCATTGGTTGCACAGCCACAGAGATGCACACACACATTCCGCCTGCTATATGCCATGCATATAGCCTTGGGGCTATAAAAATCAATCTCTCTGGATGTTGCACGAGCATTTCTGCCTGCCTGCATAGGGCTGTAAAACCCAAGCATTTTGTCACACGTTGCTGCCATCGTTCATTCTGAATTAATTCTCATTGTTTGAAAAAAATGAGAGATTTATTGACAAGCAGATAGTCACAGGAACACAGTGACATTTCTCTTCTGGGAACAGAAATCATTTAATTGCTTTGGTCCTAGGTGCTAAATCGACCAAGTGGTAAACTTAGCTGTTTTGAAGCAGTTTAGTCATATATGTGAAGCATGGAAATGTGAACTAATGACAAAAAAAAAAAAAAAAAAATCGGACTGCACAAGAATTAGAATCAATTTCAAATGATTGCTCATAATCCCCTACCTGAATTCATCAGAGTATCTATGTTTTCTGAAAGGCAGGAACTGATGCGGGTTTTCTGGATGTGAGAGATGAATAGATCAATTCAGCAGAACACTCAGGCTAATAAAGGCCCAGAGGCATTTTGTTTTTGGCATAGTTGTTCATGTTGGTCTTTTGTGGTGGTGTCATCAGGCACCCTGGTTTGGTTAATTGAGAAAAGCAAGGCAAGAGCTTTTTTATGCTGTGTTTCTTAAATGAAAATTGCCATGGAAGTCTGCTAACTTTTTTTTACCTTTTTAATCTCTTCTGGGATATGAAATTATTCACCCCGTTTCTCCAGAGGCTGAAGAGGGCTCTCGGATGGAGAATGCTCAAAGCAGTAAGCCCAGAGAACCAGCTGTGGACCAGGTGAATAAGGTAAAGTGATTAATTTGCTACTTTGTGTCTTTCATTAGTGGCCATTTTTTAGGCATCAAGGAGATTTAAATATGGGACCATCACAGACAACTATAGGTGATTCTGGTTTACTATCCACACGTTCCTGAAGATGATACTTATACATACACATATAATTGGTTTGTAT
This sequence comes from Psilopogon haemacephalus, assembly GCA_013396835.1. NCBI lineage: Eukaryota > Metazoa > Chordata > Aves > Piciformes > Megalaimidae > Psilopogon > Psilopogon haemacephalus. The sequence goes on along the minus strand of VWZI01021435.1, from coordinate 898,798 downwards.
AGCTAATTTATATAGCTACAGTTGCTTGAGAGGTTACAGGATAGTTTTTGCTGAATGTTTTGGTTTGATCCTTACTGAGATGAGGGAACTGTAACCAACCTGGCATACAATGAATTCCAAGGTTTACCTATGCAGTGACTTTCTGAACTGAACTGTGGCTTTTCCTGTGCCTATAGAGGGGCTTGAGTGTGACACCTCTAGAATGAGTAAACCAGGATCTTTATGGTTCTAACTATTTCATCCCGTTACTGAGCTGCAGATCTGACTGCACTTAGCTTTTTGCAGGGTGGAGGCCTAAAACAGACCAAGAGGCTTGAATGAAGCCTAAATCTAGTTAGGGATACATGTATCTGAGACAACAAATCACGGTAATAAAGATTTTTCAAGTAACAAAGGAAGAGGAGAGACGAGTGGAAGCAAAACAAAGAGCTGTAGGGGTTGTTTCCCCAGCACATTTGGGTTGCCACACAATTAAATCAGTTTGTTTTCTTCAGACATAGGTCTCCTGGGGAAGCTGTGACAGCACTGGCCCCTGTGGTGCACGCTCTTGCGTTATGTGCTGTGGTCATGGCTGCAGAGCCCACCCAGCCAGATCAAGGCTCTGTGTACTCCCAGTTTTCTTTATGCTGACACTTCTGGGAACTCAGGCGGAGCAGCGGGAATGAAGCTGTTCTATACAAACAATGCAGCTCAGTTTCTTGCCTTGTATGCTTACGGTGGCCTTGGTTGACAGAGGCATCTTCTGTTAGGATCAAGTCACTGGTTATGTTGTTTGCATATAATTTGGTGTTCCCTCTGTCTTGGTTCTTATTTCAGGATGTTGGATACATTCATGGTGTTGGGAAAGTGGCAGGAGATGCTACAGAAAAAAAAGATGACATAGCAGCAGCACGGACTCTAAACTCACCGTGTCCTGAACGAGAGGACTTAGAACATGGTGCAGGCAACACTCAGCAATGCAGAGGATTCAGAAAAAGAGCAGGCCCTGGGAGATCGCTGGGAGAGAAGGTTGCCAAACAAGTTAGAACGATACCATAACCATACTTTCAAAAATCAGCAAAATCTCAGAGTGGTCTTAAAAATGGTGACTGTTCAGAGTTTGTAACACTGGAGACATCCATCTTATGTTTTGCTTTAAATAAAGCTTTTGTTTCCTAATTGGTCTTTCCTTTTTTCTCTCAGCAAGTAATTAAGTCGTAGTTGAGCATAGTTATTTCCCTGCTCTGAAAAGATTTTATTGGATTGCATGAGATGTCCAAAAGGGAATAATTGGAGAGCTTGTAGATACTGATGTATGAAGATATTTCTATGGAAACCACATCCTGCATTATGGAAGAGTGATACTGCAACACGCCTTGGTATCAGAATGACAGCTGTAACCTTCCTTTCAAAGAGAACAATTCATCATGAATTTCTTTCATTTGAATTTTTCTAGCAGAAAAATCTGCCTTAAACCCTGTGGAGGACAGGCTGGCATATAAACTCCATTAACACAGAAGTTTGAGACAGAGAAGAGTGAACAAGCTACAGAATTTAAACAGCCTTTCAGTTCAGGCACTGTGATCATGCTGTATGCAAATTCAGGGTGTAGAATTTTGTGTAGATTACATATTGCATGTTTTATTTTTTGCAGGCTCTTTCCTAATGTTTTGCATTTGTCTGGATGTGTTCCTCTGTGATCTGTGCTAGATTGTATGGTCCTGCTCTGGCAGGAGGATTGGACTCAGTGATCTCCTTGGGTGCCTTCCAACACCTAGTGCCCTGTGATCCTGTGATTTAATTAGCTAGGATGTATAACAGATTTTACTAGATTACTCATATGGTTTGATAAAGAAATTTTGTTATTTCACCACAGGCTAGTTCTGTATTAGATTTTTTTTTTTTTTAAGAGGGGAATTTTTAAAGCTGTAGTGTTGTATTAATGATAACAGGTGATACACTGTAGGGTCAGATCTTTAGTGCAGTGGCAGAGGAGACTTTGTGAAGAGGTAGGCTCAGCAGTGAACAGCAGCAGAGTATTGGTGAACCTGAATAGATCCAGCAGCTTGTAATCCTTAAGTGGATACCCTGGAACAGGGAGTGGTAGCTACTTCTTTTCAGAAACAAACCCAGCATTTCCAAGGAGACAGTTCTGTGGGCAGGCATTGTAGGTACACTGTAAGGATGTATATTTCCCCCCCGTTTGGCATAATGGTTCACACATAGCCCTGTCACCCTCCTTTTGTTTAAGGTTGTGATTTAGCATAGCGTTTACTCTTGTATCCAAGTAACTCCTCCCCTGTTGAGCTGCTCAGTAAACCATATGCCTGAGACACGTTGAAATCAGACCTTCCTAGGCATCTCTTTTAAATAACAACAACAACAAAAAAAGCTATAATTGGAACTTACAAGATTTTGCCAAGAGAATTAAAACACCGAATTGTGTGCCAGCCTTAATTGTGTTGCTATGGTTCTCTTGTCTCAGAGAGAATGCGTTTAGGACTAACTTTATAATCAGTTATCTTCAGGTTGTTGTTTAATCAAGTCACAGTGGGAATGCTACAAAGACTGCTAGAAACTGTGTGTTCTGTTATAGTCTTACTTAAAAAAAAAAACAACAAACCCACTGTTTATGAATAGTTGCAATACCAGCAGCTCCTAAGCATGATAGAAAATGATCGTATCTCTCCTCATGAAAGTGGATTCCTGAGCTGCAGCAGCCTAGCAAACTAGCCTCATGTCTAGTTTACACATAACAGCCTGCTTTGTGATTGTCAGGGTAAGGTTCTGGAGTTGTTCCAGCAAGTGGAGACTATTAAGAAGTTTAATCTGATTTAAGTCTTTCAGCAAAATTTTATCTGAGAAAGCCTCAGGAAACTCTGTGTGACTTTGTGTTAGAATAAAAAAGGTGGAGAGGCACTGTGTGTGCAATGGGCAGATACCCAGTTTGATTAAATTCATTCTCTATCTGGGGACACTTTGTATCAGAGAGAAAAGCAGCTATTTTTCAATATCCTCAGACTATATTTCTGTTTCACCTCTCTATTATCCAGCAATCCGCTGGCTGCGTTAACAGCCACTTTACATGCTGTTCTCGTAGGAAAAATTGCTTCTTTCCTCTGTATAAGAATTGCCTTCTTTGGTTATGTTTAACTTTTTGTTTTCTAGGTAATGCTTTTTCATCAAAAATGCTCATGATAGCAACTGGGCATATTTTAGGCAAGGTACATTTGATAAGGTGGTGTTCATTTGATGTACCAAGGCAGATGGCTTGGTACTTCTAATCAAAAAAAGTGATCACATCATCCTTCTAATCAAAACTTGTGACAATTAAGGATGTTCTACATTCACTTCATCTGCCCTACCTGGCACATGAAACACCCTGAGCAGAAACATTAGAGTAAGAGGATACAGTCATTTGCCCATTATAAATATCCAGTAAAGAGCCAGAGCCAGAAGTTCTGGAATCCTGCTTAATACTATAAAACTCCTGGGCTACACGTTGCAGGAAGACACAAGTTTACTCTCTATTAGTTCAGAAATGCTGGCTTACAGCATTAGTCTGAACAGTGGCTTTTTTTTTTTTTGTTTGTTTGTTTGTTTGTTTGTTTGTTTTGTTTTTATATTAGTGCTTTAAGGTGTGTGATTAATTTTGAAGCTTGGACCTGCAGCTCATTCTTGGCAGTCTGAAGTGCTTCTTAAATGAGATCATGAGAATCCTGAGAGGGTCTGAAGCAGAAACAGATCTGTATCTTCACTGTCCTAATAGAACATCATTGGAAAAAAAAAACAAAACAACCCACCCAACAGCACAGACTTTGTTTTTTTTCCTCACAGTGGAAGATCTTTTATGTAAAAGAAATCTGCATTTACTCAAGGATAAGATGGTTTCAGACTGCTGCAAAAGTTGGCAACAGCTTGAAAGAGCATTCCAATTTTTGGAGTGAAGTTTTTAAAGCCTTGGATTTAATCTCTGAATTTACACTTCGGTGGCTGTGGTGTTTCTGCTCAGGAGATGAGGAGGTAAGTGTGTGTGCATGAGAGGTGGCAGACCTGCTGAAAGGCAATCTGTACCTATTGTTCTCATAAGCACAGACACTAAAGCCTGGCCTACCGGCAAGATGTTAGGCATCAGTACTGGTGCTAGCAGTGATCTGGGTGCGTGCCAACTGAAGAAAGTATTTGAATTGCTCTCAAGACAAGTAAACATATGGATTTTAAGGCAAGAAACTTCATTACATTAATCTGTCATGATGTTTCACGTGTAATGTAAGCCAGACAATTTCATGCTTGGTTGCTGTATCACGAGCCATTGGTTTTGGTTGAAACAACTCCTGTTTTAGAAAGATTGTTTTGATTTGACAGTTTTGCTTTTCAGATGTGGGGCAGTGGGAAATCTGCCTTGTTCATTGGCAAGTTGTTCTGAAGTCCTGTGTTTACAAGTGTACCCAGTTTTTTTCGTCTGAATTAATTTTGTTCTAGTCTCCTGTGATGGGTTTTGCTTTGCTGTTTAATGCTGAGCTATTGCTCTGGTATGATCAACATTCTTTCAGCGTAGCGGGGGATGGATACCTTGTGGTTCATCCTGACATCGGTGAACAGAGCTGGGTTTTGGATCTCAGTGAGGCAGATTTTCCTGACCTTGACTCACTCTTCTTGTCCTTTCAGAGATTTTGAATTGTCCACACTCCTCTAAGAAGCCCGAACGTCATCAGGGACTCAGTTGCAGTTACAATCACACTGATCGTTACAGGTTAGCTGCTGTGACCTGTGGTTGTAAATCATCACAGGATTCTTTTGTGCTTGTGGGCATCTTAATGGTGAACACACACTGTAAAACTCAAACGACGTGGAGACATTGATTGGTATCTGTTTTAATGTGTTGCCTTTAATGGCCACAATGGTTTCAGGGTACTATTGAAAATGTTGCTCCAGCGTCATCTTTGTGATTACCACGAGATGGCACCATTATATAGCTGAAGGTTGTCGTCATCTCCTGGGTGCTTGAGACTGTGCACGGGCTTTAAATACATCCCTGCCTGGCTTGACTCCTTCGGAGAAAGGTTCCTGGTTAGCTGCCTTCTTCAGAGAAAGTTTACCGATTCACTGAAAGGAGGATGAAGATGCGGTACAGCTTATCTTGTGTTTGCCATTCAGTCTCATTGAGTCTGTACAGTTTCTCTCCAAGGAGCCCTGGCTTAATTTTTTTCAAATATTTGTGTGGCCAAGATGAAACCATAGTACAAAGTGCAAACTGCACCCAGATTGCCCCTTAATGCTCATGCCCTCTTGTCTCATCAGGAAGCGTGGGTGAGGTTTTCCTATGTTTCATAGTGTGAGATGATTCTGTTGCAGTTGTTCAACAGATAACTTGAGCATCTAATTTTCCATTTCTGTTCCTTCCCTGCTTATTACATACTTTGCTTCAGAGTACTCCTGTGCACTTTCTTTGGCCTTTTTTTATGTACTGACAGCTGCCATGTAATATACCCTTAATATTCTCAGCATCCGAAAAGCAAACGTGGTCTGTATTTGCCCTGATGCTGAGCTTCTTCCTTTGCTACTGTGTTTTGTATGTGACCATTGCAAAGGTGAGAAGAGCAGATTAAGTATGCAGGTGATGTAAGTATCTAATTTTTATTTTAAAGTTTTTTTTTTTTTCAGTGCTTAATGTTTTGTTTAATTGATAAAATAAGACTTCATTTTAAAGATAAAGTAGTACATTAATGGCAAGTCTTCATCCTTGCTAAAGATTGTGATACAAACATTTCAAAGAAGTCATTCTCTGCTCTGTCACTTGTCCTTTGAAAGCCCAATGATAACTCTATTTTTGGGGTGGTTTCCTGGTTCTTCAGGCCTACAGTATCACACTCCTTGATTTGAGTGACATGATACATCTGTCTGCTAAATAATAGGACCTCTGTGCAATTCTTAGAGGTTGTGAGATCAGTAACTCAGAGAGCAGTCTTGTGGAGAGGTACCTGGGAGTCCTGGTGGCTAACAAGTTATTGATGGGACAGCAATGTGCCCTTGCGGCCAAGAAGGCCAATGGAATCCTGGAATGTATTAAGAATAGTGTATCCAACAGATCAAGGAGGTTCTCCGTCCCCTCTACTCTGCCCTGGTGAGACCTCATCCTGAATACTGTGTTCAGTTTTGGGCTTCCCAATATAAGAGGGACAGGGATCTGCTGGAGAAGGTCCAGCAGAGGGCTACAAGGATAATGAGAGGACTGGAGCACTGACTGATGAGGAGAAGCTGAGGGACCTGAAGCTTTTTAGTCGGGAGAAGAGAAGATTGAGAAGGGATTTAATAAATGTTTATAAATATCTGAGAGCTGGGGGTCAGGAGGAGGGATGGGACAGGCTCTTCTCACTGTGATAGGACAAGGAGCAATGGGTGTAAGTTGCAGCAAAGGAGGTTTTACCTCAACACTAGGGGGAACTTGTTTACTGGAAGGGTCACAGAGCACTGGCACAGGCTCCCCAGAGAGGTTGTGGAGTCTCCTCTGGAGACTTTCAAAGCCCATCTGGATGAGTTCCTCTTTGACCTGAGCTAGATTGTATGCTCCTGCTCTGTCACAGGTGTTGAACTCAATGAACTCTTTGAGTCCCTTCCAACCTCTGACATCCTGTGACTCTGTGAACTTGGGCCAATATCTTTCCCTCTATCTTTGTGATGATTTCAATGCATTACAGAGTGTTTGCACACTTCATGGACATGGAATATCTACTAGAAGTCACATTATGAAACTTCTGATGTATTCTTTCTACTGTGGTACTTAGGGAAAATTTGTAGAAGTTTGGAAGTACCAATCAAACACTTCTAAATAACCAGTTTTCTTTTGTATTATTTGATTACAAGATGTGAGCCATCCAAAAGGCTGCCTTGTAAGTAGATGCCGAAGCAGGAGTAACAGCTGACTTGTGTGAACTCATTACTCTGAGAACCAGACTAACTTGGAACCTTTGCATTGACTGTGTCCAAAACAAAGGCTCAATGACATTCTTGGAGCCAAGTGCCCAGCTGACGTAATTGGGGTTGATTCTGAGTTACTTATGTTCATATAAAAAGCCTTAGCAGGTCAGTAAAACACAAGAGGTGATTTGGAGCCAGTTAGGAGTGTTCAAATCTACATTTTAGTGAAGAAGGGAACAGTCTAAACCTCAGTACCCAGTTAGATTCTTCTTTACATTTGCATGTCAAGGGTGTTACAGAAAAAGACTAAATTTACATGTCCAAATAGAATTTCTGCATTGTTCAATTTATTGCTTGACTGCATCAGCAAAGAATGCATCCAGCTATGGTTGTTTGATATTGGCTTAGGCCTCCCGTTATATATTCCTTGTTACAGGTGAGCATGCAATAAAATTTAAGTACACAGGAGACAAAATTAGGGGTTTGTAATTAGCCTGCTTTTCAGTTTGTTTCCTTTTGCAATCTAACTTGATGGTAAAATCTCCATTTAATCTTATCTATTTGTCTTGGGCTTTACCCTTGTTTTATTGAATTTTTCTCTCTTGAAGGTTGGGGTTTGAGTTTGGGGTTTTTTTTTTTTTTTAGTGCTTTTTAAAAACCTNTTTTTTTTTAGTTTAAACTGAAGGCTCCATTCTAGGAAGATCAATAAACTCCATATGGAAGAACTCTTGAATTCATTCTTTTCTCCCAGCCACCTGACACTTGGAAGTTGAACTTTTAATTTTTTTTCTTTAATTCTCAAGTTGGAGATCAGAGGTTGATGAGTACATTTGGGGATGTCGATATTCATTCACCAGCATTTGATTTGTAAATTAATAGCTCACCCTCTCTGGACTGTGTTATAGGTCAGGACCACAAGAGAAGAAGCACTTCAGAGCTTTGTGTGCCCTCTGGTCAACAGGAATGGTCTTGGCTTTACAGCATTAATTTCATGCTGCTTTTAAAAGCTACAGATGTGCAGCAGAACTACAACTTTCCTACCTGAAACCAGTAATTCTGCCCCAGCTTTCTGCACGAAGTGGGGAGGGAGAAGGGGAAAAGCCTTCCTAAAAGGATTAGTTCAACTGACTGATTGTCTGAGATTTTCCTCGCTTGGCATGTCCTCTCTCCTGCAAGCTTTTGATAAGTATCTTAACTAAGATGCATTTTAGGTAAATGGTATCTTCAAGCCCAATGATATGAAAGAGCCTCTCCAGATCTTGGGGCTGGTTCAATCTTTTAAAAATCTATTTCTCTTGTGCTGCATGCAGAGCCCATCTGCTGTCATAAAGACCGAAATGCTGCTTTTATCCTTGTTTGCGTAGAAGGTTGGTGGGTAAATCAATTGGAGTGAAAGACTTATTGTCCCTCTTTGCTCTATGTCACAAGCACAAATATCTTTCTTTTAAAGTGTCTCTTGGTAGAAGCCAAAGCCTTTGGCACAAGCCACCTCTGCTAGTTTGACCTCTTTTGTGCATCTGGAATGGAAGAACAGCTCTGAGAAGCACGGAACAAAACCAGCAAAATAGCAAGAGAAAAGGTCAAGAAGGGGTCTTGCTCCCTGTAGACATCAGAAGTTTCTGCAAGATGATATTTAGCATGTCCTGCCTGAACAGTTAAGGCATCAAAGACACCAGCACTTCGATACGTAATATCCTCATGAGCTGTCAGGCAGACAGCAAAGCACACTGCTCTGCCATGCTGGGGATGAGAGGGAGGGACCTCAGGTCTTTCTACTCACTGAGACCAAGAGCTTCAGAGAGCCTTTGGCTTCCAACAGATGGATGTACCATGCTGTGCTCTGTCCTTGACTGGCTTTTGACTTGCAGGCCTAAGCTTACAGAGCGTGCTTCAGTCCTGCAGAGGAATGGGAAGGCAGGTTTCTACCATAGACAGAGCTAACACCAGCTACAAGTGATACATGTGCTTGATTTTTGCCTCTGGAGCTCTGCCTGGTCACAGCCTTGCACAGCCAGTCTCTTTGATGCAGCATAATTACAATGACACCAATGATTCCCTGTCCTCTTCCCCATCTAGCAATGGGATCTGGAGGGGAGCTAAAATGTATTCTGATAATTCAGCTCTCAACTTAGCAGGATGAGGACAAGCAGGATCTCCTGCCCTAGCTAAAGGCAAAAAGGCACTGGTATTAGATAACCAGGAGGCAGCCAGTATTCTGCTGCTCAGGACCCAGAAATGCTACAGCTGCTCTGATTCTGCATGTTTGTAGCAGTGGATTGGTGTAGCTGATCAGAAAGAATCATCTCTGCCAAATCCCAAAGTTGAAGCCCTGGCCAGGACAGTAAGCTCATATGGGGATGACATGGGCTGAGTTGTGTTCTTCATTGTTGTTACAGATTTTACACAGTCCCCTGGTTTCATTTGCAGTTTTCCATGCACAGGCACAGTTCTGCTCCTCTCCTCTTGCATTCTGCCCAGGAGTAGAATGGATCCACAGACCACTCTGCTTTCTCACAAAATCCTGACAGGATCTGAGATCCAAACAACTTACCCTGAATTGCTGTGTCCTTATTTAACAATAAACATGGACTGCCAGGTTTTATATAAAATTCCTGAAAAAAAGGCAAGAAAAAGGAAGCAAGCAAGCAATCAAACACAGCAGAGGACTTGGCTGATACAGAGACCCATGGTATAATGCCAGTTTGGCTAAAATATTTCCTGAACCCTGGGACTCATCCAGCATGCAGCTCAGCAAGTTACTGCTTTCTGATGCTGACCTCACTCATACAACAGCAATATCAGTGCACATCAGTCCTGCCTCTCTGGCCGCAGCCTCTGCTTAGAGTGAGCCATGCTGTGTCCTGATGGTGGGTAGTGATAGGAGCCAGCATCCCATGCTGTGCACTGCTGCAAAGGGAGCAGCTTGAACCCAGTGATGCTCAGCCTAAACCTGGTGCCTGACTTGTAGCACGACTTGTAGAGAAATGCCATTTGAATCTGTGGCTCCTGGTGCTAATTTGCTGAATGCAGTCTGAGCAAAAATTAGCCAGGATGTATTCGGGGATTTATTAATTTTCCCCAAAGCTTTCCAAGTAATTTGCAGAGGTGTGGATGAGAGCATAAGTGAGATGGTAAGTTAAGGATGAGAATGAGACTGTTGGCATGGAGAAAGGGGAGTAGAGGAATTGAAGTGTCTTTGTGGAAGGTTGTAAAATACAGCCCTGACAGACAATGGTCGCTTAGACTTCATCAATTTTTTTCTATGATTAGCAGCAGGAAAGAAGTTAACGAAATTATTCAGATCCAGCTAGGAAGGTAGGGATAGACATGTGGCAGCCAGAGTAGCTTAAACAGCTCAAATGGCTCTGTCTTATCTATGTTTGGATACAACTCTTAAACGTTTTTTTTGTCTTTTTCAGTAAACCTATGAGAAATCCAGCCTAATCTAGGGTAGGGTGTCCCTGCCCACGACAGGGGAGTTGGAACTAGATGATCCTTGTGGTCCCTTCCACCCCTGATTCTATGATTTGAAGTAAGTCTCTTTCTGCATCAAACTGTAGTTTCAACCTTCCTAGTCAATGTTGTTTTTCTTCTTGCTGTAGTGTGAGCTGCCCTAGCCTGAACTATTGGTTCACAAGATAAAAGGGGTTGGCTAATCAGAATGGAGATCCCCTCTACTGGCTTATCCAAGTCTTTTCTAAAAGTGTGATATTCATGAACACAAATAGAACAACACATCCAAGGATTGTGTTTCTGGGAGTTTAAAGGGGAGGGTAAAAAAAAAAAAAAGAAAAGAAAAGAAGTCCATGTTTCTTTGAGGTTATTTTAAAAACTGAAACTGAATAGGTCAATACCCCTTAAGCTTTTTGGTCTTTAATTCTCTTAATGGTAAGGCAGAAATCGTTAATTGTATTATTAAAAAAGCTTTGAAGACTGTATTAATGTAATGTGACCTTGGATCAGTCAAGATCACATTTTCATTATGATTAAAAGATTCCTTGTCCTGAAACATTGATCTCATCTTCAGCTGAAAGTGTCAGATGCAGAGGGGATGCTCTTCATGTCTGGCAGTAGATGGCAATATTGCATTTCATTCTGCAGTGTGCTCTGCTATAAATGCTCACCTCAGAAAGGGGCCATGAACTTTTCCCCTCAGCTTCCAAGTGTGGCTTTGCACTTACATAGTGTATTAAATATTCCACAAGCAAAATGGTTCAAAATTCCATTTCAAATCCAAATTTCTTCCGAGTCTGGAGTCAGGTGCCAGAGTTACAAACTGCGGGACCCAAACGGTCCTAATCCTCCGTGTCAACACTGCTAATGGGCATTTGCATGATTGGGACCATCAGCATTATCTGGCTTGTGTCAGGGATTCAGTGAGCCAATATAGGAGCTGGAAGTAACGTCTCCTGCTTGGGCATGGTGAATTTTCCAGAGTGAAAGCCATATCAACTAGTTTCTCTTTGGTTGGTGAAGTTCAGAATGGTACCTAGCTAACATGTTGTCTTCTTTGCACTGTAATATTTGGACAGACCTTGAAGCAGGTCCTGGAGAAGATGAGAAGAGACACTTTGCACAAAGCTAGGAATGAAGAAGATGTGTGTTACAAGGTCTTACACACATTGACTGTGCCATGCCCTAATGTGCTATGCTGCTGAGTAGGCGGACAAGGATTTCAGAATGGAAGTGACATCTGGGGTCAGCGATTTATGAACATGAAATATGCTGTGGCAGCTCGAAGAGACGGTGTATGTAAAGTGCTACTGCTTCCCTGTCCTGTGGGCATATGCCACATGTCTCCACGGTTTTATGAGGTACCAAGGTAATTGCCTTAAAACTCCTTGCTACACAGAGTGTTGCAGGATGCTAGCACACACATTAAGTGATAGGAAGCAGAGGGGTGTGCTGGTTGGTGCTAAAGCTTCAGTGCTGCTGACTTTTCTATAAATAACTGCTGTCTGCTGTAATTGGTCACATCACAGTCTGTGGTGATCTTTTATATTATTGCTGGCTGCTGGAAAACTCCCAGAGGCATAAAATAGATACCAGGAAGATCCTGCACCCAGCAGTGTGTTTCTCCACGTGGCACAACAGGGTAAAACAGAAACAGTGTTTACCAGGAGCTGATGAAGAATTTTCTACATTGGGAAGGCTGAAAAAAACCCCCCAAAAATGCAAAACCAAAACAGCAAAGAGATTGAACCTCTAAAATGATAGCAGCAGGCCATCTCTCATGCAGGATATTGCTGGGTCTTGTGGAAAGGGAAAATCTTCATCAAGTTTCTAGTGGTGAACTGAATGGGTGTTATTATTTGCCTCTGACTTATTGGTATTTTTCATCCCTCCATAAAATGACAGTGTCTAGCAAGAAATTGAAAACCAGAGGAAGAAAACCACTAGATAGCTGGCATGTGAGATGTGTGGGGCTAAATTGTCTAGTGTTCTCTATCCACACTAAGAATGCTGAATGCTACATGCTACCTTCCCTTAATTGTGGCCAGCTTGGAGTGGAGCACAACACAGAGGTGAAGCTGCGCAGCATCAAAAATCAATGTTTTTGTTAATGTGGGACAGAAAAGCACTGGAGTTGGATGTTTAGGAAAGGATTGCAGTGGAAAACAGTTGAACTGCTACGCTTTGCTCTCTGGTGAGCATTTGGAATGGTTACTATCCTGAAAAACTGAGAGCTGTAGTTAATGGCTGTATGACTGCAGCTGCTCTAAACCCACCAGCTGAGTGTGAGTTGGGTGTCCCACTCCCCACACTTCATTTCTGCTTTTATCTTAAGCTGCATTTGCCCCTCTGCAACACAGAGTGCAGTACACTACGAGCGCTGCAGAACACATGCTTCGCATGCCCAATAAAAACTTTGCTCACGTTGACAAAGAATTTATTAGAACTGAAATCTTTCCAGCATTACAGAGAAGCTGGCACAGAGAAGAGGATTGTGGAGAGACCTGTCAACAGCCTCTCAATTGACTTTTGCTGACTGATATTTCAAGATTAGGTGCTATTTTAGGGCATTTAACATAAGAAAGGATCTCTGTGGCATTTTAGCTTCTGTCCTGGCTATTTGCTGTTGGTGGGAATTCTTTGGATCCAGAAACTTGGCTCCATGTGATTTGGAGGAAAAAATGAAAGCCCACAAATCTTTGGGTCAGAAATGTACTTTCCTTCAAAATATGCCAGGAAAGTGTCAATGTGACAGAAGCAGGGTGAAAAGTCTACACGGAAGAGAACAGCAGGATGCCTTCTGTGGCCTCAGGGAGCCCCAACAAGTGATTCCTGGGGTCTGGCTTGCAAACAGATATTGTAGGAAAGCCATTGCTCACTCATGAAAAACTCTAGGCTATCCTGGCATGGATTTGCATACCCAGGGAAGAATTAATTTTCTGTTATTGGGCAGGGTGCCTAGTTGTAGTAGGATGTCATCTGCTCCACGTGCGGAAGTTTTCAAAGCAATGAAGAACGGGGCCCTTGCGTGGCAGAGTGCCTCAGTAACACGAGACTAGAGGATGCCTTACTGCTGATCTTTTGCCGTGATGCCAGCCCTGCTATGTGACACTGTCAGTTTATGTGTATGAAGATGCATACCCAGAGCCACAGTCGGGCCATCTGATCATGTTTAATTTTCCTGGGTTTCCTGTCCTCTTCTAGCCAGGTTCCACTAATTATGTAAGAAGTGCTTTCTGTTGTTCATTGTGCTCACAAAGCTGCATACCTCCATTTCCTGTAGGTACAGTCACAAGTAGCCTGCCTGTGGCCTATGTGGATGGGCTGGTCTTGAAATATTACAACAACAATGCAATGACTAATTCATAGCAAGTGCCCCTCGGGCAGCAAAAATAAAAGAACTGGAAGATTTGCAGGAATCTGGAGAAATGGGAGGAAAAATTTTAGCAATATCCGAAAATCCAGATGGAGAATTTCAGATGTTTGCCTTCATTTGAATACTGCATAGGCAGAAATTCAGCACTGACACTCCTCAAACAAAGTAAACAATGCTGAAAGGAGACAATACTTTTATAGAAACTGTGAAGATAGTGACCTGCAAGAAAAAGGAAAGCTCTGGGACTGTAAAATCCCAGCTACAATAAAATGCTAAAGTCAAGGGAATGAGTATCTGGTGCAGCTCTTTGAGACTCAGCTGTAATCCTGAGTGACCAGTATGTATTGAGAGAAGACATCAATGAAACAATGAATTGTGTTTGAAGAAGACTTTGGTCTGCAAACTGCAGTATGAAAGCTTTTAATATCATCTACCTTTGAGGACTGTGCACCAGAAAAGAGTCCCTCCAGTCCTCTGAAGTCAAACTGGTGTTTTCCATGCCAGTCTGTGCTGCTCTAGCATCTTGAGGAAAGATAAAGGTAAGCCAATGAAACACCTTCTCCCACTTTCTGTTTTTTAAGCAGTTCTTCCTCCTGCAGATGGCTGGTTCTCATTCTGAGTAACTAAATTTATGAGGGAAGAGGAGTTTTAGCCCTCAAATTGCTGATGTAGAGTTAGATTTTTGTTTTGCTAACAGTGGGGGTTTGTGAGGGGGTTTTATTGTCTGTTGTTTGGTTGTTTTTTTTTTTTTTCCTCTCTAGTCTTCAGGTACCAGTAGAAGAAATGAGTAAGCCCCTCTGACACCAGTTTTCTCCATGACAGTAATTTGAGTAGAAACAGCTTTGCCTGCAAATAAATAAATAAATATTATATGAAAAGCTTTGGATGGAGCTGCCATGTTCATTCTTGTTTCTAAAGCCCCCACAGGCCATGTCACATATGTGGGTCATGAGGTCTATCGATTATGTGTCAGACCCTTAGGTGTCAGTAATCAATAACACTAACCTGCAGAAAATGCAGCACAGATTCGCTAACCCAACTCTTCACATTGTTCTTTTTCTTGTATTTAAGTTTTCTGTGCCTCCCTAACAGGATGCCTACCAGCAAAGGCAGGGGAGACGAAAATAGCATTTCGCTGCCAGCTCATCTACTGCCCATTTTCATCTAGTTCTGCATGGTTCTTGGTAAGAAGGCTGGTTGGGGAGGGGCAAGACAGGAAAGAGTATTTCCAATTGAATGGCTTCTGAGAAGTAGAAATGAAAGTGATTGAGTTGGGAGGACCTAAACATTTTGACCCCAACAGCTTATTAATATTTAATAAGGTGCCAGATTTTTCTTTGACACTGGAAATTGTTGCGACTGTCTGTCTCCAGCAGACTGAGGCTGCTTTCTCAGTCCACCATATCTAATGTACCTGCTTCCAGTCATGAACAGTCCTTATTCACAAATGCTTTCTTTTATTTGCTATTTCTGAGAATAAGGAAGGTAGTTTGGCAGATTAAGTTGTGAATTTCTTCGTTCAAACTTCATATCTTTATGTTCTCAATGGGTCACTGAGCAGACTGTGGTTTTCTTGTGTTGATTGTGGTTTTTAGAATCATCCTTCAAATAACTTTTAACAAAACATTTATTTGCCTTTTCAATTTGCAGATTGCTTGCGAGCTGTTCACTGTGACAGTTACATCTTTTAAATGTAAGCAGCTCTGATGAGATAAATACAACAATTTGGAGTTTGTATTCTTATTTTTATTTGTGTTAATGCAATACTTGAGGATGGTACATGAAATTTGGATCCTGTTGGGGGTGGAAGAAAGGTCTATGCCACAAAGATAATGCAGCATCGAACGAGCAATACTCAGTAGAGGAGACAAAGAGTAGGAGAAAATAATATCTTTATGTATTATTTAGGTGGTCTGCATCGTCACTTGTTTGATGCCTGTCTCTGTCTCTCTGCATTATCTAGCTGGATTGGCTTCCTAATGTAGATGCTTAGATCTAAATGCCTTTTCCAAGGTCACANAATACATATATATAATATATTATTCTGCTCTTGTCAGATGCAGTTCTGGAGCCCCCAACACAAGAAGGACTTGGAACTGCTGGAGCAAGTCCACAGAGGCCACAAAGATGATCAGAGAGCTGGAGCAGCTCTGCTATGAGGACAAGCTGAGAGAGTTGGGGCTCTTCAGCCTGGAGAAGAGAAGACTTCAAGGAGACCATACAGTAGCCTTCCAGTATTTGAAAGGGGCCTACAGCAAGGCTGGGGACAGACTATTTACAAGGTCTTGTAATGGGTTTGAACAGGAAGAGGGGAGATTTAATGGGATGTTAGGAGGAAGTTCTTTAGAGTGAGGGTGGTGAGACACTGCAAAGGGTTGACCAGGGAGGTTGTGGCTGCTCCCTCCCTGGATGTGTTCAAGACCAGGCTGGATGCGGTCTTGAGCGACCTGATCTAGTGGGAGGTGTCCCTGCCTATGGCACAGGGGGGTTGGAACTGGATGATCTTTGAGGTCTCTTCCAACTTAAACCATTCTATGATTCTATATAATTTTTAAAAGTCTTTGTATGTTCCAGAAGCATGTAACTTTCTGTGCTCCAAATGAAATCTGTTTTTTAAAATCTCTGTAAAGGCTGTTTTAAATTGCATTAAATTGAGGGAGAGGATCCCTAGATTAAGGAGCTGTTGGGTTTGGCTTTAGGAATTTCCAGTCAAGACCATGAGTTCTCAATGCTATAACAGTGAATACTCTACAACATGGGTGTAAACTTTGAGATCTCAGAGTTCAAGTATTTAGTCTTTTCTCTTGGAGATACTTGTTCATCTACTTCATTCATTGCACTCCAAGAGTGATGTCGAGGAACTTCTGTCTTTTTGGCTTGTTTGAAGAGTAGTCCAGAATATTTTTAAAAATTTTATATGATGTTTTTATTGCTCCAGCTGCTCTGAAAAGCCTGATTCTGATAATTCATCTGTTCCCCTTAATAGAGCTAGGCAAACATTTGGTGATTTGAGTTTACAGCGTGTATTTATGCCTTGCCGTGGGGGAATCAGTTTCCGTTTTTGCATTGAGAAAGTTTTAAAATGAAATCTGAAAATATTTTCTCTCTCTTTACAATGTTTAAATTTCCAAGCACCCTGTTGCTGCCTTGAGCTTTCTGCGTTGTTTAGAATCAGTCATTTCAATGGTAATCCACTTAAACCTGCTCAATTTCCCACTGGTGCTGTGAATTGACAAGTATTTGCCTAGTTGTAGAGGATAAAACCCACTGGAAAAAGTGGGTAAAAAGCTGATGCCAGGAGGGGTAAACCTGGAGGGAAAGGCTAGGAGGGAGGAGGAGTGCTTGAAGTTGACAACAGAGGCATTCAAATAGAGACAAATGTAAAGAAGTAACTTGGTAAGCACTGAAAAGATGGAGAAACACAGAAGAAAAAAAATCAGGAAGAAAAAAAAAAGTATTATGGCTTGGTGGATGAGGTCTGGGCTAGCAGATGGAAGAAGAGATTCATGCCCAACTTTGCAAGTGAACTTCTGGGTGACCACAGACCATTTGCATCACCTTCTTCTTCTCGGTTTCACCTTCTGTAAAATAGGTCCAGTGGTACTTAACCTCCTGAGAGATGCATGGATGGGAAAGGCTAGACAAGAGCTACAGTAACAGTGGTTATTCTGATTTATTGTTTTTCCTTTGCTAAGCCAGCATTTAGCCAATGGCACTCTGCCCTTTCACTTGTAGGAGAGCTAAAAACCTAGAGAAAGAAAAACACACTCTGAGGAAAGGAAGAAGGCTTTTAATTATTTAAGCATCTCCTTTTCATGTTGCTTCTGGTTTTTGAATCGTTGTCACAGTAGTTGTTGAGGCTATAGGCTCTACATAAATCATTTAAATAAATAATAAATAAGTGATATCATTAAGTAATACGGTGGTATTATTTATGGCTGTAGGGAGAGATGAAGAATGTTGTGGATAAGATTGTGTTTAAAATTAAAAGATGCCTTTGTTAGCCTCATGATTTTAAACACTTCTGCAGTTAAGACACGGGATTTTGGAAGCTGTCCTGAGAGGTGGGTTTGCTCAGAAAGAATTAGCCACCAAGTTGACTGTCTATGATTCTGCTGCCTGTCATCTGTACCACGACATTGTGGTGTTTGGGGTGGTGATGCTGTCCTGGGCAGAAGAGCAGTGCTGTTAGGCTTTAAAACTGCTGGTGGCAGCACATGGAGAGCATGGCCTCTAAGTTATTCCTTTGCTCAAGAGAATGAAGGCCTGATATTTACTGGGCTACACTGAAGGTCTTGTCTCATAGTTTTATCACTGAAATCCCCTCTCCCTCAATTTAAGCAAGCCCAGTTACTTCCTATTGATATTCATATCCATATTGATAATATTTTATTTGTAAAACCCACACTTCCTTAACACAGGACTTGGCAGTGGAAAAGCATACTCCTGAGTTACACAGGAGAAGGTAAGTTCCATATTTGTAAAATAAAATATTATTTGTATACAGTGTTATTGTTTAAACCTAGTATAGTATTTGCAAGCAGTGTTGTTGTTTACAATTAGTGTAGTATTTGTAAGCAGCGTTAAGAAATTGTCCCTTCAAAATCTTATTCCTGAAGTGAAAAATTAATATATTATAGTTAGACAGCATTCTACTTCATTTTTGCTTTTGCCTGGTTATTTTTCCTTGGCTGAATTTTCCACACAATTTAAGTATTCGACAGAGAAAAAAATATCCCAGGTAGTCTTGCATGTGGCTCATCATTGCCAAGCAGCTGGGGGGGATGTCAGTTCTGTAATTTGGTAGAAATAAGCAAAACACATGCAGAAGAATTATCAATGATAAGAAGAAGTATAATTTTATCTTAGCTGAGTTGGTACCTATAAATGCCTAACTGTTTTTCAGGAGGACTTCTTAAATCTAGATGAGCCACCTGGACCTTGAGGCCTGCCTTAAGCGTGGCCATGCTGCTGTGTGGGAAGCTCAGTGCATGGCAATTGTGACATTTGACGCAGCGCCGAAGGGCAAAGTCTGCAGTGAAACCTGGCAGCTCCTTGCATGCAGTGGGACAAGACAGAGCCAGTCAGCAACTGTCAGGCTGCTCAGTTGCTTGGATGTGCAGGTTTGGGAGTTTCCCACCCGCTCCCACATCTAGGAATTCGCCAGGCTAACTCAGCCAGCTGGAAGTTAAGGAATGAAGCAGTGTATTTACAGCACAGAACAATTTACAAGCACATGTATACAATATATACAGGTATTTACAGCTATATACAATTTTAAAGTAATACAGAGATACAAAACCCCTCCTGAACAGCAGACTGCCCAAGGAGGGCTCCCAGCCAACCTCCCACCTTCTTTCCACCCCCTTCCTTATCTCAGGGTCCCCCTTACATGCAGGGAAAAGCTGTGAAAGGTTGGTAAGAGGTGTTAGAAGATGAATGCTTAGTCTGAGTTACGTAGGTTCAGGCACAGATAGTAAAGCAGATGGCAGCCAGACAGAGAGTGACTATCTTTGGTATTGGTTCTTGGTTTTATATCCCTAAGCAAAATCAATGGGTAATGTAGACATCACTATTACTTTCTTTTCACAGCAAATTATCTAATTTCTCTCATTAAAATATTTCAATTTGCCTCTAACCAGCACAACAGGTAAAAATTTGGGTGCCTTTTAATCTTAAGAGACAAGACCAGGGGAAAGTGCTGATTGCTCTGGAGGGTTTGAGGCAGAAGTAGTGCAGAACCAGAAGGGACGTTAGGAGGAGGCTTTTGCCACAGTGAGGTGACATGGGCCAGAGCACAGTTTCTGTTGTTGGGAAGTGCTTTATTGCTTCTTTAAGGTGTTACATTTTGACCTTCTCCTGAACCTCAAAAGTCACGTGCAGGTGGTTCCCATGCTGCTGCCTACTTTTTGTGCCCTTGAGACCAACTTTGGTGAGAACCATACGAGTTCCCTGGAAGCAATGAGCTTTCTCTTCTAGGAATGTGCTACCTTTCAGTGACTGGGTTTTTCATGGCATGCAGAGAGACACACAATGACAATATATGAGGCTGACTTTCCAGCAAACTCCCACCATTACATGCTGTGCTTTAATATCACATAGTGAAGCCCAGCTTACCAAGAGCAGGTAACACTGCTGTAAGGGGTATGCGAGATGAGCAGTGAGTGAGGAGCACTAGTACTTGTTACCAAACAGGTAGGTAGCTGTGTGACCTGCAATTTCTTTATGTCTAAGCATGTCCTTTGTCCCTCAGCAGAGACTTAGTTTTGCTTTCTGAGGTGCTCTGCTCCACAGGTGGTTATTTTCTTGTGTCCTGAATGTCTTGTAGAGTTGAGGATAGAATGGATCAGAGATTATTGTCTTAACTTCTCTGCAGTCATTGATGCTGATCTTGTCCATGCCTCGTTTCTGACATTTTCACAGGAATCTTTAGAAATAAAAAAAAATAAAATAGAATTTCAGGTCCAACTTTCAAGCACCTGTTTGAAATTCTAGAGTAACTACATTATGGAACTTAGCTTCTCCTGTGTAACTCAGGAGTATGCTTTTCCACTGGCAAGTCCTGTGTTAAGGAAGTGTAAACACGATTCCCTGCCCTTTGCTTTTAGATCAACTAGGTAGACCTGGCTCTAGCGAGGTGGAAAGACTCTGAAGCTTCTCTTCCCCTGGGGCAGGATTCATCCAACTCATTGCCCTTGAGAAATACCACCAAGTCAGCATGAGTAGCTTTTGTAAGCTTACTGCTGTCCTTACCATCAGTGCAAGTACCCAGCTGGGACTTCAGCTCACTGCAGTTAAATGCAGAGAAGTTCAGTGCACTAAGCAGTTAGTGCATTTAGCCAGCACACTTTCTGATCCCCTCACTCAGTCCCACCAATCACTGATGTAGTTCCCTTCTGCTTATTCTAAATTGGCTTTAATTTTCTTTTAAATAATTTTTAAGTGTGACTTTTTCAGTACAAGACTGGGAACTATGACTAATTATAAAATCATTACATGATTAAATTCAATTAACTTCAAATAACCCTTGAAATTTGCTTAATGTCAGCCCTTGGCCCTGCTTGAACCAATAAATATTGCTCACCTTTTGTAATGGGTATGAAAAGAGGTGGTTGTAGAGCATGATTGTTCAGTCGGCTGAGCCAGAGAATGGCCTTACAGAACAGGGTTAAACTGGTCCCAGCAAGTCGAATACTGCCACATCAAGAAGAGGAAGAGAGTCTTCTGCTCCTAACTGGGGATAGTATTTTTATTTTCCAGTAAGAAAGCTTTGAAAAATCTTTCAGGCTTCCATTCAATGATCCCAGTCTGCTTTGCAAATGTTAATAAGGGTTAAACCTCACAAAACCACCAAGGCATGGGCAAATACTGTCATCCCCCGTTTAGACAAGGGATACCAAGGCACAGATGAGCAAATTGCACAAGGATCAGTGGCAGGAGTGTAATCCTAAGAGTTCTGATGCCTTATTTTATATTTTAGCTAAAGCTTTTTCTGGCATGGTGCTGCAAGTTTCACATAGCTGTGTGAGAGAAAGGGCACATCTGGTTGTTGGGGTTTCTCAGTGATGTTTCCGATTGGATTTTTTGTCACTTTATGAAGCCATCTCTGGATCCAGTCTGTCTTACAGCTAGATCTTGGCAAGAGAACTGGCAAAAGTGTGGAGAAGGATCCCAGCAGCTATATTTCTGTGTTCTGTTCCTGTGAGGACAGAAGGGGATGTCATTATTGCTACTGTTCCTGGCAGCCTGCTCTGAGTGGGAAACTGGAGCGGACAGTAGCATTGTTCTCGCTGAAGGTAGACGGCAGATGATGGATTGAATTTTTCCAATAGGTAATTAGATGGGCAGGGTAACTAGATAGTCATAAAGATGCCTGATCATCTACTCACAAAAGTCCCTCATATGGTGTGCTGGCCATGAAATGTTCTCAGAATTTTATTGACTTCCAGCCCTTCTCCATGAAAAATTTCAGCACTCTTGCTGGGCTTTGCCTGAAAATGGATTTAGAGGCCCCTTGGGGAAAAAGATTTTGCTTCTCCCCACCTCTTTTTTTTTTTTCTCTTTTTCTTTCCTTTTTGCTGGAGAAAGCACATAGCTCTGCAATTGCTGTTGAAATTATAGTATTTGAGAACTGTGCTGTTAAGGAGGCAGGAGAACAGTTGATTTATGCAGTACTGTGTAATGAAGCATTGTATTTGGTCTTCAGATTTTTGGACACACTTTTTTTCCTGTTTATGATGAATGTGGGTGGATCATCAGTGTAGACTCTTTAATAGAGTCTTTTTTTTTTTTTTTTTTTGATGTCTGGAACTCATGTAGCTCTTTATAGATTCTTGAAGGATGTTGCATGAGGTCTCGACCCATTTATTAAACAATAGAAGTAGTGAGAGAGAGAGACAGGATGTAAACTCTCATCTCTAAACATGGGTGTTTGTATCTCCAGCTTGCTGTCTGAGTCTGGTTTCATGACTGGGAGTGCCCTCAGGTCATCACTGAGCAGCTTGTTCAACTGTGACTTCTGAATGATGAATGTCTGCAGTTAAATTACAGATCACTAACCCATAACAAAAATCACCACTATTATTGGCCTCCACAGGGGCACCAAAGGATGACTGGGCAGTGGTGAAGGAATTCACCTGCTACAACACTGCTCTCTTCCCGACAGTGTATAGATATTTGTCAGCAGTCTGTTTTGTAGGACATGCAGAGGAGAAGTTTAGCTCAGCACTTGCTGTCCTGTCTTTTCACTGTAGACAGAATTTTCCTGACTGTGGTACTGCCTGTCAGATTAGTTAGGGTCAAAAGCTGAATACTTGGGGTTTTGACCTTTGAGTGAACCCCACAAGAAAAAAATAAAGACCAGAAAATCAGTTCTGCAGTGCTCTGTCCAGTACTTGAGGATGGATTTGAACATCAAAGGATGGGTAGTTCAGAAAGACAGAGACACAGTTGTGCTCTTAAAATCAGAAGAGTATATAAATTCCTCTTATCTCTTTGGAGGAAAACCCCTGCCCCATGGGTCTAGTTCAAGCTTACTGTTTGTATTGTGTTGCTCCTTTTGCCTTGACAAGTCATGCTAAAAACAATTTAAAAGAAAGAAGCTGTAGTCGTTCAAGATGGCTGGGAAGTGAAAGGACCATTATGCTTAATGATTTACACTGAAATGGTCTGCAGACTGAAATTAGTTTGGGAATGTCTGCGGCCCTGTTTAGATAAACAAAAAGGCAGTTATCACAGCAGACTGCCTGTTTGTTGTCCACCCACTGGGGGCAAAGCAAAGTCCTGTTTCTCCTTCAAAAATGTGCAGGTGTAGCAGAAGCAGCAGCAATGGTTGGCACACCGTGAAATTTTGGGCCATTCCAAAGCATGCTGCAGCTAGTGAAGGGCTGAGGCAAACGGTTCACAGCAATTTTCTCACAGCAGCCTGTGGGTTTTGTCTTGCATTGGTTAATCAAGAGTGGTAATACCTCCCTGCTGCAGCCTGATAGATTGATTTTGACCCTTAACTTCCCCTTTCACCTGCTAATTACTTGATCATGTCTCCCAATGCCCTTTCCACCTGGTGGTGGCCTGGTTTTGTCATTCTGCTGCTGCTATCTCCAGGCTTTGGCTACTCATTCTCAAAATCCTCTCCTCCTCACTACCTTCCTCCTGTTCCCAATGTTCCTCATTAATATTTTGAATTATCTGAGTATTTTGGATATCCAGAATTTGTTGGATTTTGTTGACTCCTAGCAATCTGGTCTCCAGTGCCAGATGGTTGATGGGAGCAGGGAAGAGGGAGTGAAACTCAGGGGCTTCCCTTTCAGTTTGTGTTTTGTTGCTTCTGGCTTGACCTTTAGTCAGGTGTCTGGCTGTTGTTTGCTTGCTGATGTTTTTTACAGAATGGTCCTTTGTAAATATATACAGAAAGGGCAGGAGAGTAACTGGAGAGCGTAGACCACTCTTTTATTTCCTCAGAGCCTATTAAAGGTGGTTTCCAGTTTATCAATCCATCTCTTTGTCAAGTTGCCTCCTGTGTCCATCCACTTGTACATTTATTTAACGGTAGTGTTAACTACTGCATCATCCTCTAGAGCTGTAACCATGTGTTTCAGAATAAAGCCAGAGATGCAAAGTGCACTGAACCCATTATAAGAAAAAAAAAAAAGGCTTTCCTTGATGGCATTTAGCTCAATAAACACAGATTGTCAGAGATGTCTTTATCTCCTTACATTTAAGCGATTAAATGTTGGTAAAAATAGCTTCAGAAATAAAACATGAAGAGAGCTTCTGGCAAAGCCCTGTCCAGTTTAATTCATACATTAAATATTTGCTAGTAGGGTCAAAAGCTGAATGCTTAGATATTTTGCCCTTTGAATGAACCTAGTTAAAATAAAGACAAGGAAATCCGTTCTGCAGAAACTGTCTTCAGAATACTAGGATCAATTTAAACATCAAAGGATGGAGAGATCATACAGACGGACAGCCGTATTATGTTGCACAATTAATACTCACAGAGGTGTTTCTTGACTTCTGAATCTTGTGCAGGGAAGATAATATTAAAATTCCAGAATTTTAATTATGTAAAAGACAGTCCTTGATCCTTAGCTCCTGAAAAACACAGCAGCTTCTTTTGCATTAATGAACGTAGCAAACATCCCTCAGTCCGAATCTCTGCATTGATGCACTCTTTTTGCAGTCAAATTAGCATTTCTATTTCTAAAGGTAATTTTTCAACACACACAATAAATAAATGATATGCCAGTAACCTCCAGATGGATGAAGTGGTGCTCATACAGCATTTACAATGCAAATTGGCAGAAGATTACATAATGGTCGGCTCAGTTGATCTTGGGCAGTGGTGAGCAGAGAGGGCCAGGGAGCTTTCTGGGTCTGGTGCTGAGCTTCACACCCCAGCAAAGTCCTTGTGTCCTGGCAGGAACTGCTCTGTTGGTCAGGGGGTAGCTGCAGCAAGTTTTCACGGAGGGCAGGAATCTTGTGAGTTTAGGTCTGCTGGCAGGATCGCCGTCTCAGGCTGTTAGGTTCAAAATGCACACTATTGGTATGTGGTGTAGAGTGAAGTTCTGGAAAGGTTTCTCCAAATTTGAACTTATTTATTTTGGGATTCAGCTCTCTGATTCTGAGGTCCTGAGAGGAAGTGAGAGAGCAACTGCCAATTGCTCAGAGCAACTGGAGCTGAAATTTGCCTGCAGGCTGCTGGAAGTCTGTGCATCTCCATGTAGGCTATGAGTCACACTTGTGCTTCAGGTTTCAACAACAGCTTAAATCTGATTTAATACCATATTTAAATATGGTATTGACCAGGATTTCAGGATTGGGGTGAACGAGCTTTGTAGCTTGGAACTGTCATTTTAGTATTGGGATTTTTGATGACTGATAAAATTTCACTTCCAGCTTGAACTTTCGCTAGGCACCTTCCTAAGTGTCCTCATTTTTATTACGTGATTTCAAGAGCTCCTGTGCTTTTAAAGACCACATTGTGATTTACTAAGTTATCTAACTTAAGTGTAACATTTTTGCAATGGCTATTTTCTCTCTGTGTGTCTTGAAAATCTGTGTGTGGGGGGGGGTATTGTTTTTCTTTAATAGAGGACTTTATTGCATAATGCGGAATTTACCATAGTGCTTAGTTTTGAATGGTAAGTGGTGTTAAGAATGGATTAAAATAAATAAAATAAGGCTCAAGGTCCTGATCTTTGTCCACTGAAATAAAGGAGAAGAATTTTGTCATTGGATCTATCAGAGAAATTCTGTGTGGTGATGATGAAGTACATGGTGTTTGCCTAGTCTGGCTCATGTAGTAGTCAATGGAGTGACTTCAGAAGCAGAGCGTTGCCTTGCTGTAGGTAATTAACATTACAGTGCTGTGGGTTCTGCATATGAAAATCCAGGCTATTGTAAATTGTGGTTTCCTTGCCAACCATATCTCAGCTCTCACACTTCTGTAGTTGTCTCTGTGATGCTTTGTGCAGTATTATTACCCCCTCGCTTCGTGCTGGAGCTGGATGGATCTGCAAAATCTAGCTATTATTCTTCCCATTTGAAATACATCAGTGTGAAAATAAAAATAAAATCCAAGATCTTCCACTTCTTGAGTAATTCTATGCCGGGAACATTAAAATAAACAGCCTTGACATTGGGAATGTTTCAAAGAGATGGGTTTTTGGCAAATGCTCATCACTAATGAATTTGCATTCATAAACGTAAGCGTTTATATCAGAATTGTGATTAAAGCATTAAAATGGACTCTTCTGCCAAGCTGTAGGTCATATAGCTTGAATTTTATCTTCATACTTGGAGTGAACTGCTTGCCAGCAAGTTACAGACCAAGGCTTGTTCCCAAGAATTACTTTCTGGTGAAGCAGAAATAATGAATATATGCTTCTGTCTGTAGAGAGGGAGGAAGCTAATTTTGCTCCTAGTGTTTCTGACTGACATCATTTGGGCAAGTGGCCATAGAGAAAGCTGTCTTGAATTTCTTCTGGTTTCTCTTTGATTTGCCCCCGGAAGGTATCAGTCTGACTGGGTCTGCAGCCATGGAGAGGGTTCATTGGTTCCCAACACATTTTTGCATGTTCTTGGCAGTATTTTCTGAATTGGAGATATGTACTCAAAATGCCAGTAATGCAAGCAGTATCAGACTCAACATGCTTATACTTCATGCTCAAGGTATAAGAAAGACCTTTGTCCTGCTGCTTCCTTGTTGAGACTCTTCTTTGCATTGCTTGTTTCTGTGTTATTGTGAGCTAATATGTGGACTGGGAGATAAATTTAGTTTCTTCTTGATCAAGATTACTTTGCACATGGAGGTCCTTTAATCCAGTTTATGCCATTCCTGCATGGTCCCCTAGGATGTAAATGTGAAGTTATGTTAGGAACGAGTGGCAGTCTTCCTCCCTCATGGTAACATGGTACCACATCAGCAGTGTAGTGAAACTTCACCTTAAAGCTCAAGGAAGCAGAGGAAGCTCTGCCAGTGCTCAGGGGAAGCTGCCATATTTTATTTATGTAGGTCTCTGTACTGCTCTAAACAAAATGTAATCAGATGAGAACCACAACAGCTGTAATTTGGTGGCCTTGCTCTCTTCTGTGGAATGGTACTATGAGATCCTGCTCAGGGACCTCCATCTGGCTACACATCCTCTCTATACCTGCTTCCATCTGGCTGCACGTCCTCTTTGTACCTGCTTCCTCTTGGCTACACATCCAATCTGTACCTGCATCCACCTGTCTACACATCCTCTCTGTGCTTGTCTCCACCTGGCTACATGGCTTCTCTGTACCTGCCTTTGTGATGTCCATACTTAACATTTACAGCCAGACTAACTGCAGTGTCTAATCATAGAATCATAGAACGGTTTAGGTTGGAAGAGACCTCAAAGATCATCCAGTTCCAACCCCCCTGTGCCATAGGCAGGGACACCTCCCACTAGATCAGGTCGCTCAAGACCTCATCCAGCCTGGCCTTGAACACATCCAGGGAAGGAGCAGCCACAACCTCCCTGGGCAACCCGTTCCAGTGTCTCGCCACCCTCACTCAAAGAACTTCCTTCTAACATCCCATTTAAATCTCCCCTCTGCAAGTTTAAACCCATTACCCCTCATCCTGTCATTACAAGGCTTTGTGAATAGTCCTTCCCCAACCCTCCTGTAGGCCCCCTTCAGATACTGGAAAGCTACTATAAGGTCTCCTCGAAGCCTTCTCTTCTCCAGGCTCTAAGGGCAAGACTGGGATGTTATTCTGCTTTCCATATCAAGTCAGAGCTTCTCTCTATTCTGCTGTTTCCTTTACAATCCAGGCTTGACAAAATAGGGGTTTTGGCACACTTTTGAAGCCAGATTAGTTCCTGGATTGCAGTGTGGTGGTTAGTTGAGTGGGTGCAAAGGAAAAGACGTTGTGCTGTTCTGTGAGGACAGGGGTAAGGCAGGAGAGTTTGGAACACCTTAAGCTGGTCCTGCTGCCAAAAGCAATGTATTGTCCAACTATGGCCTCATTTTCTTACCTTGGGTGTGTTTAAAGAGGGATTGGCGTCAGGAGCAGGCCATTAAGCAATTGAAACTCTTAATAGAAAAACATAACCTTATCACAGATTTTTTTTTAAACCCTTGGAAAAT
Source organism: Psilopogon haemacephalus (assembly GCA_013396835.1). Classification (NCBI taxonomy): domain Eukaryota; kingdom Metazoa; phylum Chordata; class Aves; order Piciformes; family Megalaimidae; genus Psilopogon; species Psilopogon haemacephalus. The sequence continues at coordinate 870,954 of VWZI01021435.1, read as the reverse complement.
AGCTCAAATATAAGGTTAATTGGAGCCAGAAATGTCAAACTAATGTAGCAATTTACCCTGGGAGACTGCCCTGGCCTTTGAGTATAGCAATAGTACAGACTACTGAGTAGGATAGTGAAGAAATATAATAGGATTTTATGTAGTCCCCTGTCATATTAAACGTTCTTTGCAATTAATTTCTTGTTGCAATGTTATTTTCACTGACCTATTTTTTTTGACCTCCTACAATCTTTAAGCTACCAAAGTAGGGCATAGGGGAATTCATATTTCTCCACAAAAATTTTTAAAAAATCATAGCTGAAACCACTATCAACACTCCACATTGCAGTGTAGACTGAGAGCAACCCAGAGCAGTACAAAAATGGGATTGGTTCATTCTAGCGTAGTCTTTAGTCTGTGAGCTGTACTGATCCATTCAGGAAAATGCTACTTTTCAACAGCTACTTTGAAAAACATGTGGGAGTTTTCTTGGATTGAGAGCTTGAGCATGCCTGGCCTGTGAATGAAATATGATAGGTGGTCCTCTTTTCCTCCTTCTGATTGCTGGCTCTGTTTCTTCTACTCTTAAATGGGCATCAGGCTTAAATATCTTGGTATTGTGATCTGGTCTGATTAGTATAAAACTGCTGGACTTGATATGAACAGTGATAAAATCCCCAAATTGTGGAATACTCTGGGAATCCTGGTGAGTTGCAGCTGTTCTGAATCAAGCTGAACCCCTTTCCACAGCAGCTGGATACATGATCCATTTTCATGTTCGATGAGTCCTTGAGCAACCTGTTCTAGTAGGAGGTGTCCCTGCCTATGGTGGGGGTTTGGAACTGCATGATCTTTGAGGTGCCTTCCAACCTAAACCATTCTATGATTCTGTGATTCATTTTTAAATCAAACATTACTAAATTTTTATGTTCTATATATTTTTATACATCTTTCCCAGCTTAGTACCAAAGTGGCTGTACTTCTCCAGAGACCTTATGTTTCCTGAAAGGATCTCTTTGTCTGACAGTGTAAGTGATTAGGATAGCCAAATTCCAAAAGAAATCATTCTAGAGAGCATGAAACCTCCATCACAGAGATAGGTAGATAGATAGAGAAATAGAGAGATAAATAAAGAGAGAGAGAGGTAGGTACGTAGGTAGATAGATAGATAGATGGATAGATAATAGATAAAGAGAGAGAGATAGATGCAGATAGGTAGGTAGGTAGGTAGATAGGTAGATATATATATATATATATATATATATAGGTAGGTAGATAGGTAGATAGATAGATAGATGTCTGCTAGAAACAATCAGGTGGAGGGTAAGTTCCTTTCACTTCTGTTTTTCTGTCATTCTAGAAGAAGGAAAATGCTACCCTAGGAGAGTATACCTGGTGTCCAGGCTTGCAGTCAAGGTGACCAGCTCAAAGGAGAGAGAACAACACAGGCAGCGAAACTTTCTGATCTTGGATAAGAAGTCTTAACATAAGCCCAAGTGTTTTCCAAGCAAGTGTCCTTAATGTTTTTCCCTGTGGTAGTAAGGATTTATATTTTTTTAAAGTGCAGCTGGAACCAAATATCACTGAATCAAAGAAACCAGCATTAATCAAAGCACATCAAAGTGGTTCCTCGTAAGTTGCCTGGAGCAACAGAATCTACAGAGTATTATCTTTCTTATGCTAAAGCTGGAGGAATTCAGTGAAGAGAATTTTGTATGTTTGCTCTCAAATATCACAGAAATAGTATTTTCAAGGTTTCTTTAATAGTTTGGTGAGTTGGTCCGTTTAGCCATCAGTTTCTGAGTCCCAGAGTTAGGCTTCCTGGGAATGTTTTTGATATGAAAGTCAATTGAACCAACCTTTGAAACTAAATACATGGTGGGTTGCCTCTCAACAAAGTTATACAAGTGCTTCCCACTCTTCCATTGTCTCTTTCTGGTCTCTCTGTCTCTTTAGGACATTAAAATGGTACCCCGTGACTCTCTCATTGCCTTGCTGCAGATGCATTTCATTCTTAGCTAATAGCACTTAGAGGGAGCAAGCAGCTCTGCTGGATAAACAAGTATGGTTTCCTGTTCAAGTGAAACCCCCTTCCCTCAGGTCAATATTTTCTGCTGTTTCCCAATACAGAGCTAAGGCGTGATTGTATTTACTACCTATTTCCAGAAGATCCATTTGTTACTAAAAAACTTAGGAATGCTCCATACAGCCAAGTGCTTACTCAGGCGTAGAAAGGCCTGAATTTTAGATCTCAGACAGATCGATTCTTGCACTCGCTTGAGCAGCTGATAAAATGCTCACCAGCAAAACCTCTTTGTGTAGCTTGGGGAGTTTGAGTGTGACACAGATAGATACCCAGGCCTTTCATGTTGATTGCATTTGCCAGAAATAAAATCCAGCAACATGTGTTATGATCAACCTGCAGTAACACCGAGGTTGGAGCTGTGTTTTTAATGGTTTTCTAGGTCACACATTGTGTACCTCCTTACTAACGAGTCCCAGAGCATTTTCCAGAATGTGTACCCATGGGCTGAGTCCCACAGGCCAGCTCAGGGCTGGAACGTGTTGGCAATTCATCGTGAGTGACTGGCTGTTAAAAGAGGAAGCAAAGAACAGAAGTTCCCCATCTGAAACTGCAGGGGGAAATTTAGTGTGGTAGAATGTAATTATCCCGACTGGAATATGGCCAGGATCCTAGAGTTAATAATACCCTCTGCTCTTGCAAAAAGTGCTGTAAGATCTTTAATGACTGCTAGTGGTCAGCAGGCTTCACATCGCATCCCAGAGATAGATATTAACCAGATCAGAAGTGTAGGTATTGCGATCTTTCATATCACACGAATATTTCTGGATGGCCTCTGGCTGCAGCCCTCAGGTTCAGGAGGGAATTAAGTTAAACAGCCAGGGAAGAGACATTAGTCTTAATGAAAATGATCCCATTAAAGGCAAATGACATGCAGTTGGTGAGAGCACTGAGATGTACACTGAAGTCCCATAAGGTAATATCTGGGTAAACCAAATCACCAGCCATCTTCCTTGACCATCAGCATCCTGTGGTTTGGAGGAATGGGGTAGAGAAGGTTAACAGCATCCTTTGTATAACAGCTCCTGAGGAAATCCGTATGATGAGCTTACCCTGATTTCTGTAACAGTGAAAGCTACCTGTGAATGAGTTGGGAAATGGGTGTAAGTGGTGAGATTACATCGTGTTAATTAGCCTGGCACTAACGAACTGCACAAAGCCTGGGAACTTCCACAGCAGGAAAGAGAGCACATCACAGAGATTCCCTTTCGTCACAACTGACTTGTGCCATGGGACTTCAATTAAAAAACAGACCAGGCCACTTTGAATTGCTTTAATGAGAAATTACTAAAAAAAAAAAAAAAAAAAAAAAAAAAAAAAAAAGAAAGAAAAAATTAAACTGTTTGTCTGCTGTTGAAGAGTGCAGCCCACCGTGATGGTAGATGAGGTGCTAATTATCACTCTTGGCTCCTTTTTGGAGCACAGGATTATTTGTTCTTCTGTCCTGGACCTGGCACCATAGGCTCTGACTTTTGGGATCAGTGGGCATTACTGTACTATCAGCTGTAATAAAGAGTAGAAAGCCAATGATCCTGAATGTCTGTTGTTAAAATGAAGGAAGGCTTTTGCAGTTTTCCCTCTTGGTACATCCCAGTGCATTGGTACTTACACCATAACAGTATTATCTCAGGGAATATAAGTCTGCTACAGGATATTGCCACTTTAACCACCTAAAATGCTTTTTCAGTTCCAGTTTCAACTCAGTGTCAAAAATATTACCCCTGTTTAAGATTAATTTGTGATAAAATGTCATATTAATACAGCTATATTTCCCAGGGGATAAATATGGCCTTTTGAAGAGCAGTCATGGCAGAGTGCTCTATAGGACTATAGAGAATTATCAACAGGCTTTTGCTTTAGCAAATGTCATGCTACCAGAAGAATGGTGCTGTTTGTGGGTAAGTATAGTGCATGGACTCTTTTATTGTGAGAGTGAGGTTATGATATCTTCTCCCTATTAATCCATATCTCATCCTTAATTGTATTAGCACCTCTTTGTGACACCTGATTAAGAATCTGCGGAGGGATCTGTCAGTTGCCTATAAATCCATCAGCATTGTATCCTGTTTATTTTTGGCATCTTATCTATTTTAGGAGGCTAATGTTTACCTTGAGGTTTGTGCATCCTTGGTAGAATTACTTCTGATTTACACCAACGGGTGTGCAATCACAGATGAGCCCTCTAAGATGGAATTTACTTGGAAGTGGCTACGTCTAGTACCAGTTGTAAGCAGCTATAATTCCAGTGAAGCCAATAACAGCTGCACCTGCATGTGCTAAGGCTGACTTTGGAACAGTTCATCAGGTATTCTTTTTGTAGTGAAGTAGAGCAAACTTTGTATTTCATGGCACCTTCGGTACCTGTAGTACGCCTTGGATATGCCTGAGCTATTGAAATCAAACTTCTTAACGGCTCTCAGATGTGAAGAAAGGGAAGATGAAAAAAAAAAAGTCCTAAAACTAATCTCTTGCCTCACAGCATTCCACCAAGATGACTCAGAAAATGACAAGGGAACCAAACTGCAAATTAGGCTCCAGTGTTTGTTGGAGACGTTTGCCACTGGTAAAAATGAGTTATTGAAACAGTAAAGCTGAGGACTTCAGAGGAACTTTGATTGACAACAATAATTACAGCTATTCTTGTTCGTATAAGAAATACAGTGCAGGCTAGGCATAATAAATGTATGAAAATGTTATTCTAAATCTCAGCAGAAATAGATGTAGATCCAAACAGTTTTAAGTGTCTTCTGTATGAATTTCTATGCTTTTTAGGTGTTAAAAGTAGTAGTAGTAGTTACCAGGCAGGTGTGGAAATTCACTTTATGTGGCCGGTCAGCAAGTCATAGAATCATAGAATGGTTTAAGTTGGAAGAGACCTTAAAGATCATCCAGTTCTAACCCCCCTGTGCCATAGGCAGGGACACCTCCCACTAGATCAGGTCACTCTAGACCGCATCCAGCCTGGCCTTGAACACATCCAGGGAGGGAGCAGCCACAACCTCCCTGGTCAACCCTTTGCAGTGTCTCGCCACCCTCACTCTAAAGAACTTCCTCCTAACATCCCATTTAAATCTCCCCTCTGCCAGTTTGAACCCATTCCCCCTTGTCCTGTCATTACAAGTCACTGGATGTTCTCCAAATAAGCCTCTCTGAATAAAGGCTCTCTCATATCAGGCTGATGGGGAACCACTTTGGATTCAGTACCAAAGCCAGGCTGAGTGGCAGCAGGATCAATCTGGGGATTCTGTGGAGCCAATGCAGTTCATAGGATGCTTCCACCTAGCCTTTGTGTCCTGTCTTTGGACGAGACACCTGCTGATTTTTTGAGCCACATCCAGACTCTGCCAGAGTGGTCAAATGATTCCTTTTGTAGCTGAGGACAACCCAGTGTTCAGCCTGACCTTCCACAGTATTCCTTATAGGCAAAGAGGAAGTAGAGTTGAAGCACGTGGCCCTCTCTATCTTTGTGCAGCTTAGTGCCTTAGGTGAAGATCTGATGTAAAGATATAAAACTAGGAAGTATTTTTGGCTAACCAGGCTTAGTCACATCTGACATATATGTGTTATCAAACATCAGGATTTTCTAGGTGATGCCTTTGAAAAGGGATGGGTGGGAAAGGGTCAGGAGGACTTGAGCCTTAGATGCTCTTTCTTACCTGACTGTGCCTAAAGCTATGGTGGATTAATGTCACTGCTTTGTTCTGTCCTTGCTTGCGTTCTCCACCACTTGTTGCTGCCAGTAATCTGACAAATGCAACGACACACTTTGGATTGAAGCAGGTGCTCTTTATCCCAGGCCAGTGCAAGCATAAGGGCTGTGCAGGACAAAGGACCAAAAGCAAAAAATCAAAATAAGATTCCCATCACCCTTGCAGTGACTTCTTTTATCCCATCATACAAACAACGCATTAGCATAGTTGAGATGAGTACAGCCCAGTCTTTAGCATACATCATGTCTTGTTTTTCCCCTGGGCTGGGTGTCCCACTATCTTTCCTCCCCCATGAGAGGCATCCTGAAGTGGTAGGAATGAAGGTCAAGTGCTTATACACTGCTCATTACTTTTCTCTCTTACGCTGGATTCCCAAAGATTAACATATGAGAATATAAAAGAAGTGTGTTGTAGCCAGTAACTTTTGGTTTTGTCTCCCTAATTTGTTTGCTTTCTATTTCTTCTGCTGCTGTTACAGTTATGCTTGTACCAAAAGACACTATATCCCTCCCAAGTGTCTCTCTTAGTGAAGGCAGGCTTGTAGCTGTACTCTGCTAGCAAGCCATTCTACTTGCTCCGTTACATGTTTCTGCTGTGAGAAGATCAGTTTTCTTCTTCCCTGTCCTGGTCTGTGATCTGGATTAATTTCATCACACTAGGAAGTGTGGAAGAGACCAGCACTGTGTTAGCTCTTCTTACAAGGCCACTACAGTGCCAAGAAAGTCACTGCAGTGCCAAGAAAGTAACTGCAGGCCAATGGTTGGTTTTATTGAACTTGTTAGACCACATTGCTGGGAGATGCTCAGTAGGGTCAAAATTCAGTGGGAAAGGGAAAAGAAGAAGTCATTCGATCCACAGTTGCTGAGAAAGGGTTAAATTAATGGGGCAAAAGAGAAAAAAAAAATCTTAATGCTGGAGAAAGATTATGCTGGCTTACTTATCAGGTTCATGCTGAGCCCAGTCATAATTGGAATGTACCCTTTGTAAAGTTTATTGGGTCCTGGGGCAGCTTGTTACTGAACCGGTCAATTAATCTATTTTTTTTTTTTAATGAGTTAGGGGATTTCCTTGTGTGGAAAATCACCAGGAAGCCTGACCAAATGCCCACAGCTTGGGGAAAGCATGGCCTTAACATATAGAAAACCCTTCCTCCACAATTAGGAGAGGAAATAGACACCTCTCCTTATGGGTAGCATACTTGACCAATCCAGGGACAAAATAGATGAGATTTCACCATTGACTCGCAGGTTGTCGAGGGAGGATCACCATGAAACAAGATTACTTGAATGCAGCTTGGTGTTGAAGGAAATAAAACTGTTGAGTCTCCCTGCTGAGAGACAAATGATTTCCATTTAAAAACCTGTTTGTTCCATGCTGTAACTCCCAATGTTGCATTAATTAATGATATCAGAAGGTTATAAAAGACATTCTGTTGTGCTTGCTCTGTTCTAGGCATGAAATTGGATTAACATGAAAGTAAACTTAGACTTGAAATCTGTTGAGGAAATCAGTAATTATGTCAAAATTCACAAATATTAATCTGTTTAAGTGTGTCCGAGTACTGTTCATCTATCAGCAAAGCATCCTACCCTGTCAGAATTCTGCCAAAAGGTTAATTTCTTAAAATACTTGGATTTCCAATAACAGAATATTGTTAAGATGCAGCTTATTGAATAAACACAAATGACCTCACCTCTGGAAACACATTATTTCTTTGTCACTAGCATCCAGCCAGTACCTTTTCATGAGGAAGAATCAATTTGCAAGACATCGAATAAACCCTTGGGCTCTGCTGTGGAGGGGGTGACCACCCCTGGAAACAACTGACATGGAAAAAAAACCCATAAGGTATGATAGTCCACACTTATTAACAGTGCACCTCTGCTGCCAGTGAGCACACAAATGTGCTGCTGGCTCTAGGGGAAAGCAATGGGGCAGTTGAAGAAGCTCTGAGATCGTTAGGTAGAAATCCACTGGGTGATTGGGAAGGAAAAGGACTCCATATCTTCTCAAATGTTTAATGTAGTCCAATGCTAGCCCTGATTCAGCTGTAGCTGGTGTGAAAAGCACAGAGATGACACTGCTGTGTGAATATGTGTGCAGTGACACAGTCTGCAATGAAGCGTGCTCAGGTTGTGGCTACTGGATGCTCATGAGGTGGAAGCTCATGGTGCAGTCATACCTTCCCGTTTCAGCTCAGGTTTACCTTTAGGGAACATGATAGCTTTGAGTGCCCATTTAATTAAGTAATTTCTTAGTGCAATTGTATTAGGGGCAGAAAAAATACCCTGTAGTGCTAGATTCCCTTCTCAGTGGAAATGGAAATAGTGGATACTTGTATAAATCTATTAGGAATGGTCCTCAATACCATCTACCTTTTCAGGTTTAGAAGTCTGTCTAGTGAAAGAATTTCACCAGTTTAGTAGTTTTGTTCTTCCTTCAAGGTATAGGCTGAGCATGCCTTACATTAAAAAGGAGGTTTTAAATCAGGATCTTACATTCAAAAGGAGATTGCAAGCCAGGAGAATGTTTAGGAGGTCAAGAAAACCATTTCTGTACTCATCTGTTATTGGGACATCACTGAGATGGTACGCAAAAGGATGGCAGGTGTCCTAGCAAAATGTTGGTTTGCTTTTGTGCACAATGCCAGCAAAAAGAGAGGATGTTCATAGCATCAAGTGTGTAGCAAGTAAAGCTGCATTTTACAGTGGCTGAATGTTAGGAATACCTAAGCTAAAGGCTAACAGGCAATTTCAGTATTTTGCTGAGCAGGACTTGAAGCGGCTAAGACTTCCCTCCCTCCCTCCCTCCCTCGCTCCTTCCCTCACTCCCTCCCTCCTTCCTTCCTTCCTCACTATTCCAGAAAATGGGAATTTTGTGCCCTTGGGTAGGAAAAAAATATAATAAGGGAATATTTTTTCCAAATAATAACCATTTTTAATGTGTTTTCATAAATAAATAACAACAACAAAAGCTTTTTATGTAAGTGCTGGCCATGTATAACCTCTTAATAAAAACCTGTGGTAATAAAGAGTATGCAACTTTCACAACTGTTTCTTGCAGCTATGAAGTGGTTTCTCAACACTTTAAAATCTCTTATTCTGCTTAACTGCACATAAAGCTTGCTCCTTCATTGCTCCATTCTAAAAAAACCCTTTCACTTTTTGCCAAGTATTTATCAAATCTCCTACTTCTCTTTTGTTTCCAGACCTTAATAAACTTGAAGAAACAGAATATGATGACAGAAAGCAGCTGCAGATGTACTTTTAACTGTGATGTACAGACAGGCAGCTCCTGTTCGGCAGGTCTGGTCTTTGCATCTGGCTGATCCGTGGACAGAATGTGGCTTTTCCATTTCCTGACTTGAGGTGTTAAACCAACACAAGACTGTGCTGTGCCATGTGGCCTTACTGGTAAGTTGGGGATTTCTGCCCAGTACTTGATGTAGACATGTTTAAGTGCCTTGGTTGACACCATACAGGTGCTGTGTGACTGGAAGGTCAAGAAAGCCCAGGCTTAACCTCCAGCTACAATTACAAGACATTCCTTGCTGTTGTTGACTTTAGTGAGAGCTACGAAATGCTTGTGTGTGTGAATTCTTTAAGTCTCTAATGTTCATTAAATATCCAAAGCAGCTTATACGAAGTCCTATGGTGACCAAGTCAAACAGAAAGAAATGATCTCATTATTTTTCATTTTATTGTGTACTATCTCTTTACCAATTTCTTTTTCAGTTTTTCTTACCTCTCTAACTTTTTTCTTTATCATAGGTTGCTTGCATGGGCTTGACTATAAAATCACCTCTCCATGGAAGAAACATCCTTCTATTTATTGTGTCTATTTTTTTATGATGACTTTTACTTTGAGTTTATTTTATTTAACAATACTCCACTTCTTTCCTTTCACTACATTGTCACTGCTCCTTCCTGTGTCACTTGGAACTGGCTGAAGTTGGCAGATCTCAAATTTCTTTTTCCTCTTTGAAACGTGTGGATCCTTTCTCCTTTGGTGATAATGGGCATTGTGTTTCCTTAGAAATGTTTTTGGGGGCCTATTAATTCTCAGCCACTTCAGTTGGCAAACTGAAGGCTTGGAAACAAATTAGCTTGGATGGCAGCCCAAGCTGTCAAAATGAACCTTCCATTCATTACTGAACCATCCACCTCCTGCATTTAGATCCTCAGCCCTGCTTTTCCAGTAAGCAGTTGAGTTCTAGGAATTTCTTTTTTTTTAACTCACTTTTGAACTCACTACTCCAGTCTACTTCACTCACAACCACACAGCAAAGCTACTTCCCCATTATCTGAAAGTAATGAACTAAGAACGCCAGTACAGAGGGCACAGCTGGTCATCAGTTTTGGTAGAAGACATTGAAATTATATTTTTCTCACATACTATTTCTTTATGAGTTACCTGAGGCTGAGGCCTTGATCACTTTGTCAGGCAAGGAATTCCAGATAAGAAAACAGACTCCTACACGGGTATCATTAAAATCATATTCTTAGCCCTGCTCTGAAATGTTGTGGGGATGAAGTAGGAAGGTCTTGTATCACTTACATATTTATGTCCCTTCAGAATTCTCCCCCAATTCTTTCTGGGTTTGGGGAGTTTTGTGTGGGATTTTTAATTTTTTTTTTCCTTCCTTCCCTGTCTTTGTCAGCAAAAATTATCTCAGAGGAGTAAATATCTCAGAAATATCAGGTAGCATTTTTTTTTCTCTCCTCACTTGGTGTTAAAGTGGACTTTGATTGTTAAGGGAATCTTCAGAATGAAATGCTTGGGTTTCAGATGTGGATTTTTTTTTCCTTCTTTGCCTTTATATTTTTTAAAACACCTGGAATTTTTTTCTTTCTTTCTTTTTTTTTTAAAATTTTTTATTTAATTTGATTTGTTTCACTTGGTTTTAATTGAAAAAATTCTGACTGTTAGAAAAAGGCAGTTAAAATGAGCTAACAATTTGGAAGCTTCCAGTACTACCTGAAAATAAGCCAAATGGTGTTGGGAAATTTGTAGTGTCTTTCTGAGGAAGATGAGAAGCTTCCAGATTTCTCTGAAAATTTCTTACAAACCCTCTGAAATTACCTTTGATTCTACAATGCAATCCTAACTGACTGAGACCTGGAAGAAGGAAGTGAGAAAAAGCAAATTTCTTGGCCAGAGCCCATGTTCTCAACTTTTACAGCACGAATATTAGAGACTGGAGAAATTTCCACTGGCAATGCAGTTGTTGGAATGAGATGCACAGGAAGGAATAAGTGTCAAACCTCATAAAACTTTAGAATATATAGCTAGAAAAATGTATGGGACAGAAAATGCACTTTAGTCCTTTATTACTGGGTTCAAAGCTGATGCATCTTAGGTCTCTTAAACACCTTTCCTTCTTGTTTATCTCTAGAACCGTGCATGCCCCTCCAGTATGAATATAGAACAGGACTTGGATAACGAAAGCCTTTGCCAGAGATCACCAGGACTTCACTGCAGGTATGGGGAAAGAGCTGAGGAGGATTTCTAGGCTGTGTAACAGTCTAAAGAAGGTACCCTTGGTCACAACTATCTTGTTTCACTCTCAGGCAACGTTTTGCTGCTTTTGCTTCTTACTGTGACTAGCAGCGCAGTTATTCATAGATGTGGTCGGGAACAGGTACAACGTCAAGGCAGCAAAAGTCTGAGGTTTCTCTGTTTCTGCAATCAGGTGAAAACAAGTGTATTACTCAGGAGATTGACAGCGAGAAGAAAAGCACAGCAGGGCACACATGGCTTCTCTCTGACCTGTTCATGTGAACTGGGATGATTCCTAAACCATTTTCAACTGCCTCCACATAAAGATGGAACCTCACACAACTGTGAGTTCTCAAGGAAAACTCAACTGGTGTTGGGCTTACTGTGATGAAATTTGATCTCTCCTTTTTCTTAACCAACTTCTCTGGAATTCTGACACATTTGTAGCTCTGTTACAAACAGATACAATTTTGTGGGATTGTTCTTCTAAGCAAGGCAGGTCTCTTTTCTCCTTTTGCTGTGCAAGAACGTTTCCTCCCAAATTAACTGCACATTTGACATAAATACACTGTGGTGATTATTGCAATTCAGAGACTAACGATTTCCTTTTTCTCTGGCTTTCCTGCTATGCAGTTGGTTGTGCTTCTACACTTATGGTGGTGAATTAACTCCCTGTGGATAATATAGCTTCACTTGCGGCAGATGTCAAGACTCTTAATCAGAATTTAAGTAGCCTCAATTATGTTTGCCTTAATTCACTTCAAAAGTGAAGTAAGTTAAATTGAATTAGGGCAACTTTAATTTTGAATAAGTATGTCCACACAGATACTCAGCAGCTAATCTGTTCTAGAAATTTATTCAGATTCTCATTGCAAGTGTTCTCCAAAGTACAGAGAACACAGGGTCTACAGAGCCTGTGGATGCTGGAGGAAAGGAAGAATGGGGAGAGACAGGGCTCACTCTGAAAGCTTTTGAGAACATTTGAGTGTAAAGGGTTGAGTTTTGGCCCACAAAGGTTCTTGACACTGTGCTTAGCTGGGGCATGCTGGCCAGGAAGTAGAGAGAGAAGTATAGAGAGAAGTATAGCTCTAGTGAGTGCATTTCTATGTATTTGGAGCATATTAGTTGCTCATCATGGATTTTTCCTGTGCTTTGCTGAGCACTTCAGTACTTCACTAAACCCAAAGTATTTACTATTGCTTCTATGGTCCATGGCATTTGTATTACCTACCCATCATTTGTATGTGGGCTGCATTTTGGGACTAAGCCCACAGGTCAGTATAACCATCTCCTTTAAGACAACAGCAGCACTGAGGTTAGCTACATTAGGTTTATCTGGCAAGCTGCATAAAATTTGCTTACCAGGGTCTACTTTGAGAAGGTCTGTTATGTAACTCCCAGTTGTGCAGTAGGTCCTGTACAAACACATGATCAGAAGCCAGTTTTAGAATAGAACAGAATAGACTCTAGACTAGACTAGACTAGACTAGAACAGAATAGAACAGAATAAGCCAGGCTGGAAGAGACCTCCAAGATCATCCAGTCCAACCTATCACCCAGCCCTGTCCAATCAACTAGACCATGGCACTAAGTGTTCCATCCAATCCTTTCTTGAACACTTCCAGGGATGGGGACCCCACCACCTCTCTGGGCAGCCCATTCCAATGGCAAATCACTCTCTCTGTGAAGAACTTCTTCCTAATATCCAGCAGCTAGGGAAAAGAGATGGGACCTGCCTGAAGGCAGAGAAAAAAAAAAAAGAGAAAATACATAAGGTATGATTAAGTGAGGCAAACCAGAAAATGATGTTATGGAACTCAGAAACTTATGATCCACCCTTGTCTTTAGATATATAGTCCTGATCATAAAAAGGAGCTTACAGGAAGAGAGAAGGTACAGAGGAAGGCAACATGGATGAGCAGAGTATAAAATTACTTTCCTAGAAGAGATTAAATAAAATAGAGCAGTTCAGCTTGCAAGAGACACAAGTAACACAGGTGTGTGCAAAATCATAAATGGTACAGGAAAAATGAATTGGGAATAACTGTCCCCTGATATAACACAGGACTAAAGGGGCAAGGAAGGGAATTTTCAGATAGCTACTTCAGACCAGAACAGAAATGGTTTTTCACACAGTGCATAATTCAGTTGTGGAACTTATTGCTGACAGATATGGATTCAAGAAGCAATTAGACAAATTCATGGAAAATAGGTCCAGCAGGGGCTATTAAACACACTGGTGCTGAGGCAACCTTTTGCTCAGGAAATCCCTAAATGGCAGATTGCCAGAAGCTGGAAGGTGGAAGAAGCATCACTCTAGGCCTGACAAGCTTCTGTTATTTCTTTGAGTAACCACTTTGGGTTGCTACATAGTGTGGGTTTTAGGCCTCGCTGGAAGATTGTGTCTCTTGGGCTTTTATTTATTCTTTCTTGAGCTTTGCTTGTATTTCATGTATCATTTAATTCCCCTTCTGTACAAGGCAGTGTTATATTTTGGGGACTTGATGTTTGATGATAGTTGAATTATACAATAGAAAGCATGAAGTATCAGCCTGCTTTTGTGATGCTAATGCACGAGCCACCATAATTAACCCTGTGGCAAAACACACAGGTTCCACGTCCCCATCCTTGCTCACATCGATTGACATTTCAGGACTTAGAGAAACTTAGGCAATCAAGGGTTTGACAGCAAAAGGGAAATAATGAATTCCAAAGTACCTACCAGTAGAACTTCACCCTTTTAAGCCACTTTCAGATTAATAGTCACTGGTGGCAGTGTCCAGCCTGCCCAGCACCATTTTAAACAAAAGTGCTGCATTTCTAGACTGGGTTTTGCCTCACATAATCTCCAGTTGTAGAAACCTCTGGATTGTCTTAATTTATCTCTCGAGCCATCTGAATTAAGCCAGATGGAGTGGTTTGCTGGAATAATGTCCCTGAGCAGTGAAGAACACCAGGGAAGTGTCCCCTGCTGTGGCTCTGTGATAGGAATAAGCAGCAGCAGCTACAGTTGTAGGAGATAGAGGCACCTGCTGCCTCAACACTATATCTAGCAAATCCTCTGTTCTTCCAACAATCTGGTTCCCAAGGATGAATATACCTCTGCAAATTCAGCTGCAGAAAAGCCACTGCTTCATCCCTTTGTCTGCCTTTTTATTCCTCTTGGGTTAGGGCTTCACACAGCTCCACAAACCCAACCATAGGCCAATGTACCTGGTACTCTTTTTAATGCCGTATCCCGGTTCCGATTCTGTGTTGAATGATAGCCAGCTGGTTCAGGGAGGAAATCTGTGTCTTTTTCCTTCTGTGACTAAGAAATGGCTCATGTTGCATTGAGCTGGTAGAGTCACTTTGATTGTAAAAGGAACCTTTCAGCATGAGGCTGCCGGTGCAATTGACATAAAAAAAAGCCTTTGTGAAAGTGCCTTAAGAAGCCAGGGGTTGTATCATTTAAGCTCTCACCTGGCTTCCATTCATCCTCAGCTTGACCAAATTCTTATATATTCCAGAAGACTGCTAAAAGGGGATTTCAGGCATATAGTGGTGTCTGATAATAATAATAGCTAGAATAATAATAATAGTTAGAACATTGTTTTTGCACTCCCAGAGTGTGTGAGGGCTCAGTGACTCTATTGTCTCAAAACAACCCGTGACATTAGCTGGTCTGAATAGACGGGGTGATGGCTTTGGTAGCCTTCAATAGCTTTGGAGAAGAGCTGTTGGCTTGCCTGGCAGAGGCAGGAATTCCCGCTTTAAAACAACAGCGCCACCGAAAGGCCGATAAAGACATTGCACCGGAGTGCACACCTTTCTCATGCACTTCTCTTCACCATCCAGGCCCCACTTGCTCAGTTTAGCTGCGAGGATGCTGTGCGAGACGATGTCAGATGCTTTTCTGAGATCAAGATCAAGCACATCCACTGCATTACAATTATCCATCCAGCTGGTAATGGCCTCATGGAAGGCAGTAATCATGGGAACTGGGGAGAAAAAGAGAAGGCTTGAGACATGTAGCTCTGTACCCTCAGCTGTACTTATTTTCCATACTGTTAGCTTCTATAGTGGAAATAAGCCTGTAAATCCCTTTAACGAGATGTGCTTCTATGAATTTAATAAGAGATGCCAGTACCTATATGAGGCTGCTGCTAGAACCTCATCAGTAAGATAATTTTTCAGCTAAGCTTCCTGTTTCTCAGGGTTTAAAATACCAATAGTGAGGGTCACTGACTTTTCCAGAGATCCCATAGTTGGTTAGTAGAAGAGGGAAGTACTCAGACCCATCAGTTCTGAGGGCTGAGCACCACGTGCTGTTAATTTTCAGGCTGGCTGTTAATTTGAAAGATAATAACTACACAATCTTAATGTGGCATCTTGTAGGACAGCGAGCTACATAAAAGCAATCGGCAGTGTTCAAAAGAATTCACCTGCTGTATTGTATACAGAAGGGTTTTCTATCTGTATATGAACTCTGCCAGATCCCAAAGGGAGATAGATATTGAGAAAAGAGAGGAACCAAGATATCAGATACAGGCTCTTTTGCAATGTAGGGGAAAAAAGTAGCTCAAATGTGTGATGCACGTGAAAGAATGAAGATGCTGCTAGATTAATTATTAAGGCCAAAAGTACATTGTCTTTCCTGCCTTGGAAGACAGTGCTTGAGGAAGGAGATGTAGGAGTACAGGCTGGGTGGCAAATGGCTAGAGAGCAGCCCTGAGGAAAAGGACCTGGGTTGTCTGGATTTATGAAAAGCTCAACATGAGGCTGCAGTGTGAATGCAGCCCAGACCACCAGTTGTGTGCTGGGCTGCAGCAAGAGAAGCATGGCCAGCAGGGCAAGGGAGGGGATTCTCCTCCTTTACTCTGCTCTCCTCAGACCCCACCTGGAGTAGTGTGTGCAGTTCTGGAGCCCCCAACACAAGAAGGACATGGAACTGTTAGAGCAAGTCCGGAGGAGGGCCACGAAGATGCTGAGCAGCTCTGCTATGAGGACAGGCTGAGAGAGTTGGGGCTCTGCAGCCTGCAGAAAATAAGGCTTCAAGGAGACCTTATAGTAGCCTTCCAATATCTGAAGGGGACCTACAGGAGGGCTGGGGAGGGACTATTTACAAGGTCCTGAGGGGACATTTAAACTGGATGTTAGGAGGAAATTCTTTCCAGTGAGGGTGGTGAGACACTGGCACAGGCTGCGCAGGGAGGTTGTGGATGGTTCCTCGCTGGAAGTGCTCAAGGCCAGGTTGGACGAGGCCTTGAGCAACCTGTTCTAGTGGGAGGTGTCCCTGCCTATGGCAGGGGGTTGGCACTATATGATCTTTGATGTCCATTCTAGGTACATGTGTGGTCCTCATGGGTACATGTGGATCCCATGGGGGTTGGATCCCAAGGGTGACTCAGAGAAGGGTATCAGTAAAAGAGTTTCCAGCTCTGAAGCTCTTTTCTCAATAGTTCATTTGTTTTGCACATTGCAATAATAATTATTGCTTATTAGAAGCAAATCCATCAACTAATGCCTGGGGTGCCTCTTGTGACTAGAGTATAAAACAAATTGGGCTGCTGCACTCAACAAAATGATTTTTAATCTGGTTTTGTTGTTGTTTTTTGTTCTGGTTTTGTGTTTATCCAGAGCAACTGTGTGGTGCTTATGCCATTCTGAGGTTAAGCAAGAAGTTGTTCCTGGAAACTGAGGCTGTAGGAGTAGTATATGCACAAACAGTGTCTTTCTCCAAATACAACAGGTTTGAGGGGCTGTGGCTGTAGTTAAGGCAGAACAGTATGAATAAAATTTGAAGACTGGAAGAATATCTTAGTGCCTGCCCATTAAATGCCTGAGATGTGAGAATCAACTTTTTTAAACTCTACTTTTATGATTGTCAAGTCTGTGACAGGTCACTGTTTAGTCTATTATCTTATCAGCTAGTGGCTACATATTCATTGGAGAGAGATGAGCTGTCCATTATATGTATTTTGTACTTTTATGATGAAAGATAATTTGTGTAAAAGCATCCAGAGCATAGGCATTTTGGGATGCTTTTAACATATCAAAAGAATCTGATCGGTATCTGTCTTTTTCCTCTAGCCAAATTATTCACCAGGAATACTGATTCTTTTATTTCCTTTCCATTGCCTTTCCACACGGTCTGTGTTAAGCACCTTTTCTTTTCTGTCTCTCTTTTTTTTTTTTTTTTATATAAGGAAAGCAGCACAGGGAGTGGGGGATAAGACACAAACCAAGAAACAGAAATGCAGGCCTCTCGAATCATCTTTAAAATGTAATTCTGATTATTGAAATATGACATTTTTTTTCTTTCCTCTACTAACTTACTTGCTGCCTTATATTTGCTGCATCAGGAAAATTTAAAGGAGCAAAACAATCTGGAGGAGATTGTGTCTTCTTTGTAAACCTCTGCTTACGTTGTAAAGCAGAGGTTTTGTAAACCTGCTTTGTAAACCTTACAGGCTTACGTTGAATGAATTCGTGTCAGTGTGCGTCTCCAGTTAGCTGATGGAGAGGATGCTCCTCTAGCTGCCAGATGTGAAGCTTGGAAGTGCTGTTAAGTAGTCAAGTGGGCTAGGTCTTGGGGTTGCAGATTTCTTTTTTTTCTGGAGATGCTTTTGGCAAAGCCAGAGCAGTTAGGAATGATGTTCAGTCTCTTGTTGGATATTGGAGATATCATGCAATAAATTCTTTGACCAGAAAATGATAATATGTGACTGTGGAGCTGTCTTACACCCTTCCTTCTTTTCCATGCATGCAGTGGTTGTATGGTGTTGTGATGGAAGGGGTTATGATTAATTAACGCGAGATGGTTTTCTGAAATTAATATTGTTTATTCATTTTTGTATCCAAACTTTCCATCCCCGACCACTAAATTTTAATAATAAACAGGTTCAATTGTAACAGTTATGGAACGCATTACTTAAATGACATCTAGATCTAGAATTAGCTGTCAATATGCATAAATGATTTGTCCAATTGAATTAATTAACTAATTAACACTGGAATAGATTTCTTCCTGTTAATTGCCACTTGGCCACTAAATGGAACTCAGGGCCCCTTTCCACTTAAGGCAGAAGCTAGGTAATGACAAAAGCTTAAGGTATTTACTCACAAATATTATTTCTCCCATCTTGCAGGGCTGGTAAGAAGTTGAGACAGTATTCAGAGCACTTGCAAGGAGTCCTGTCTGTTGCCTTTCTGGATGGTCTGGCCACTGGCTGGATGCTGAAGCTTGCAGAACTCCTTCGTAGCTTCATGGGCTACTGGGGAAGTGATGCAGATGATTGGTGACCTGGTTCTGGCTTGCTCTGGACTTCTGTGTGTCTCAGGAGATGCAGGCAGGTATCTTGCAAAGTGTCTCAGCAGATATATCACACTAGCTGCTATCGATGTAGCTATTGCGTAAAGGCTGTTCAAGTTGCTCCTGGAAAAAACTCAGAATGGTTCCAGGCTGGAATATAGCTTATACTACTATATTTAATAATGCATTAGCATTGCCAATAGGCATCACAGGCACGGATACAGCAGAACACAGAATAGTGGCAAAGGCATGGCAAAGCACATTGTGTTATCCGCTTATCTGTTTTTATATTAATGCCTGAGGTTGATTGGACCTTTGGACAAAATTGGCTTATCCAGTAGAGTGGCAGTAAGCCAAGTTATGACCATGTTTGGGTGAAGCCACAAGTTTGCCATAATCATTTAGGGAGAGACCATAGGCCTAGCAGAGGCTTAGCATAAGGCAAAAGCGTGCACCTTGTTTACCATGGATACAAGCAGGAGAAAAACAAGTTATGTAAGTCAGAGTGGTCAGACTTCATGGCTCCAGGTCTTTTGTCCTTTTTCCCGTGGTTGCCTCTTCCCCAAAACAGAGGGAAGGCAGAAAAATATGTCTGGACAAGCCAGCACATGTACAGGCCTGTTTTGACCCTCCAGGTCTACCATGACAGGTGTTGCCATGGAATTGTAGCAGGGCTGGACCACTCACTTTTGCAAGCTTCTCAAGCTTTCAACCCTTTTCAACTTACCAGTCTTCCCCTTTTTCATCTTGGACAGGCACGCTTGAATTTAAACCTTTTGAAAGTTCTCTTGATTTTATGTTTTTTTTACGTTAATTTCACAGCCTCATTTCAGAGGGAGTCATGGACACCCAGGGCTCTGAAGACCAGACTAAAACCATCATACAAACGATCTAGGAAGGTACAGAGCATATTAGCCTGGTAATGATTATTTTAATGGTTATTGCATTTACTTTCAGACGTTTTACAGAGCGTACACAATATGTGTAATATGTTTCAAGTGACTTGGTATATGGCTTTTTGTAGCCAGGCAATTGATAGCTGTGAGCTTTAAGTGTTTGTGTTCAGGGTTTATTCTTTGTGTTTTAAGAAAATGCTTCATGCTCCTGCAGCAGTTTTCACTTCCAAGGGCTTGCTCCTGATCTATCAAAATGAGGAGTAGCTACTTTATTTAAGACAGAGATTTATTTGCAATCCACAGCAAGATCAGTTGCTGGCTCCCATAGCTGAGTTTCCCCATCACATTTCAACTGCAGTCTGAAGCAGCTGGTCAGGCAAAATAAGTAGTTTCAGTGGAAAAAGGAGCATAATGATCCTTTTCTGCTCCAGGTCCTTCTCCCTTCCTTTCCCTCTGATTTAGATTGACAATCACAGTGTGCTTCCTCAGTCTCATCTTCCCACTGTGTTGCTTCTCTTGATTTCTGATTTCCCCGCTCCTGTTTCTGTATTTCTTGACATTGGCCTTTGCCAATTTGTCTGGGCCCTCTTATCCCTTCAGAAGTTCACTGCTTCCTAAAGACACAAGAGTTGCTGCTCAGACTGCTGCCTAGAGAGTATCCACCTTTGTTCTCCCCTCAGATGTCCGCAGCCTAGAGTTCATTATATAGTCCTTCCTAACCTTGTTTTAACTCCCTTATAGCTTGTTGAATTCAATCTCTTAGTCATTGGTCTCATGGGTTTGTGTGAGGTTTTGGACTGATTTTTCCAATTATTATCTTTTTTTTTTCAAAGAGCCATCCATCCATCAGCACAATTAAACCCACTCTCCTTCCCATTCCAGTCAGGAGGAAAGGTGTTCCTATCATTCAAGAAGTGCTTGCTTTACATGCAAAAGTGCATGTCTGCATTTTGCCTTCAGTACATAGTGTTGTATTTTTAAAGAGCTTGTCCTTAAGTAACGGATTGTGCCACCAAGTGCTTTAAATTTCTGTCTTTTCCGACTCTAAAATAAGTTTTTGCTGACTTTTTGCTGGTAATGGCTGAAGGGGGTGGTTTTCAAAATATGCACGGCTGGCACTAGCTGAAGATTGCTTTTTATTTTACCTATGCTGAGTATGCTGGCCCTTTTCTCTCATTTATCCCAGGGATCCTTCTTTAAATGTCCCTTGCATACCATAATTGAATCCACTGTAGGAACTCAAGCTTGTAGCATCTTTTTCTGGGCCTTTGGAACTTCCTGAGGGTGAAAATCTGCATTTAATGATGAACTTTGTGGTTGGAAACCTTGTGTGAGAGACTACCCAAGGAGTCAGACAGGAAACATGTCAATATGCTCCATTTTAATTCAAGAGGTAAATGAGGGCACTGTGGGTCATGCTGATAGGTGTCAGCTTCAGGCTGAAATGTCCAGCTCCTTGGCTCAGCAGTTTAAACAACAGCATGTATGGAGCCTCTGCCTATTGCTTGTTCTGAGAGGAGAAACTGTTATGAAGAGAAACATTCTCTGACTCTTTAGCTCCTGAAATCAATTTGACAATGTAAAATCCCGAAGGTGCAGTGCTGCTTTTTGAGTTAAACTCAGAATGAGTGACTTGGTTCTGCTCAAATGTTAGGTTGTAGGGCCAGTTCTCCAGCTGATGTTACTCAGCATACGTACTAAAACCAGTCACATTCAACAAAGCCATACTGGTTTATGCTTTTTAAGAATCCAGCCCCACACCTGCTACAGATATTTCATTATAAATGGTATAATATGGAAAGATATTCTAAGATTTGGTTTTGAAATAGGGAGCTAGAATGTTTTGGGGTGAAATATGAGGGGAAAGAGTTTCCAGGGAGACCATGCACTGCCACTATTCCACTATTACATAGTATCCTATATAACCTTAATGTTATTACCCAAAAGATGTGAGGCCTGAGAAGCCACCTGAGGTTAGTATGAGCACATGAGGCAGGGACATAACTGAAGCAAAGAAGTGCAGCATTAATTTTATTTTTTGTGGTGGTAATGGTTATTTTAATGTTTCAAAGTGAGGAAGAACTATCTAACCTGGTAGAGTCTGGTCAGGTTTCTGGCATATAGAAGCAACTCTGGTATGAGATGGGAAGCAAGTCATGAACAAATTGCCCCCTGGGAAAGTTGAGGAGAGCCAGGATGAAAGTGAAAAGAGGGGGAAGTGGAGAGAGAAAAATACAGAAGTGCAAGGTGCTGAATGTGAAAACAATAAGCTTTGATGTGATGAGCAGTGGCTGGGAAGCAGAAGGATCTGAGGATGGCAGAGAAGGTAGGTGACTCTGGATAAATGCAGTGGAGGGGATGAGGGCAGAAGCCTGGAGGGGAGAAAGCTTCAGTGAGATGACTAAGCCTTGGCTGAAAGGCCTTCAGCATTATAAATTGGGCAGGCAGATTTAATGGCAGCTTTGACATCTGGGAGAAGAGGGAGGAAGAGCTAAAAATGCCCCTAAGAATATGAGTCTGAGAGAAGGACGTCGCCACTGGCAATGTGGAAAGGAAGGAGAAAACACATTAATCCCCCCCAAAGGCTAGCAGTTCAGAGGCTGAAATTTTGAATTCACACAAGTAGGTGGGGGGAGCAGGGACTGACTGCCCCATTAAGCCCTTCTGGGTCTCTTGTGGTGCATGGATGGTTGCATAGCTTCTCCTTCAGTGGAATGAAGGGGTCACACTTCTGCCAGTCCAGTGTGCCAGCTGCAGAGCTTGCAAGAGAGGTGGGAAATAGGTGTATTAAGGCTAAAGTGAATCACTTCTCCCAGAGGGAAAAGGGGTGCCAGGGAAATAATGTGGCTCTTTGTGATACCAGTCTCCTACAGAGCACAGCTGAAGTGTTGTGTCTCATACTTTGCCCTCATCTCATCCAAGGCTTTGCCCTGGAGCTCTTTGTAGCCTGGCTAACTATGGCCTGGTCCATATGGAATCAGGCTGCTGCCTTTCAGGGCTGGATGTGGCTGCAGCATTCATGGGGAAGCTGTGCCAAAGCTCAGCCTTTTCTTTATTGTGTATGTTGCTGCAGTCCCTTGAGTTCCTCCTTTCTATTCTCTTCACTCCTCCCAGTTAAATCTGGTCCTAGTTTCCAATTGCTGAATCTGCTCTGTGGTTTGGTAGTTTGAGAGAGACCCACATCCCCAAGTAGCACCGCACTGAGCAGTGTGGACACCGGGAAGGGCACTTCTGGAAAGGCCTTGGGAGGTCTCTACTCCCCTCCTGGCACCACCCAGAGTTTCTATCTTCTGTATGTACCACATACCCTATATTTTTCTTTTTCTTATTTTTTCAAATGGTTTTGTGGCTCTTTTTTAGGCCACATGCAATGTGGCAGCTGCGAGGAGACTAAGGTTGACTGAAGGACCTTAAACTTTGGGTGCCTTTTTTTTGGTGTGGATATCCCAGGGTGTGACTGTAAGGAAGCTACAGATTCCTTTTCCTTGCCCCTTCTCCAGATCTGCTGTGTTTGCTCTGGCTCACGTGGGCCAGAGGTTGCTCCTCTCCTTCTTCCAAAACGAACCACAGCATCTGCATCTTGTCCTGCCCAGCCTGATACACCTCTGCGGGGCACCGATTTTAATGCTGCTTTTGTCAGTCTGGGTCTTTTAAGCTCAGAAGTTTGATGCCCACCGTTTGTTCAGCGCTTTAAAAATTTGGGCCAGATGGCTTTATAAATGCAAGGAAATAGAATGATGAATGTCAATATGGCCATGGTGAAAGTGTGAGGGATATTAAAGGGATGGCATTTCACAGGGAGTCTCTCGCATCCCTTTTTTCTTTTTCTAAGAATGCCCAGGTTGTTTTTTTTTTGTTTTTTTTTTTCCAACCAGCCCCTTTCAAATATGCAGACACTGAAACATCCTGGGTTACATTTTATCCCTTCCACAATTCCACGAACTTCAATAGAGTCGCAGCAACACTTGTCCCACCTTTTGTAGCTGATTAATTCTATTTCTCGGCTGCCAATGAAAGAATTTAATAGACCCTTATTGTCCCCTGCAGATACCTCCCCTCTGTGCCGAGAGGCATCCAGCTCTTCTGTGGCTTGGCATTGTTGTTCTTTCTCTTTTTTGATTTCCTTCATGTAACAGAAAGAGATTACACTAGGGGAGCTAACAGTCTACTTGGCTCTCCAGGGAATTCAACACATCCTGCAATTAACCTGCATTTAACTGGCCATTGGATGTTGCTATTCCTCTACAATAAACACAGATGGTAGGCAGTTTTGACTGAGTATTTGTATACTGCAGGTTGGCACAGCTCAAGTCAAAATAAATACAATTTCCAGACGGCACAGATCCTTGCCTCTCCTTTCTGCTTTTTTTTTTTTTTTGACAGAAGAGGGGGAAAACTGAATAGTATCCAAAAAAGCTTCTTGTTTGGCCCCCAAAATAAATATTTCGCCTAAAAGCTGAAGTTGATTTCAGATCTCAGCCCCACCAGTCTGTCAGGGAGACAGTAAAAAGGGAGAAAAATTATAATCAGGATTTAGCAAGGAAAGAAATTCAGTGGGAGGGAAAGTACACTTTGAATTGCACTTAATATCACAAGCCTCTCATCTTGCTAGTGCTTGGAATGTTGTACAGCTTCACTGCCTTCGTAGGCAGCTGAGTTCTGTGGGTTAAAATAAGATTTCTGAGGTTTGTGGGCGAAAATACATCTTTATGTTTTTCTCACTCTTGAAAGCGAAGCAAATTATGTTCCAACTGGAATAGCTTTTTTTTTTTTCTTTTTTTCTGTACTTGTTTGGGAAGGGAAGGCTGTGGGTTGGAATGAGCACCTCGTTAGCTGTTAATCATTCGCCTCATTCACAAACTCAAGAAGTTTCCTCCCTTGCCAAAAGTGGGTTGTCTGTGGGAAAAGCTGAGCTCTGGGAAGACTTTAGAAACCCAAAATAAATAAATAAAGCCCCACGGTTGTTAAGTTTAAAGAAATTGAGCTAAGCATATAAAAAAAAATCTGCCACCAGGGTCAAACTTGATGCCATGTGCCTTTTTTTTTTTTTTTTTTTCATTAAAGGAGTGCAGATCTTGAGCCCAAGCTATTATTTCAGGTGACTTGAGGCCCTCCGGGGGCAGCAGTGAAATGGAAAAGAGCACGGCAGCCTGCTCTTGGAACTGATGCTCACTGAATCTGAAAGGTCATGTCATGTTTTCTGGCAATTGACTCAATGGGTTTGGATTCTACAACATAAGGTCGGGCCGTTTTCACTCAGCACATGTTTACTGGGGAATGTGCCTTCCAGTTGTTTTCACATTGACCTTATTACCCTGCCACACTGATGAGCCTGGCACAAAAACTACTTTTTGTATTGCTGTGTGCACCACACTCCCTCTCCCACCCCCCCGGCGTTGTTATTTTGGGCTGCGGATAGGGGGTTTGGTGTACACGTTTCCCCCACTCCTAACCCCCTGCTTTCCATGCCTCTGTTACAAGATAGATGCTCAGAAGCCTGGTGACTGCACACTTTGGAAGGACAAGAGGGGGCAATGAGCCTGACTGATGGTGGGTTCCTAGGTTTTGTGATAGGAAAGCTGGGAAGAAGTGGAGGCCCAGGCTCTGTAAACTTGAGCTGGAGGATTTAGAGCCCTTCCCTGTCCTCCTGCAGCAGATGTGGCCAGGAGTTGGATAGATGCTGGGAAGGCAGGGCTCACAGCCTGGGGCTGGGACATGCTCTGCAATGGGCAGTGTTAAAAGGGATGGAGCTAGCAGTTTCTTCTCCTCGTGACAAATTGGCTCCTTCAGTTCAAAATATACTGGCCAAGCTTTCCAGGGATAAATAAAAAACTGCTGCTATTTCTGCAAGCGCATTGGCAGCTCCCTCTTCTTGCAGCCACAGAAGTTCTTGAGCTGAGAACACAGTATGTGTCTCTGCCACCTTCTCAGGCTTAAAAAAGTGCTTTGGGCTTCTGTCAATTTTAGGAGTTATAAACTGAAGATGGGGAGTTTATTATTACTTGGAAAGCTCCCAGTTTGGGATAAGAAGGAGCTAAGGCATTTGCAAAAAGTCACTGACAGGGACAAGGAAATAAACCCATGAGGACTGTCTTCTATGAATGAATTGCTTAACCTTGTCTTGCCACTTGTTTGTTAGCCCTGGCTGCCCCAGCAAGAAAAAAATATTGCACTGCTTCGTCATTGTTTGAATACTGCTCTTTCAATAAGGTCAGAGCAGACTCGCAGCAAATCCACTAGTCAGAGAGCAAGGCACCTTATGATGTTACACAGGAGTGTCAGGACCTCAGGAGATGAGAGTTTTGGTTCTGGCTTGGACTTTGCTGTTTATCCATCGCAATGGCAGAGGTTTTTTTTGGAGGCATCTTCACACAATGCTGAGCATGGTGCTGTGTAAGACCTAAGGTCCAGTTATTACCTTGGGCATGTATCTGTTAATAAAATGAGAGACTGCCTCAGAGGCTTCAAAGAGTGCATGTTGCATTCCCTCAAATGAGGGCAGTGTCAAGGGTCTTTGCCACTGACCAGTTTGATTTAAATAGATACAAAACCAATTAAATAAATAATTAATCAGTAAGTACCTCCCTCTCCCCTCAAACCCCAAAAACCAAACTCAAAACCCCACAAAACAAGCATAGCAGTCAGTTCTTATTTGCCATCAGGATAGCTTCTGAGTGTGAATTGTACTTAAAGAGGAAGGTTGCTGGAGAAACTGTGATGGAGGCTTTCTGAGTGATGTGGGGAATGTGCTATGACAGGATTTGTAATGCAGCTATCTCCTGCATTGGAGATTGGTTGGAACTAGATAATCTTTGAGGTCCCTTCCAACCTAAACCATTCTATGATTCTATATTGTATGCTTGATGCTGGTGGTCAAAGTATCTTTTTGTGTTGTAAAATACCATGCAGAAATAGCCAGTGCAGCTCTGGAAGAGGAACATACAGCCAGATCAGCCTGTTGCTGTATTCAAGACCCATACACAAGACCCATACACAGGCTAAAGGGATAATAATTGCTGAGGAGGAGGAGACGCATGGCTCAAGAGGTACTGATCATGCTAAGCAGACACACCAGTGTGTGGCACCAGCTTCATTACCACATAACCAGTGGGCAGCATACAAAAACCTGCTGAGGCAGATTGGTCCCAAAATCTCACCCAGGATATACCTGTCCATGCAGTTTTTAGAAGCTGATTTTTTTGCAAGACATACAAGCTTATATCATTTTGCAAGGGCCACTGTCTGACTTACCCTCAAGTGCAGCTTTCTTGAACAAAATCCTGACTTTTGCATTGACAAAGTGAACACTGTACTGGAAAGCAGGGACTTTGCAAACACAGCACCTTTAGAAAATGCCTCTAAAAACAGATATTTATTAAGGTCTGGAGATGAATATTCATCTCGCCTGGAGGACCAAGGCAAGACTTGAGCAACATATGCCCATTTTAACCTGAAACAGTCTGCGCAAAGTTAACCTGAAATGGTTCTGTGTGAAATCCCCTTGGTTTAGTCACATCTATTTGCTTTGATTCCTAAAGTTCGAGTCAGTCTCCCCAACAATTTTGTAGCACTGCATGTGGATTCACTTCAACTGGAAGCCATTTTGATGGATCAAATCGGTGATTTTGCAACAGCCTGAAGGGTAAAACTCCTTGGAAGGATATTCAAAACTCAGGCAGTTTGTCTTGGAAGGGAAAGTGCAGCTCGAGCTGTGCGATACCCTTTCTCAACTGAGTGCAAATGCCCTATGGCTGTTCCGTTCTCACTTTAGGTGGTGGCTGTGCATTAAGAGCCCGAGGCTTTGGCTACTTCTATAGGCAAGGCAATGCATCCCCAGGGTCTAACGCAAGGAGAGTTCTGCAGGTGTCATAATTAGCAGTTTCCTGCTAAAGCTCCACAAATAAGCTGCAATTCTCCAGGCACTAGTCACCGAAACCCCTTGCAGATATGTTTTCAGACCAAATAATATTAATCTGTAACTTTTTTTTTTTTTTTTTAAAATTGCCCAAGCTGCACATTTAACTACCCTGGACCCAGTGGCTTAGATTTTGCCAAAAATCAGATGTGAGCAAGGATTAATGGTTCCAGTTGCTCACGCTGGCTAGCCACTATGTCAAATGCAACCGGCCTTTAAACGAGGCTGAGGTGCACAATAGTTGAGTCAGGGCTGAATGGAGGACTTTGGTTTCCTGTGTTATCCCTCCTCACCCTTCAAGGCCAATAAACATGTCATAAAGAGAGGAAAAAGTGTGAAAAGTTAGGAAGCAAAACATAGCCTTTAATGGCCTCGACATGTGCTGCAGCCACCTTCAAGTGAAAGTTGAGGAACCAGATTTTTTAGCACTTGGAGAAAGAATGGCTCCCCCTCCCAAGCACAACAGCACATGGGCTCCTGACCCAAGTGTTCTTGGCCAAAACCGTGTGGGCAGTGTGCGTGCACTTGTGTCGACCACTGCAAAGAGGAGAAAAGAAAGAGGGAGGAGTGTGTTAATTGCAACCTGATACACATCAGACAGACACAGGAAAGTTTCTCAGATCCCATGATCAGCAGGGCATCTGAGGACTTCAGTGTTTTTCACAGCACAATGAAACTACCAGTGCCAGCTGGAGTCTTCAGCCAAACTGTATGCCTTAGAGCTTATATGTTTCACATCACTGAAGGCTACATAATACTTTCAGCTGGCATTGCATTCCATTTGATATGTCTGGGGATGGAGATAGTTAGTTAAATAATCACATTGGCTGATGTGTCAGCTTAAACAATGGCTCCTTCCCCCTCTCTCCAAACACATTTTGGGAGTATTAGTTTGGGAAGAGGGGCACAAAAGCTTTTCATCTCTGTTCTCTTGATCTGTTTCATTCTTTGTTTAGCCTCTATGTGTTGACAGGCTGTGATGATGTTACTTCTCTTGGCGTGAATTTTTGTGAAGACTAGAAGAAAGATCTGGTCAGGTTTTTCAAACAGATCAGAGATAAGTCAGAAAGAAATGAAAGCTTCAAGGCTTGTTTATTCTGAAGGGGGAGAATTTAGCCCCTCTCTGAGGCAGGATGGGATGGGGGTTTGGAAAGGAAACCATTTAAATGAAACTAAGTATATGCTGTCTCTTCAGGCTACAAGTCAAAAACCCAGCAGTTAAATATGTGCAAAGCACATGGCAACAGAATCATCATTTTACTATTTAAAGGAAAAAATCCTTGGTCTCCAAAAGTCCCTGAAAGCAGCACCTGGCTTACCAAGATACTGATGGAATTATCTGCTTGGCCTTGTGGCTCTGTGCCAGCTTTGACAATGGTCACATAGCTGATCGTAAGGTAAGCAGATACGGAGAGCTGCTGCAGGGGCACAAGGCTAATCATCACAAGTAGTTCCACAGCATTTTCTTTACTGGAGCCCTTTGTTCAAGTTCAAGATGCATTTTTCAGTGATTCAAATATGCAAAATTGAAATGTTAGAGCCAGGAGGATGTATACGTCTGTGGCTTTCAGTGTATGGAGGTAGAGGTTATGGATAGCATGGGAAAGGGGAAAATAACAGGGAATGTTGTGGTCAGTTCAGTTTGGATGACAAGTCTGTATTATCAGCCAGATTTTAGTGATGTATCTGGATTGGGTTCTGTTTGGAAGGGGTGATTTTGCACAGCAAAGATTTCTGGGTCTGATGGAAAAGGTTCTGAAGAGAGTTTTGAATCAGCTTTACTAGCACAACGAAGTCCAAGGTGTGAAAAGGGTCATAGAAGCAATGTTCGAGTAGACCCAGATATACAAAAAAGCCCATCTGCATGCATCTGTGTGCCTTCATGAAAGACAGTGAAGCATTTGACATTTCAAAACGTGAGTTTTCCCAAAATGTGAAGGGCAACCATCACACAAACAGATTTATTTTTTTTAATGGAGACAAGTCATGACAAGGTTTTGAGGGACCTATGCTACCAGAACATTAAAAGCAAGAGCAAACTGGAGCTTCTGTAGTGAGTTCTGGGAAGAGAGAAAAATAATCTTGTTGGGATGTAATGCATCCCAGTCTGAGCTTCTAGATGCAGACTTGCTTTTCTTCCCTGTTCTTGTAGATTTCACTGTGCTTGTCTGCATAGGTACATAAAGGTTTTCATCCCAGCTGATGCCAACCAGCATTCTGTATCGTAAAAACAAAAAGATGGTCCTTAATCTTGTAACCTTATGAATCACATACAGAAAAACCTTGAGCAGATGGACAGGAATATATGCCAGCTCAGCTGGGCACCTGTAGGCAAATGTAACATCTTTTCTGCATTTCCTTTTTACACACTTTGGAAGTACCTGTGTGAATGTTCGGGTGGTAGGGAAGTTTTTCATATGGCTGTAAAAGAATGAGGGTGAAGGACAAATTAGAATTCAAGTACCTGATTTAATTCTTGTAACGTGTAATACAAATGAGTAGGAAAGAGATTGGGTTCCCTTTTGTTGCTGGAATGCTACAACTGCAGGTTTAATTTCAGGACTAGAAACCACAAGGAGGGAAGGGTATTAGGGTGTGCTCTGTATGTGTTAATGCAGGAAGGATAAGATGTGTCAGATAGAACAGTCCCTCCACTCCCCTGCTTCCCTGGAGATGCAAAGGGATTTCACATATAGTGAATTTCATTCTCTTACATGGAGATTTGCTTTCAGAAATACTGAACTGCTTTATCCCCTGCATCAGTAGGATTGTCTACCTGTATCTTTTCTTTCATCTAAAGTTTTCATATGAGGATTTTTCTAGGAACCTTGACAACCTATACAGATGATTTAAAAGATGCTGTCTGACTCGGTGTGTACTTGAACTTGCTTTCTAATTATTTCTTTCCTGTCTCCATCCTTAAGTGTTACTAAAACATAAGTTGTAGGTGTGCACTTTTCCCTGACACAGAGAAATTTCTTGCAACTTTTGGCAAGGTGATAAAACCTGTTTTCCCTTGTCCTCACTTTGTCATACAGTGCTGTGTGAGTGCATGCAACCTGTGATAATCCATTGCAATCTCTAAACCTGTGTTATGCAAACAGTTCTACACCTTCCTCTTTCTTTTCAGTGAAGGAAATCACTCTTACAAACAAACATGAATTGCTACTATAATATTGTGAAACACTATGTGGATCTGTTGGACAGGGTCAAGAGGAGGGCCAAAAACAGAAGGCTGAAGCACTTCTCCTACTAGGACAGTCTGAGAGAGTCGTGTCTGTTCTGCCTGGAGAAGAGAAGGCTACAGGGAGACTGTAAAATAGTTTTTCAGTACCTGAAGGGGCCCTTCAGGAAAGCTGGAATGGGGCTGTTTGTAAGGGCATGTGGTGATAGGGCAAGGGGCAATGGTTTGAAACTAGCGCAGGGTAGATTTAAACTGGCTATTATGAAGTTCTTTGCTTCCAATTCAAGCCATTCTTTGATTATGACTATTTACACTGCCTGCAAATGCATAGGTTAGAAGGCCAGTTCCTCTTTGCTTCCTACATAATCTATGGAGAAACCTGAACTCCCTCTTAATATCAGGTTTTTTGTCACTCTTTGGAGAATCCTATCCCTTTCCACTGTTGGGTAATGAATTCTGATCTCCCAAGCGAAACACCTACATTCATGCTAGATTTAAGTGGTATGCATGGCCCTGTTGCTTTCACTTGTAGCTGTCCCCTCCACATCTGTCTGAAGAGAATGAAACATTAATCTAATTATGAAGAGGATCCTGTGAAGAGAATTAGGAGGTTCAATGAAGAGGGAGCCTTGGGCTTTGTTTGAAGTCATTAAGCTCTCACAGTGGTGCAGCACAGCGGTGTGCTTCTCACTAGCTGCCTTGCTGAGTACACTGTGTCAAATAATGAAGCCACCTTTGCACATGCAATCACAGGCTCTGTTGAGCTGTAATGTATGACATGATATTTAAGCAAAGCATTAAGAGTTCTGCATGAAAGGCAGGATCTTTCTTATTTCCTGGCGGCCCTTCAAATCTTGACCTCGTTCCAGGAAGAAAGCAACCTGTGAAAACATCAGCTGCTGTCAGCAATTGCAGCTTGGAGAGAGCAGCAGCTCATGCTCCATATGCTGGAGGAGCTGTGAAAATCCATAGAGCATCATGTGCTTGTGCTTAAAAACCAGTGATTGTTACACCTCTGCTGTGATAGCAAATGTAACCATTTGGTGTACTCCAGCTTCTTGATGTGAATGCCACAGGAGAAAGCTGGGTGTAAACTCTGGGGTGTTGTAACTCCCTCACTGCATGTTTTCAGCAGGAATGTGTACCAGCAAAGAACCTCTCATTCAAGGGTAACATTAAAGTGATCAATTCCCTCATTCATCTTGCACTGAAAAGTTACTGATACCAAAGGACAGGAGTGGAGATGAATTGTCAGGGCGGTTCTGTGTCACAGAGGTGTGAATGGAGAGCCTGAATTTGTCTCAGTTCACTCTTGATACCTGCCTGGAATTAAGAATATCAACTCCTTCATCCTTCAGTACCTTGTCACATTAGGCAATTCTATGTCAAGTTCACTCTGGAACCCTATCCAGTGCCCTTGATATTTTTTCACTCACTGATTTAAAAGGAGTTAATCAATAATCAATGGCAATGAATATTGGACAGAAAAGAGATGTTTTCTCATGCAACTTGTTGTCACAAAAGGTTACAGAAGCAAAATGCTGTGAGTGAATATCCAGATGGAACTGTTTAATAAGACTACTGATCTTTGGAAAAAGTTTTTCCTGCAGGAAAATCTGTCTCTGCTGCTGCTGCTTCTTGATCTTACCTCCTTTCTTAATAAGTTTCCTGTTTTGTGTAGCACAACATATACGAGGAGTCATTAATTGGGTTCTGAAACTTGAGGCATGAGTTGCTCTGGAAGGCAGGTCAACAGACTCCATGACCCTCCAAGAGCACGAAGTGGGAGGAATGATACAATATCCAAAACCTATTGGTGTTTCTTTAGTGAAAGAATGTTTTTTTTCTCCCTTCTGTGATCTGCTAAATATCTCCTCTCTGTCCCTGCATTACTGAGAAATTCTGTGCAACAAAAGGTACCTTTCAATAATCAGTGCACAATGTTCCTCTTGCAGCTACTAGAAGTGAACAATAAGCCATTTCCCCCAAGCCTCATAATGGAAATGGCCTTCTGAATTCCTAAACACTTGAGCATGCAGGCTGTGTTGATGAACTGCTGACAACTTTGACATTTTCAGTACCTCTCTGCATCTAGTTTAGTTTTTCCAAAGTTCATGAAGCTATTGTGGTAGACTGGAAGTTATCCTGCCATGACCTGGACACTGTATTGCTTCAGGCTCAGTGTGATCCCTGTTATTAATCTTATCATAGAAAGCCTTGAGTAACCTGACTCAAGTCTCTCAGTGATGAACAGCACTGGGTTGTGCACCATTTTGATCATGAACTCTTGTACACCAAATTGCCCTGGGAGTGTCTGCTTTGAGTGTGTGCATGTGAGAAATACAAGACCCATCATTTCTGCATTTTGCATCTACAGGGGTAAATCTGAAGCTTAGCAGAGTGTTCTACCTATTTGTTGTATTACCTGAATTGTCTTTTAGCTTGTAAACAGCAGCTTTTATTAGAAATGGGCAATAATTTATGAGACTTCAGAATTCCTTCTTCCTAATATTTGCGTGTTGCTTCCTAAACATGCTACTTCTATGCACTTCTCCACAGAGAACTAATTTGTCTCCCAGGTGATTTTTGCTTTGCCTAAACTTTCTTCTCGTGGTTGAATACTACTAAGCTACTCAAAGTTGCTGAAATTAATTTTGAACTCCTTAATTATTTTACCAATATGCAGCATCTTCATACATTATAAGCATTGAGGTTACTTATAAGAGTCTGAAGCAAGAAGAGTGATCTTTATCTGCCCCCTTACCCTGATAACCACGGGCTTGGGCATTTTGGGAAGACAGGGAACAGAGGTAGCACTTAAAAGTGAGAACAAGGGAAGCTATTTGGAGTCAGATGATATGCTACATACTGGAAAGGTTCTTTGGCAGGCAGTAGATCTGAAAAGTCATGGAAAGAGGTGGATCAATTCAGAATCTCTTTTTGGATCTCTTTTTCCAGGCTCCTATTTGAAGTAATGTAAATTTGCATTTATAATTCCTTTGGTGGAGTTCCTCAAGTTTGTTTTCCTTTATTTGGAGAACCTAATTTTTCTTATTTGCACATGACTTTATCTAATAACCTCTCTTTTTCACACTGGAAGAGATGGCAAACAGTCCATTTCTGTCCAACCCCTCCAGACCAGTCATGATTTTAAAGGCCTCTGAAATGATTTCTGTGTCATCTCTTTTTGAAGTTCAAGTCCTAAGGTGTCTGTATTTAGTATTTAGTGGAATTAGAAACTAAACTTTATGGGTTTAAATTCTAGGGATGTGGGATAATCCCTTCTAATGTTGCATATCAGCATTCAGGTAGTGGCAGGACTAGGGGGAATGGAGGTGGGGAGAGTGGGACTGGACATGAAGAGGAAGTTCTTCAGCATGAGGGTGGTGAGAACCTGGAATGGGTTGCCCAGGGAGGTGGTTGGAGACACATCCCTGGAGGTGTTTAAGGCAAGGCTGGATGAGGCTCTGTCCAGCCTAATCTGGGGTAGGGTGTCCCTGGGCATGGCAAGGGGTTGGAACTAGATGATCCTTGTGGTCCCTTCCAACCCCGACTGGTTCTATGGTTCTATGATTCTTCTTCTTGAGAGTGTGCTGTGCTGGGGATGTGAAGGTGAGCTGCCTGTTTTCCTCATTAAGTTGTCCTTCAACAGTATTTTAAGAAACAGAGGAAATACAAAGGAAGATGAAGGAAAACTCTCCAATTACATCATGATCCCAAATCCTTGAAAATAAGCTGCATATGATAATGTGGGTTTGTTGTGGGTTTTGGTTTTGTTCTTTTTGTTTTGTTAAGTAGGATTTACTAATGACCTTAGCAGGTTTCATCTCCAAGCCAGTTTTACAAGCAATCCTTTCTGAAATGCTTCAGCAGGGCTCACAAACCAAGCAAACATCTGCAGCAGAGATAGGTAAATTCAGTTTGTTTTCTGAAGTCTATTTGCAACCATCTGTAACCATTTATCTTGGTTTCTTCACTTTGCATGTAAAAGACTAAAAATGCAAAAGCCTGCAACTGGCACAATGTTATTTTTTTGCTGCCAGTATGTCCTCAGAATGTGAACTCGGTGCCCTGATGGTTTTTTTCCCTGTGGGAGACTTCATTCCATACAAACCAAAACACAATTGGATCCCAAGCAGCATTCTAAATATTAAAAGACTGGTTTGCCTGCTACTAATGGAATCCCCAGTTCCTCTGTGCCTTTTTAAAACCTTTAAGCTAATAAAGGCACTCATGCAAACTCTGACCTCAGGCTGACAAATACAAAAAAAAAATAATCTAAACCCCATCAAACCTCAGTTTAAACATCGAATTTTGGAACAATTAAAAAGATAAATAGCTGAAGCTTGAAAATAAAAACATAGCCTAAGGTCACTGCAACTGATTTGAAACCCACAGAGTTTTCGTGATGAAGAGAGTTTTCCAGCTAGCACTGGAAGTCAGTCTCACTGTTACTTAGCTGCATAAGAAGACTTGCATACTGGCATCTCTTGAATAATTTTAAGAAGCAACCCTGACACGAAGGCCCAATAAAACAGGGGGTTGTTTCCATTAATAGCCTTCACTGATTAAATGAGAGGGATAAGGAAGAAAAGGGATTCAGAAATGGAGGTCATTGTAAATGGGCCATTCAAGCCCTTATTTTCCCTCTCATTCTGAATCTTCTTTGGGAGTATGAAACGTTATTACAGTTTTCAGATTTACAGACAAAACATGAGCAAACAATGACCAAACCTGCTGCCTGCAATTCTAATCAGCCACATGCCACTGGCCTTAGAAAAGGAATCTCTGACTCTTTTCTTACAGCTGACTTTTTAAAAATTATTATTATTATTTCCCAGTCTTCTGTGTTTGGGAACAATCCACAAACTGGTGATTCAAGCTGTTCTGTGAGCCACCTAATCTTGACTCTTCTGAATTCTATTCAGTGCTAGCAGGATAATGCTTGCATTGAGCTATAGCAGCTACTTGTAACCCCTTTTCCACTTCACCGGGCATGGAGTTGTTTCAGTTTCCTCAAACATTCTTCCAGTCTCAGTGTAAGAGTGGAAAATGCATCAGCTGTCTCATTTGTTCTAAATGCTCTAAACGTTGTGCTAAAAATGATTGCTTGTTATTAGAAACTCTGTGAGGCATGAGCCCCCCCAAACACTGTATTCAACTGCCCTTCTTAGTTGTTCTCTCTGTGTTGACTTGTCTTTACCTGTACCTTTGAAGTACCCTCACCTTGCATCATAGCCTTGTGTTTCCACTGCATCACTTCACTGACTTGCCCAGCAATGGGACATCTGTACCATATACTCCTTTCTGACCCATAAAGTCTGAGGAAGGTTAGGCTGCTGCATGGCAATACTGGTGGCAAAGCTCTTTCTGTAGAAATAAAACAATAACAGTAATAAAGTAATGTGTACTCTACAGGGGCTTTTTTTTGGCTTGTTTTTGGTTTTGTTCCCCACCCCCCACCCCAGAAGAACTTTTCTCTCAAAGCCTTATTTTATTAAAACCCAGATCTCCACAGGGCTTTTCCACTTCTAGACAACATGAGAATTTTTTTATCCAGACCAATTTTTTCTTGATTTTTGTAGCCTTTATTTACCTACTAATAGTCGTTGCTCTGTGTGACATTTTAATCTTAGTTCAAATTATAATTAAGGCACTTGGGAGGCTTGGACTCAGCTATCCACCTTTGCTAGAAATTTTGAGTACTCTCAGTTCTTGACCTTGAAAGAGTGAGACAGAAATGCTTCCTGTGTCTTCTTGTGAGACCAGAGCATAATTTCTCAAGGCTTTACCACTCCTGTATGTCATATGTGTGTGTGATGCCATATTTAACAGGATCTCTGTTGGTACTTCTGTGTGCTATAATAACCTGAGTAATACTTAAATAAGGTAGGATATGGTGTGCCTTCAGTAGAGGGTGAAAGTGAAGATGGCTCTTATCTTTCCTTGGGACTTCCACTGATTATGTTGATGAGCTTTTCACAGGATTCTTGCAGTCTTCTCTCAGAGATGGTGTAAATGAAGATCAAAAAAGACAACACGTTCCATAGGTCCCTGGTAGGACACTAGCAAGAGGTTTGGCATCCCAGTATAGTTTGTAGTATTTATTTCACGGCAAAGTAATGTCACGGCAAGTAGTTTCTTACTGTCAAAGGCACTTTCCATTCACTCCATAAATTACTATGAGCTTTGACAAGTCCTTCAAATTTGGTTTCCCCTTTCCTTGGCCCAGTGCATTACAAAAATGGCTTGATGGATATTTTGGAAGTTGACAAGTCAGTAGATCTTTCTGAACTCAAATATATTCGAGGTTTAGCAGCATCACATAAACCAAGAGGAAAATAAGGGAATAATGTGAAATCATGTTCAAGGATATTGCTTTCCTACAGCAACAAACCATGAGCGTTTCCATATTCTCTTTGGGGAGAGGGGAAATCTGGGTTTAAAAGCATAGTTCTTCAGACAACACCAGTGAAGCTCTGTTCAAAATGTAACTTGATCAGGCCTTTTTCTGTAGTTTTGCTTTATGACACTTTTTTTTTTTTTTAATGTTGTTTTATGCATATTCCATATATTGAAAGCTAAGAGATTCTTATTCATTGCTTTCTAACTGTTATTTCTCTGTTGCCTTGGAATCCTTTCCAGTAGCGTGCACTCACTAACCTTGACTATTCAGACTAGGGAGATTAGACTGTGTTTTTAATTTTCTAAGCTCTGCCCTCCTTTTGTTTTGTGGTTGTGTTGTTTTGGTTTGGTTCTGTTTTGTTCTGTTTTTCAAATGTATAATTTATTTGGCTCATTGTTGTAAATCAGGGAGATGCCTGAGCTTTGGAGTTTTGTTTTCTCTCTTTTTTTTTTTTTTTTTCCTCCAGCAAACCATAGCACAAAGATCTTTTTACAAATCTGTGCTTTGATGTCATTAAAATTTCATTTCCCTCTTAGAAAAAGATTTTTCTAAAGTTACCATTTATGTTTTGCATGATTTTACTGTGTTAGACATCACTTTTATTAGTGTAGCTGAATGCAGAGTATAATAACATGCAGTGAGGTCAATGGCTAGCAAATAACTTTATGAGAGAAGGCATTTGAGATGTGATTTTTAGAAGTGTCTATTTATTTCCTTACCAGTGTTTCTAATGACACTTTGGCCCAGTAGATGAGTTTGAGTGGACTCCTGAATTTAAAGCTCAGTCCTAATATTTTTTTTGTATTCTATCGGCTTTAGTTACCATCCTGAAGGTACTGCTTGAACATGTTCTAATTGTGATAGCCTCCAGAAACAGGACTTTTAGTTAGATCATGAATCAGGCAAGGGCAAAGGGAAATCTTTAACATTTAGAAGACATTTTAGCTGAACAGATCCTGAATAGGAACATCAGAATGTGCCCATAATCCAGATTATGTTAATAATGCTTTAGAGGAAATCAGCATCTATTTTATGGCTATTCATGGTCTAGGACATAAAGCCCTGCTGCTTTGAGTATTGAGCAATGATCATACAAGTATTGTCTCCCATGCAATCCTTAATATCCAGCTGGATGATGAGGAGAAATCCAGACTGGTTGAGTGTTTAATTTCTCATTTCAAAGGTGCCACTTATCATAATGCTTCCTCAGATATAAGGATCTACATACACCTTGCTGTGGGATGTGACACACATTACTTTGAATCACAGAATCAGTCAGGCTTGGAAGGATCCACAAGGATCATCTAGTTTCAACCCCCCTGCCATGGGCATAAACATCCTACCCTAGAGCCTCAGCCAGCCTGGCCTTAAACACCTCCAGGGTGCCGCAACCACCTCCCTGGGCAACCCATTCCAGGCTCTCACCACTCTCATGATGAAGAACTTCCTCCCCACATCCAGTCTGAATCTCCCTACCTCCAGCTTTGCTCCATTCCCCTTAGTCCTGGCACTACCTGATAGCCTAAAAAGTCCCTCCCCAGCTTTCTTGTAGGCCCCTTCAGATACTGGAAGGCCACAAGAAGGTCTCCTTGGAGCCTCCTCTTCTCCACACTGAACAGCCTCAACTCTTTCAGTCTGTTCTCATAGCAAAGGTGCTGCAGCCCTCTGATCATCCTCGTGGCCCTTCTCTGGATGTGCTCCAGCATGTCCACATCCCTCTTGTAATAGGGGCTCCAGAACTGGATGCAGTGCTCCAGGTGGGGTCTCACCAGAGCGGAGTAGAGACCCACAGGCAGTACATTAAATAGAAGCAATGTGAGCAATGCTAAATGATTTTTACTACACATGCAGTCTTCTGGAGCTCACTTTAAAGTGGAGTAGGCAATTAGCAGTCAGCAGTATAAAAACTTTTTTTCCAGATTTTATTTCTTCAATACATTAAAAAAAAAAAAATCTGATGTGTGGAAATGTGAATAGGAAATGTTACTTTAAAAGAGATTTTTTTTTTCCTAATGTTAGTGTGCTTGAGTGTAAGCAGATGGAGAACAGAACCCAGGCACTGACATATGCCTGCTGAGAATCCAGCCCCTTTTGTCCTTTGCTCTATAAATCTAAATTGAGGCTTTTCTTGTTTTTTTTTCTTTCTTGATTTCATTTGTTACCTTGGCACTGCAGATTATAGGACTGTACATCTTGCATGAAGTGCCTTGAGATGTCTCAGCCTGATAAGGTGCTAATTAAATGGAAGTTGTCAAAGTGGGAAAAGGATTAAGAGTTCAAGGCTACCCAGTTTATGCAGTAGTTTAGTTGGTGTCTTTAGTGAAACTAAACAGGAAAGCTTCAGACACTTAGGAAATCACAAAACTTATGCTAACTCAGATAGCTCTCTAAAACTGTATTGATTCAGTTTGGATGTGTACTCAAATGTCAGGGATGGATCTGAGGTAAGATCTCTTAAGTCTCTAAGAGTGTGTCAAAAAACCAGCAGTTCCAAGGTCTGGGAGACAGAGCTGGTTTCTTCCAGCCTTCAGCACAGTGACAATTCTCACCCAAACTGTGCACATCTTTTAACGCTTCTCTATTGTGGCTGCACCGCGAGTTTTATGCTGCCGTTAGGACTCTTCATAATAAGCAGGATCTTGAGGTTGGCTGTTAGTAAGATACAGCTGACATTCTAAGGTCCGTGGAAAGCATTCATTCAACAAATTTATTCATGCATATCTCTAATCTCCCGTCAGTTCCTGGAATCTTCTTTCACGTTTGGTCTGTACATCTTACTTTATGTAACAAGGTAGGATGACTTAGAATGCAGCACTAAATGTCATGCTCCTCAGATGGTAATTGCAATCAAAAGAAGTCTTATTTGTTCTGAAAGATGTAAGGAGGAGACACAGCCACTTATACTCAGCTAGTGCTTCGTAAACAAAGCTGTACCCTTGGTGTAGTCAGCATAATGCCTTTAGGTCAGGATGGAGATCATAATTTGCTAGGTACTAAGAGGATCAGGTAAACACACTAAGTTCTGAAGGCTTTTTGCAAAGGCCTTGTGTGATTTTTTTTTTTTTTTAGATGAGTGGGTTTGTTAAAATTGAGTGTAGAGATTGATGCAAAAGTAGGTGGAGTTTGAAAGGTAACTTTGTAAATTGTTTGAGGGACACGAATTTATCTTCCGCTGAGGTGAAAGAGGAAGAAAATAGTGAACGGATTACTCCAGGTCTTAGTTTTGAATTTGCTTAGAAATCTGCTGGAATTTTGTCAGTCACTGAATTAGGTTTTGCCATGCTGCATATGAAAAAAAAAAAAGAAAATTTGGTTCTATATAGAATCATAGAATGATGTAGTTGGGAAGGGACCTCAAAGATCATCTAGTCCCAAGCCCCTGCCTCTGTATTATTTGGACCACTGTTTCTGTAGCAACCCCAAATTCAGCTGTACTAGTTCTGCTACATAAATGAGACTGAGAAAGGTCATATCTGTGTCTAGAGCTGGAGCTGGAAGTAGGAGACATGAAGAAGTGGTCAGAAGTTAGAGATGTCAGTCAGAACAGAAATGAGGTGTCAAGACAGGGGTCTGAACAGTCACAGATGGCAGCTCCTCCTGAAACAAAAGGTGCTTGAGAACAACTGTTTTCATCAGTTTGTCTTGCCTCTCTCCCTTAGTTTTGCATTGCAGAGGTGGCAGCAGCTGTGGCCTCAATGGCTGCACAAGGTGATTTTCCTGGCTGGAGAGAGTGTTTTGACCATTTGCAAATACACCTTTGGTGACATTGGCTGAGAAGGGCCTCTTCTCTTTTTACATATCATCTAAGACCCAAGGAGTTTTAATCTGGCGTGTTAGAAAAATCAACATAAATGACAGTTTGAAATGACACAGTCACAGCACCTTGTATTGAAATCCAAGAACAAAAATCAAATGGAAATTTGGGAGTTCACTTTGAGTCTGCCAATGTTAGCAGAGTTCAGATCTTGCTTTAGCATTTGCCCTGCTCCCTGCAAGGCTTCCACCTTTCCATTTTCTTGTCTTCTTAATGATGGGTTTCCTATTTGCAAAAAGAAAACAAAAGTGCCACCTTATCGTGAGAGGAGGAGGCTCAGTATAGGTTTTTTCCCCTCACCACTGTTTTCAGGATCTGAAATCTCACAGATACAGGGGCCCAGAGCTGTTACATGAGGACAGGATCGATTCAGTCAATCAGAGGGAAAACCTACTGTCAGACTCACAGACCTTTAACCTGCTCTTCAGAATTATTAGAAATCCCAAATCTCTTTGCAGGCCTTTTCTATTAGACAGATATTCCCATGTTTTGATTTTTTTGCTCCAGAAGTAATTTTTTTTTATAATTACCTTCATTGAACTGCACTTACCATCTGTGAAGTGAGAGGCACTTAAATGATTTATTAGCCCGAGTTCCTAAAATGTGCTGAACAGCATGGGATTGATCTGGCTAGTGACAAATACAGGATACATGACAATGGATAGGTGGCTGGTGTTTGATGGAGCATCATGCTGCTCTGGTGGGGGCCTGCTCTGCAGGAGCATGTTGGCTCTCTTCCAGTTGCACAGTAGATCAATAAAAGGCAGGTGTGCTTTGCCTCAGAAATACAAAGAAATATCTTGAAGCACAGTTCTCCTCTTGAAAGAAATCATGGGGCACTGTACCTCTCCTATGGGCTCTAAAAAGCTCTTTTGGCTGCAAAGGAAACCTTTCTAGAGTGCAAAAGTTGAGTCTTTCTTGTCAGTGTACTGACTGGAATCCTGAAGGCTGATTTTGGTCCTGACTTTGTTTCTTCTCTTGCAAGTAGTATCCATGACATATAAGATGATTTCTACACTTTTCCCTCAACCCTGTACAACATGGCTAATGTTCTATGGGGTTCAGCATAAGCAGCACAGCCTGGTAGCTATGACCATAATTAGAAGGCAGTGAAAAGGCTGTAGGTATAAGCACTACAGAAAGCAGGCAATATGGTTCCTAGTGAAGCAGGAGGTGGGAAGAAGGAGTATCTGCCTTTCATGCACACAAAATCCTATCTCTTCTAATAGATGTTACTGGCTTACATCTCAGGCTGCATTCTCGGCTGAGCAGAGGCTGTGAGACCTTGCTACTTGCAGAGCAGTGTTCTGCTTCCCCACGTAGCAGGCACTCAACTTCTACTGACCTCAGAACTCAGCAGGAGCTGTGATGAAGCATCTCCAGCCCTTCACAGCCAGGAGATGCCAGCAGGCAGCTGATGCCTCAGATACAAGTAACCGCATGTGAGCCAGAGCCTGCTCCATGCAGATTACCTGGAGGATCTTCACAGAAACATTGGCAAGGAAGAGAAGGTTGCAAAGATAGCTTCAACAGTGCACTCCTGCAGGGAGTTAAGGATCTGCCTTCCTTCTTCTCTCAGCACAGTTTGAGAGGGTGAAAAAAAATCTGGCACAGGCACTGTGTTGATCTTTCTCTTCACCCTCCAGTTTGATGTATGCAGAAATCCCCAGAACTGAGCTTAGAAAGAGTAACAAAAGGGATGTGCATGTGCTGGTTTACTTCAAGCCATGGAATATCTTGGACCAACACTGTGATTTCACAAGCTGGGTTCCAGATCTGGCTGTGGGTTGCAATAGTAAACAGAGGCTGTGCTATGGCAGGCAGTGAAGATGGCACACAGAGATCTCTAAGCATGGTTTGCAGTAGCAGATAACTCAGTGACTGAAATGATGCAAGTTGACAAGGATCAGCTACAAACCCACTGTGTGGCTTTTCTGTGCCTCCAGCTTTTGGCATCTTCCCTGCAGCCTTGGGCAGTATGGACCACATGCATGATGTCCTGCCTGGCAGGGAGGACAGTGGTATAGGGTGGGCACAGAGGGAAAAAAAGCAACTAGTGAGCCACGTAGGAACTGAGAGGGAAAGAATGTGTGAGGAGATGTTGGTGGGCTGCATGGAGAGGATGTGGTTTGTAGGGAGTTCTTGGGCTCAGCTTTACATTTGCAAGATGGCTAATGTTCTGGAGGCAAGCTAAAGGAAAGCCCTACCAGGAAGAGGTTATGTGATATGTAGAGTCTGATCTGAACATCTGGAGTTCCTGGGATTCAGCTGTCATTCAAAGTTGCACAAGCTTGCCTAGCTGTTACTCTGTTTGTACTTATGTGACCTTGAGCTAAATTTTGGAATGTGAACATTGA
The DNA here is from genome assembly GCA_013396835.1 of Psilopogon haemacephalus. Lineage (NCBI taxonomy): Eukaryota > Metazoa > Chordata > Aves > Piciformes > Megalaimidae > Psilopogon > Psilopogon haemacephalus. Next base: position 827,817 of record VWZI01021435.1, on the reverse strand, counting down.
TGTCTACTTAGATTCAGGGTGTTCTGTCTTCTAGCAGCCTAGCTGCACCACTTCTACTTGAACCAGCATTCACTTAACCTGCCAGATGCTGATAAAATCATTCCTCCACTTTTCCCATGGTTATTTCTCTTGTCTCACACTGCCTGCATTGTATCTGTTTCTTCTATATCTTTTCTTCTTCTATCCCATGCCTACTTTTCAAGACACCCACAATGAGGCATCAGTGAAATCAAATCAGACCTGCAATCTGAACTACCCTGAACTTGGAGTTCATTCAGACTCAGTGCCATGTTTATGAGGTGCAGGGGGAGGTCAAAATTGGTTATCTTCAGGAAGCACATAAAGAGCATAGGGAAAAGAACATCTCAGGTAATGATCTTTACTAGTTGATTCCTCCATATGCCCTAAAGAGTGGCACATGGCCAAATGGAGCTGGTGAGAAGCAGAAACAGATGGCAACATTTGATCTGGAAGAAATACAGGGTTTTACACCCAGTCAGAGATGCAAAGCCAGAGGCCTGATTCTTTTGGTGTAGCTGACATGGACTGATTCGTTATCCAAATGCCAAGATTTAGGTGTGCCTTCATTATAAAGATTCATTCTGGTTTACTCTTTATTTTGAATCTGGCCTTCTTCACTAAAATGCTGTTCCTTCTGACTTCCAAATGAGTCAGTAGGTCCATTCATGGTGGAGAAATAGCCCAAAGGAGCCAAGTGGTGAAGGCAGATCTTTGCAGCTGGCAGTCCAGGACATAAGATGGAAACATTATGCTGCACTGAAAACTTTAAAGGGTTTTTCATCCCAAACTCAGGTCTTGCCCCTTTCATTTTTCAGAAATGGCTTCTCCTAGACTGGGCTGCAGAAGCTGATGTAGCAGCATAGATGTGTTTGCTGGAAAAATGGTTGTTCAGCAATGGTTTCCTGTGTGACATAAAACATTCCCTTTCTTGGAAGAGTAATGGTCACATTGCTTGTTGCTGCCAGGTCCTTTCTTCCTTCCAGCTGTGCTAGCATTGAACTTAGGTAAGAAGTACAGGAGGCTTAAACCCTTCCCCTGTGAGTACCTGGGCTGGGCAGGGGTAACCAGCTAGCAGAAGGGTGAGCAGTGAGGCAGGATAGCTGCCAGCTTTGTTCAGAGTCCAGTTGTGGTTGGATTCAGAGGGCTTGGAAGTTCAAGGGAGAAAAAAAAGCCCATCACATAAACAAAGGTGTGAAAAAGGCCTAAGGAAGAGAGCAAAATATTTTAAAAGCTCTGCAGTGTCAGTCCATAAGTGATGAATCCACAGGGCACAATCCAGTTTACAGCAGCTTTGGAAAACTGAGGATTGCTCACTTATGTCTAATAGTTAGAGGAATTGTGTGCTTTCCTGCTCGCTGCACTAAAGATGAGTGAGGTTTTGTCTAAAAAGATGAGTGAGGTTTTATCTTGCACTGCTAACGGTGCCAGTGACATGTTCATAATGCTGTAACACATTTCTCTGCACACACAGCAGAGAAGAGGGCTTGTGGCAATGGGCCAGTATCACTTAGATCATTTTACCAGGGGCACACCAGAAACCAGGGGACCCCATCAAGGAGCTGCTTTTTCCAGTCTGTAGCACCCCATGTTGTGACATTCCCTGCATTGTTGTCCCTCTGTATTACTTCTGACAGCATAAAAAGTGATTGTTGTCTTTAGATGTAAAAATCAGTTTAACTCAAGGTCAAACTGCTGTTGGTATACTCAGATCTGTGTTTCAGTTTGGTTTTGTCACTCTCTGAGTTGGAAAATATCAGCTCTGGGAGAGGTGAAATAAGGGTTATAAACTTTCTTTGAGCAATTGAGGATGAAACACAATCTGATTTGCTCAGATACAGGTAATGCCAGGTTGTTTTTTCTCCTCTTTAAAAGCGCAATCCTGCTTCCCCATGTTGGTTTTCAATAATTCAGTCTTGCAAAGCGTGAGGGCTTGAGGAGTTTCAGAAGTAATGCATGCAAAAGGCTGGGTTTTGTAGTGCTGATGTCTGTGGGATTCTGCAGCATCCTGGGAGGCTGCGTGGGTTTGTGTGTGTGCCTGTGCTTTGTTCGTGCCCGCGTGCATACTCACACACCAGCTCTCTCTGTAGGAATTGATTATGTTACCCAAATACTTCCTAGGGATATCTCCTTCTTTCTGTGTGGCTCTGGTACAATTTGTTCTTGAAATTACTCTAGGAATTGCACAATCCTGCGTTAAACATCCCCTCACCGATACAGATATAGATTGAAAGCTGAGAGGCATTAAAACGAAGCAATGTTTAAGTAATTGCTTTTCAGCTTTCAGAATATTTTCTCCTGACAATTAGTTTCTCAGGAGCAATGTAAGTCCTGTCCTGGGCCGGGAGGAACTAGATGACCCCACGTAAGGTCCCTTCGAGCCTGTGAATTCGTAATTTTAAACACACAAAAACCTGAGGTGTCCTAACAGAGGCCAGATTATCACTCCACAGTTCCACACCTCTGAGACCCAGGCCAGTCTCAGCTCACAGAGCAGGTGCCATGGTTAATGCAGCGTTTGCAACATCTCATCCCAGAGGAACCAAATAGGGACAGCACAGCCCCAAATGATGGGGCTGATGGACAGAAGGGGATGCAGAAACCAAGGAAACAAAGTGGAGAAGCTCCTCAAAAGATAACAGTTTTTCCTGTCAGTATGAAGAGAGGTGTGAAGACAAGCCTGTGCAGAGGTGTGAAGTTGTAGACTCTCAGTTCCCCTTGTCAGTCACCATTTCAAGTACTGCTTCTTCATCTCCTGGGGCAAGACACCTGCTGACTGAACCATACAATAACGTATTGCTCACCTTGGTGCGTTAACTTCTTACCTAGTGTATTATTTCTGTTTCCTGGAATTAATGTATTTCCAAAACTGTCAGAGTCTCAGCTCAAAACACTATTGCATTTACCCTTTGTTCCCCTGATAGCATAAAATTTGTGTTGCATCCAGCAGTGATAAGCTGTGCAGGCTGAACGTGACCCAGATGGTAGTTAAAGGTGGCAGCATCTCCCAAGGGAGGTACTTAGTGTACCCAGGCACAAATTCTGGTTTTGTGCCTTAGCATTGTTGCCAGAACATTGCTGATGCCTCTAGCACGGAATAAATATCAGCCATTGGGCATTCCTCACAGAATGTCTTCTCTGGTAGATAGTGGAGATCACCCTATGCTTGTCTGATTTGTCCATAAATGGAAGGAGTGGTGTGTGTGGAGGGATGCACAGGGTGTCCTCTGTTCTCCAAGTGTCTGAAATACACATTTAGTTGATGTCCTCACTGGATAAAGAATCACAGAATGGTTTAGGTTGGAAGTGACCTCAAAGCTCATCCAGTTCCAACCCCCTGCCATAGGCAGGGACACTTCCTGCTAGAACAGGTCACCCAAGACCTCATCCAACCTGGCCTTCAACACCTCCCAGGAGGGAGCAGACACAGCCTCCCTGGGCAACCTGTGCCAGTGTTTCACTACCCTCACTATAGAGAACTTCGTCTTAACATCCCATTTAAATCTCCCCTCTGCCAGTTTAAACCCATTACTTCCCATCCTGTCTTTACAAGACCTTGTAAATAGTCCCTCCCCACCCCTCCTGTAGGACCTCTTCAAATACTGGAAGGCCACTCCAAGGTCTCCTCAAAGCCTTCTCTTCTCCAGTCTGCAGAGCCCCAACTCTTGTAGCCTTTCCTCATAGCAGAGCTGCTGCAGCCCTCTGAGCCTCTTTGTGGCCCTCCTCCTTCCCAGTTTTCTGACTTATTAGATTTCCAGTATTTTGCATCTTTGTTTTGGTTCTCTTTACACAAATGGCACTCACTGTATTTTATGTCCTTCTTTCTGACTTGTTCTGAGTCCTCTACATGAAGATTTCCATGGCTTTGTCCTTAGATAAGCAATGGCCAAAGCTGTTTCTGCTGCTGCACTTGTTTCCTTTCCTCTACTCTCCAATTTAAAAGCCTGCTCACAACCTTTCTGATTCTAAGTGCCCCTAAGAATCAGAGATTTCTGCCCCTCTGGCATATGCCCTCAGCTTTCCAGATGTGTCCCCAGTGATGAATCTGTTCTTTCAACCATTTTCTCTGCCCAGTATTAAACCTTGGCTTTTCTGCCTCTCTTTACAGTCCTGCATGGGGTTAGAATGTTTTTGAAGGATATTCATTGTCTGCTGTTTCCTTTCCTGGTGCCTAAATTTTGCTTCCAGATTCTCTTTCCTGACCTTCTGTATGTAATTTGTGCCAAAATGAGCTAATCTTTTCCTCAATACCTCCTGAAAGCCAATTTGGACTCCTGTGAGCTCTGCTGCCTTAGGCTTGGCAGTTATTGTGCAGTCCTCTCTGGGATCACAGCCTCGCCTGCCTATTTTGTTGATGGTTGGAATCAGCTTCAAGCCTGAGTTATGGTTTTACAGAGATGCCTTACTGTTGGCAGAAGACTGAAGTCTGAGTGTGCAAAGAGACCAAGTTTCAAATGTGTGCTTTTGCTTGGCATTCCCTGTTGTGCTGGCTCTGGTGTCTCCCCAGGAGATCTTTGCCAGTAGTGTGCCTTGCTCTATGTCCTGCATTTTACTCTCAAGCCTGGATAGACCAATGCCTACATCCATTTCTCGGGTGCTGGGATGAAGAACTTGGAACCAGAATCAAGATTTGGAAAGACTTCCTTATTGCTTTTGGTAAAAGGCTGTGGGTTTAGCAGGCTAGATGTCTGACAGCACTCTTGGAACAGTAACTCTTACTAGGTTGTTCTACAAGTGGAAACCTCCAGCAGATGGGATCTCATGGGTGCCACCCTTCACATCATCAGCTCTGCATGGTTGATACCTGACATCTCCTACGTAGCATGATTGCAAGTGAGCTGTGAACTTACCCAAGGCAGCTCATGGATTCTAGTAGTGACTGGCTTGCTACTTGATTCCGTTGATGTGTGCTGTAGGTTGAGTATACCACATGGGCCCTACCTGTTTTAGAATTTCTGACGACATAGAATCATAGAATCATAGAATGGTTTAGGTTGGAAGAGACCTCAAAGATCATCCAGTTCCAACCCCCCTGTGCCATAGGCAGGGACACCGCCCACTAGATCAGGTTGCTCAAGACCTCATCCAGCCTGGCCTTGAACACATCCAGGGAGGGAGCAGACACAACCTCCCTGGGCAACCTGTTCCAGTGCTTCACCACCCTCACTGTGAAGAATTTCTTCCTACACATCCCATTCAAATCTCCCCTCCACCAGTTTGAACCCATTACCCCTTGTCCTGTCATTACAAGACCTTGTGAACAGTCCCTCCCCAGCCCTCCTGTAGGCCCCCCTCAGATACTGGTAGGCTGCTATAAGGTCTCCTCGAAGCCTTCTCTTCTCCAGGCTGAAAAGCCCCAACTCTTTCAGCCTGTCCTCATAGCAGAGCTGCTGCAGCCCTCTGATCATCTTTGTGGCCCTCCTCTGGACTCTCTCCAACAGTTCCATGTCCCTCTTGTGCTGGGGGCTGCAGAACTGCACACAGTACTCCAGGTGGGGTCTGACAAGAGCAGAGTAAAGGGGCAGAATCACCTCCCTTGCCCTGCTGGTAATGCTTCTCTTAATGCAGCCCAGGACACGTTGGGATGCACTGTTAGTTTCCATAAAGAGCTGCTCTGTAGTCTGACATAGCTAACTCGGCATATCCTCCTAATCTAGACTCCAGTGTGGAACTGATGATCTTCTCTAGTTTTCAGTCACTTTAAGACCTGCACAACTCTTGATTTCCTGTGGCAAATCTATGCCACCATGCAATTGCAGAATTCTTCCTTTAGCTGCTTTCTACTTCCTTCCTCTAAGCAGCAGGCTGTGAACAAAGTACCCAGTACAGTCCTAGAAGCTAGGAAGACTCATTTGAATTCAGCACACCCCATTGTCCTGCTGAGTGTTCTATCAATGTGCCAACTTTGCAGTATTAACCCAGGAGCAAGGGAAACTGCAAGTCAGTCAATCCTTGGACTACAACAGGTTTATTTTATTTAATGAAGTTTGAGTCATTTTATGGCAGAACCAGGCTGCAATTCCAGCTGAGCCCTTTTGAGCCTGCACATTCCTCTCTGCTGCACACCTCTGGGGTGTGCAGCCAAAAATGTAAATTAATGAAGACAAAGAGGAGAGATGTTCCTGACATGGTTATTCTTCTCTCTTGTTAGGGCACTGATGCTCAGGCAGTACTGGGAGAAGCTGCAATATTTTCACTTTGCTCACCACAATAATGTTAGCCTTTTTCTTGGGGAGATCTGTGGCCACCTTAACATTCCCTAGACTTTCTGTTTCTCAAGCAGATCATCAAATCCTGAAGTGCTTTGCTATTCGATATTGTAAATTATCTAATGAGGTTTTTTTGTTTTTTTTTTGTTTTTTTTTTTTTTTTTTTTTTCTTCTAAATGTCTCTGAAACATCAGAGGTATTTTGCTGGAAACATAAGTGAAGAAGCAATGGGTCAAAACTGGAGAGGCTCACAACTGTGATGACTGTGGCCCAGGCACATTTCTTTTTTAACTTTGCCATCCTTCTCCCTCTCATGTAATCATAAATAAGTTAAGTGCTTTGCAATCTGTGGAATGTGGTTTTTTTTCACATGACCACCATCTGGGCTGCTATTTCTCTGGCCTTTTGTATCTCTCTTTGTTGTTTGGGTTACTGATAGTTGTCTGTCTGGTGGTGCTTGATTTTAGCTTTCTCCCTTGATTCCTCAACAAGTTACACATAGGAACTTTCCCTAATTTTATCTTTAAGGGTCACGCTTTTCCTACCCCTAGCAAGTGTATCTGAATTGTAGCTTATTCCTGTCAGTGCACTGTGTTTCACTTTTAATAAGTGAGTGTTTGTCTGCAGGAGGAGATATCAGTCAGGAATAACTCTGTGGAAGATAACATTTAGAGCTCCTTGCCCCTTGCAAATGAATGCAGATTATTTGTGCTGTTATTCCAGAATCTCTGTCTTGCCAGGGAGTCTTCAGGCATCCTTTTTTTTTCTCCCTTCTCTTTGAACTCGGTACCCTGTGTTGAGCAAGCCTTAATCTCAGCCTTCATCAAATCTGCTTTCTCTTTTAGCTGAGATTACTTCCTGGTGCAATGGTACCCGAAGAATGCTGTAGGTAGGTCTGTTGGACTTGTTGTGTATTAAGTACTTGCTGAAGTTGATGGAAACCACTCCCAATGACTCTCAGGATTATTGGGTCAATATCTGAGGACACTGAACCAAACAACAACCAGATGTGTTCCACCCTGCTGCTTCCTTAACCCTTCATTTATTATATCCACCATCCCTGTATATTATCAGAATTAT
>VWZI01021435.1:758420-820457 GCA_013396835.1 Psilopogon haemacephalus | reverse complement strand
CCCCTTCTGAGCAGTGGGTTCCTTTCTAGCTCTAAAGATTCTGAGATGAGAAAGATGAGAACAGGTAATTTTGAAAAGAGAGACTCTCTCGTGCCTAATTTACATTTCTCCCTCTGAGAACAGCTGAGGACAGTGGGTTCTGCAGGCCTTGGTTCGCTGTGTGTCAGTGTGATGTGCTGCTCCACTTGGTTTGCTCTGCTCATGGGTAATTTGATAAGTGATAATCATGGCCTGCAAGGAATGCTAACCCTGTTCATTCCATTCCAGTTCATGCCTTTATTTCGTCTGGAAAAGCCACTGTGTCAGTTACCAGTAGACTTTCTATCCTTTCCCTCTTAAAACAGGGACTTGTTTCTTCAACTCTTTTGTGTAGGTGAAAGAGACCATATAAGGTTTTAAAATTGAATGTACTTAAAAAAAATTATATTTATTAAGTCTTCAGCAATGTTCTTCTCATGCCATAATGTGGCAGAAGAGATGTGTGTCATAGGCTGGTTTTAGTCTGTGGGAGGTGGAAGCCTGCCCACGAATTCAAGTAGACTGTCAGAACGGTCTGAGATGTACTTATAAGTTAAGGTAAAAGAGAGAGACAAGGAAGTAACTAAAAGCAAAGAGGAATCAGAAATGCCAAAGAAGCATCTGTAAACTCTGACTGCATTCCAGCAGTGAAAATCTGCTTATCTCATCCCGCCCCCCCACATCTCTGTCAAAATACTTGCATTAACTTTCACTACGAGGAAAACTGAAGTTGTAAGATGACATGATCACAGTAATAGACAGTTTGGCAACATCCAGACTGCTGCTTTTCAGAATTTTTCTCTTCTCCTGTGAGGTTTTTATACCTCTGTGCTCCCATCCTTACACTAACTCTTTCCATTTGCCTTCTGGCTTTTGACTACCATATGTGCCCCCCGCCCCCACCCCAGTTCCTCTCATTTCTAGTAACTTTTCTCGTCCTTTAATTTAATCTCTCACAAAGGACAAGGACCCACCAGCACTGAAGTGCACCAGGTGTGCTAGCAGCAATTCAGCTAATGCAGCTCTGCCATGGAACCTCACTTGTAACTTAACTTTTACCAGTTCAGGCTGTTGTATTTAGGGCAGGCACGTGAGCATCATGAGACTGGAGAGGTGAAGTCTTACTGCACCTTGCTAAAATGTTGTACATGGAGATCATGTGCTAGACTTGCAACCCTGGAGTACATGGGGCTTCTACCTCTCCCAGGTGGACCTCTCCTCTGACAGTGGTCTGCAGTGGACTTCAAAAACTATTTTCTGGTCAGCTCAGTAAGACCCGATTGAACTTTGCTTTTGTTCTGTTACACTTAGGACCCTACAGAAAAGATCTGAAGAATTTGTCTGCAGTGTAGTTTTGACCTTTGTCCATGGATGTCCAATATGTACCGTTACTAGGGGCAGTGATGGACAAGCAAAAAAACTTCTGAAGTATTTCTTTCTCCTCTAATCAAAACTGGAGCAACCTGCCCTGAGGAAGCTGTGGGGTAAAAGAAAATCTCCTGCTGCGGGACTGATTGTCAGAAGATGCCTTACAATTGATATCAGTTTCCACCATTGGCTCCTGTGCAGCGATTCAGTGACCTTCACGTCTTGAGCAGTGTTGCTTTGGTTTGTGTGTGCTTGGTGAGTATCCAGACTCAAATGGAAAGCCAGGATTAAGAGGTGCCATGTGTCTGTCCCCTCTTGGCAGCATGCTAGAACGCCAGAGTTTCCAGATGGGAGTTGGAAAGATGTAGAAGTAGCCTTTGGAGGATGTCACTGGTTTGCTATCCTGTTGAACAACAGGTCTATTTAGTTGGTCATAGATTCCTGACCTCTGTAGAAAATAGGTTCAAAGTTATGTTTGGTCACCCCTTCCTCTTTTACCTTCCCACACTAACATGCATTAGGGTTTGAAAAATTCATTAAAACTTCTGTTTGAAAATTACTAAAAGCAGAAAACTGCTTTCACAAGTGGGGAAGCAGAAGACATAGGAAGACCAAGGTCAATAGCATCAGGCTTTTGGGTGTGCCTGTCCTGCAGTGGTACAAAGTGTAGGATAGTGTCTGAAGGGGTCCTACAAAAAAGATGGAGAGGGACTTTTTAGGTTATCAGATAGTGACAGGACTAGAGGGAATGGACCAAAGCTGGAGGTGGGGAGATCTGGAGTGGACATGAGGAGGAAGTTGTTGAGCATGAGAGTGGTGACAGCCTGGAATGGGTTGCCCAGGGAGGTGTTTGGGGCCATGCCCCTGGAGGTGTTTTAAGGCCAGGCTGGATGAGGCTCTGTCCAGCCTGATCTAGGGTAGGGTGTCCCTGGGCATGGCAGGGGGGTTGGAACTAGATGATCCTTGTGGTCCCTTCCCACCCAGACTGATTCTATGACTCTATAATAGTTGGGCAAATTGTGGTTTGGCAGTGAGGGCTGGTGCCCTGCAGTGAGGTCTAGTTCTCTGTGTTGACAGCCAGTGCTCTGTGGCAAGGGATGGTGCTTGATGGTGAGTGCCAGTGGTCAGCAGTGAGAGTCCAGTGCCTACAGTGAGGATTGGTGCCCCTGGTGGGGACCAGTGCTCAGCAGGGAGGGCTGCTGCCTGTGGTGAGGGCCAGCACCTGGTGGTGAGGCTGGTGCTTGGCAGTGAAGCCCAGTGCCCTGTGGTGAGACTGATGCCTGGCAGTGAGACTGATGTTCAGCAGTGAAGATGATGCTGGGTGGTGAGGACGATGCTCGGCAGTGAGGGTGATGCTCAGCAACGAGGCCGGCACTCGGCCGCACCGCTATCAGTAACACTAGAGGTCACTCTGTGACCAAGGATGAAGACTGGCATTTGGGGGCCTTGGGAAGGTCAGCGGCTGCTAATCCCTATAAATTGCTGAACTACAAGCAAAATTTGTACCTAATTATGAACCACTTTGATGCAGCATTGCTGCTGTCCTAGCTTCAGAGTGCCAATTTCCTACAGGAAAAAAAAACCCCACCCTTAAGTGAGATGTTCAAAAGAGCACCCAAGACGAGGCTGGTGTTTTAGTCACAAGCTAGGCACAGCTTTGTCTGGGCAGTGTTCCCCACGGCATCTTTCTGAGTCGGATCTACCTGCCTGCCTCCTCTCCTCGGCACACTGTCAGCTGTCTTATCAGCATGGTCAGGAATTCATTTAGCTGATGCTGGCTGGCATGCCTAGGGGTAAAGATGGATTTAACGCAGTCACTAGACATCTGCGTGCTAAACTCACTGCCTGTGGAACCTATATCAAAAGGATTTAATTTTATTCCCTAATAATCCCTTTTCTCTCAAACAGGTCAGACTAGAGAGGCTGCTGCTACTGGTGCAGCTTTCAGCCTGGCTGGCGTTGTTGTTATTGGTTTCAGGGCTGGTCTGTCACGCAAGACATCTGTCTCATCTTGGTGAAAAGTTCCNCACTTCAATGGTTTCTTCACCTACCTCTGAAGAGATAGATAATTTGGGGTCAGTTGAACTTATTTGGAACCTGGTTGCATAGTTAGCACTTAATTTTGGTTGGGAAAAAAAAAAAAAAAGAGAGAGAGAGAAAGAGAGAGTTAAGAAAGTTAATATTTTCCATTGCAAATTATGTCTCATTTTGACCAATAAATAAAGCATGTTCTCTTACCCTCCCCGCAACCTCCCAAAGGATCAAAGGTGAAAGAACCGAGATGAGACTGAACAAAATATTTCAGTTGACCTGAAGAATTTTTGCTAAGTTTAATTTTTTCACTTTGGCCTGAAGAATTTTTGTTTTGCTAAGTTCATTTTTTTTTTCACTTTGTCCATAAAAGGCAAAGTCATTCTTTTGCATGGCTTTATTTGTAAGCCTTCTCTTAGTTCTTGTGGAGGCCAGATGTCTGCTGACAGGGAAAGGAATATGTCCCACATTCCTTTTTGTTCCATGATGCATACCATTAATGACCCAATTTTGGTGGAGGTTCCTAATTCTCTCACAAAGGTTTCATGGCATGAGGGAGCTTTGCGCTTGCCCCATTATGGCAGGTACCTGATTGTGGCTGGATTCCATGGTAGGGCAAACATCTCACAAATCTAGTCAGAAATAATTGGGATAACAGAGACTCCTTAGTCTTCATTCACTTGAGGGTCACAGGACGTCAGATTTGACTTTGCCATTGAAGTCAGCTAATGTACTGGAAATGCCTTCATTTTCTCCCTCTGGAGGCACAGGTTCAAATCTGCCATAAATTACGAGCCACACAGGTTCAGTACTCTTAATTAAATCCCACAAGGTTATTTTTGTGTGTCAACACTCCCTTTCTCCTCCCTTCTGCACTGTTTGGAGCAGTCGAAGGGCAAGGAGGACTCGAGGACGGTAGGTGGAAGTTCTCAGTGCAGCACTCGGGGCTGGGGATACACCCAGACTCTTATCCTGTCTGGCATCAATCTTGCATTGAACTTGTAATGTAGTGTGTATTCTTCATACATTTAGAGCATTCAATTCTGTGCAAGATCGTTATTCCTTGTAGGGAGATAACTGGCTATAGAGGATTTCTGTTATCTACAGCATCTCTCCAGCCTGGAATTCATTGATTTCCGATCTGCTCTCTAAAGGTGCAGAATAGGGATGATCAATGCTACAGTGCTGATGTGAATAAAGCATGCCTCCTAATCTGCATTATCAACGGCCCACTTCCTGATATCCTGAGCTGACCTGGTCATGACTGTCTCTTACACAGATAAATACATTGGCTGCTGCTAACACGGCCAGAAAGCCTTTAAAATCAAAGCAAATCAGATGCAGTGTAGCTTTTGCAGGGAGTGGCTAGGCTGATTCAAACCTCTTTTAAACTAATGCTTTTGTAAAGGCACTACATACTGCTAGCTTTCCTCTTAGATTAGATTTAAATTAAAAGCTTTAATTGGTCTCCTGATTTTCCTAGCAGCATGTTTAAAAAAAGAAAAAAGAATGAAGCCAAGTTGAAACCAAAAACCCCAAGCCCCAAAACATGCCACTTGGAGAAGAACTGTTTGGAGAGCAGGTTTTTATTTAATAAACAGTGATCAATTGAATTGATTAACCATGAACACATTACAGCAGAGTTTGTTGTTGCTGCTGCTGATAATTGCAGTTCATGTGCAAGAGAATATTAAATGGCTGTTTGCAGGATCATTTTCACGCTCCTTTCATTTAACAGAATGGAGAAAACAACAACTGTTGACAGTGATTTTGGTTAGGACTCAAGCGCTGCAGACTGTGCCCTCAGGATGCCTGCGCAATAACTCTATCAATTGTGGCCATTTACTCTGCACTTCCAGACATTTCTGCAAACCTTGCAGCTGTTTTTTTACTAATTCAGTTGGTAATTAGATCTTATCATGCTGGCTCCATGGCTTTACATAAACTCTAAGCATTTGGAGCTGCCATGCAAGACGTTTTAGAGTTGCCTGCATTGGCTTGTGCTGCTCTGCAAAGAAACACTAAGGTGCTCTTGAAAAGCAGTGGAAATCGAGAAGCAATTGTAACAAATGAGTTCCTGCTGATTTAAGAAGATTTCCACAGAGGAAAGGAGTTCCTTCACTTAAATTAACCACTGGAAACCAAACAGCATTGACGAGTTTCACCCCGCACACACAGGGAGCTCAGCTTCTAGTCTCTCCTTTAACCTGCTGTACGCATCTTTGTCTTCAGTAGAAGTTGTTCAGTAAAGGTATTTTAGTGTTTTAGATAGCTCATTGATGTTAAGAGAGAAATGCCATGACCCTGTGAGCTCAGAGTCAACAGCTGCTTCCAGTCAAGCCTCAACAACATGGAAGAAATGAGTCAAGAGGCTTCCAGTCAAGCCTCAACAACATGGAAGAAATGAGATTGAGCCCTTCTGTGGCAGCAAGCTGCCTTGGAACAGCTTTATGCAGTGGTAAGTTTAGTATGAGTTGGGAACTGGAGGTCTAAGTGTTGCTGTTTGTGGAGTGGCCTTGTTGACACAGCCCTATTGATCTCAAAGGAGAGGGTAGTCTGCCAATGACTGCACAGCTGGGCCCTGTTCTTCAGTAACTATGTGCAAGCCGTCTCAGAGCCTGAGGCAGTGTCCACCATGTAAAGAAATTCTGCTTGTCAGTCCTGGGCTAAACATAGCTAAACAGTGGTAAATCTCAAGGTGGTGGTTGGTGTCATGTGAGCTTACTGAGACAGTCATCTCCCAGCACTAGTTCCACAGTATTCAGGTCTTGGTGCAGTGTGGAGCAGTTGCAGGTCAGAAGAGTGTCAGATGGTAGCTAGCTATGAACTGGAGAGCTTTTTGTTTTCAGATGACATTTTTGGTTCTGCCAGTTCTGTGTTGTGTGTGGTTGAGTTTCGGGGTTGTTGTTTGCTGGTTGTAGATCACTTTGGTCACAATATGGTTTTTCTGTTTTGTACTCTGTGTGCGTTCCACTTCTCCCAGGAGTATAAGCCAGGCTACGTGTGCTGCAGGAAAGTGTCTTAGCTCTCATGAGCTGAGAGATGTACCCGGCAACATTGGTGAAGGTGCCATAAATGGCAGCATTGCAAGATTTGCAGCTTTAGAGTTCCACTTATTAGGGATGAAACTCAATTAAAAGGACCCCAAAGACAGTTTGAATGCAACAAATGTCAGAGTGATGTATAACTCTAAAGCTTTTTTGTGTTTAGGCAAATCATTACACAATTGTGCAAAAAAACCCTCATGATGGATGCAAATATATGATGGGAAAAGGCAGCTTATCCAGATGGGCTTTAGTGCTTGTATCTGTCAAGAGATTCTGGCAGATGTCATCTTAAATACATTTTCACCAATTGTAAAGGTAGTAGTAGTAATGCAAGAGCTCTGAAGGTCTAAAAATGTATGTGAGGCAACACCTATAGAAAGAAGGAATCCATTATATTAGAGAACTGATAGAGCTGGGAAAACAAAAACACTTTTGAGGAGAGAAGCCCTACTTCCTAGAAGTATTGGAGAACTTCCTGGAATTGTGGAAAGCCATAATTCATAGAATCATAGAATGGTTTAGGGTTGAAGTGACCTCAAAAATCATCCAGTTCCAACCCCCCTGTGCCATAGGCAGGGACACCTCTCACTAGAACAGGTTGCTCAAGACCTCATTCAGCCTGGCCTTGAACACCTCCAGGGAGGGAGCAGCCACAACCTCCTTGGGCAATCTGTGCCACTGTCTCACCCTCACTGTGAAGAACTTCCTCCTAACATGTCATTTAAATCTCCCCTATGCCAGTTTAAACCCATTACCTCTCGTTTTGTCATTACAAGACCTTGTCAATAGTCCCTCCCCACCCCTCCTGTAGGCCCCCTTCAAATACTGAAAGGCCACTCCAAGGTCTCCTGGAAGCCTTCTCTTCTCCAGTCTGCAGAGCCCCAACTCTTGTAGCCTGTCCTCACAACAGAGGTTCTCCAGCCCTCTGAGCATCTTTGTGGCCTCTTCTGGACTGGCTCCAACAGTTCCATGTTGCTCTTGTGTTGGGGGCTCCAGAACTGTACACAGTACTCCAGGTGGGGTCTGATGAGAGCAGAGTAAAGGGGGAGAATCCCCTCCCTTGCCCTGCTGGCCACGTAGGGATATACTGGTGCTTGGGAGCTCACTTTTGATAGCACAATGAAACTTTCCAAAGGTTGCCATAGTTTTGGGTGTTGTTTTTTTTTTTTGTGTGTGTGTGAAACAGGACTCCTATACTCTGTGCTTGAATGGGTACTCCAGTGGGTTTGATTTTCGAAGAGTGATTAAAGTCTGTCTGTGGCATGGTGTGACAATGGCTTTGGGACCGTTAGGGCTGATCAGTTCAGAGAATGTTTTGCTCTCCATGAAGGACACTGGTGAAAATGGCAGTGGTGGCTCTATTAGAAGCATTGGGAAAGTCTGCACAAGTGGTCTTCTCTCCTCTAGTACTGCCAACAAGGTGTTTTGTGCAGTATCATCATCTCAGTGAAATCATGGCTGTATCTGGGCTTGTATTCATGCCAGAAATGATCTTATGGGCCCTTGGATGAGTTCACTGAATTATATTGTAAAGTGTAATAATTTCAGAAACAGTCAAGTTTGGACCGTGTGTATATACTCTGCATACCTTTACGTCACACACCCTGGGATTTGCCAGCAGCTGATCCTATAATGCATGTCCCAGAAACTCCAGTGAGAGGGGTATATGCATTTTGTGTCTGTTACATATGATGCAAAATTATTAATCAGTATTAATGTTGATATCCAGGTGAAGATTGTTAGTAACTATAAAAACTGTTTATTAACATTAAATCTCACCAAAAAAATGTTTAAGTGTTCGAAACACAATGTTTGGATACACACAGGGAACAGGCAAAATGAGAGCACTTTAAGAAATAAGTAGCAAATGCAAACATTAAAACTGAAAAGAGGTTCTTAGTTTCAAACATACTTCTTGCCCACCAGGGGACTTGAGAGGCTCCTTTCTGCTGCTAAGGCAGAAAGGCACAAGAGAATCTAGTTACAGAATTTCTTAGAGAGAGGCTTTGAAATATTTACTCACAAAATAGTATCAGACAGTACCCAAAGCTTGGAGGGAATTGTGTTGATATCTTGAAGGTCATTGCAGGCAGAGCAAGTGGCAGGGCAGGGCAGGCAAATCAAAAGTAAAAGTGAAAGCAGCAAAGCATGTGGCTGAAGCCTATTTATTGATTGCCCAAATTTAATGGTCACCATGGCCACACAAACTCACCAATCAGAATGGCACTTTGCCACACCTGACCGTATTAGGTGAAGTCAGGAACTTGCTTGCCCTTATTTGGGTGGAACAAGTCTGGACAAGTCTTGGACTCTCTAAGTGGGTGTCTCCAAGCCTTTTGTCTTTTTCCTGCACTCTGCTTCTTCTCCCCAGCAGAGGGAAGGGACCATGGGATCACGCCTGGGCAAGCCCCGGGACATGGATCTTCCACAACAATATCACATGGAGACCTTCAGACCCAGTGCTTTTGCTGCTTTAGGTGAATGTAGTGACTGGCAAAAGGAATGTACATTTAGACAGATCTAGGTCTATGAGTGATTTGACACTCCTTTCAAGTAATAAACCCTTGGGAGAAGTTTAGCTCCTTTAGAAGTTTAGGCTTTGACTCAAATACATGCCGACTTTACAAAAGTTTAATTCGGAATCTTTAAGTTAGCACTGCCTCATGGATGACTCCTCCAACCTGTTAATGTCTCGTGTGCTTACAAATTTCAGTGATGGTGGTGAAACAGGCACTGCAGGGAGATGGATCTCAGCACAACTGAGCAGTGACAGCAGCGCATGCTATTGGGATTTTAACGGTAAAAGCAATAATAGCAACAGTAATGTATTTATAAAAAAAGAAAAAAAAAAGAGTGAGTTCAAAGTTCTGGAGTATATCTGTCCTGCAGAATGCAGAGATAGCTGTCCTGGCTCTGGACAAATGAGGCTGAAAGCTGGCTGCAGTATGGTCAGACCTGCATGACAGATTAATTATCCCAGGAAGCAAATGCTTTAATTTGGAGGTAATGCTGTGCCAATAACTGGACAAGAGCTACTCTCTGCTCTATGTAGCTATCTTGGCTCATGTATGTGTGTAGCAGGACATGTTCCTGTGGATATAGTTCTCAGGTCCAAGCCTGGCACTTTAATCAGCTGGGCACCCATCTCCCCTTTGCTATGCAGTGTAGGCTGTGGTGGGGAGGGTGTTCTTTTCCCCATTAGATGGGGAGCACGTAGAGTGAGAATTTACTCCTCAGGTTCTGAAAGCTCTGTGTGAACTTCAATACCATAGTGCCAATTTTAATCAAAGAAATGTACTGTGGATGTCACCTGCATTTTCATGCAGTTCTCTTTGACAGAAATAGAATTTAGAGCTCTGCTAGGGATAGAAAGGGCAGAAAAACCCACTCCTAAACTCATTTTGCTTGCTGTTATTCTGCTACCATAATTACCTCTAAACATAATTACAGGCAAGACAAATGACATTTTTAGCTTTGGTCTTTAAAGACAAGAGTTAATTTCAGGCTTTGACCAGAACTATGTTAATTAGCCTCCACTCACTCTCTTTGTATGGAAGTACCTCACCTAGGACTTAGCACAGGTTGCCTTTCCTATATCTTTGAGTAATGAAAGGACACGGCATGGCAACCAAATCAAGGGCTGCTGCATTAACAAGGCCACTTTTCTGCCCATTTATCATCTATTAAAGGTGCACTAGTTTGTAAAGTAACACCACCTTCAGCAGGGCCGCCAAGAATGGCTCCTCATTTATTTTCTGCATGGTTTAAGTTGGAGTTAGACCCACCTTGTAGCTCAGAGGTGACAGCCAGTAAGAAAAAGTACACTAATTGAGACATCTCAAGGGAGAAATAGAAGAAAACTGAAAAGGTAATTAGAATGAGAGGGTTTCAAGCTGGGTAAGTAAAATCAAATGGAGGTGCATATTAGGGGCTGTTACAGATGGGAAAGAAAGTACTTGGAGAATAAAAAAAAAAAAAGGAAAAATGAATATTAGAGAACAGAGCACCCTTTTCACACTTGAAGAATAGAGGAGAGAGATGAAAAATAATGTAACAGTGGAGATACAGGCTGGGGGGAAAAAAAAGCTCGAGAAATATGAAGGACATATTTAAATGTAAGAGAGAAAGAATGGGGAAAAATAATAGAGCAGATCAATTACTAGAGCTGTAGCCAAAGAAGGAGAAACTGTCAAATGAATATTTCTGGAGCAATGTGAAAGTCTTCACCCTTTGTGGGGGGATGAAGAGTGTGTTTGGTCTGCGCAGGAGGCGTTTCTTTTGGGGGCTAACTCAATATTTGAATTTGCTGCAGTGTTCATAGTCCGAATGGAGCACTGGGCTGAATGCCTACCTGGGAAGAATTGGAATAAGGTGTTATTTGTCAGAGCTTATAGCTGATACCAGACCTTTTTCTAGTGGTTGAAGTTTAACAACCTCAATGCCTGTGTATCTCTTTTGCGTTAATGTTAATAGTTAGGAATATGTTGAGGTCCTATCCCAGTATTTCCCATTTTAAACCTTCCCTTCCTGGCTGGAAAATAATTACCTGGGTTACCTCTGTACCATTTCCACCTCACAGAGGGAGGCTGATGTTCAGGCAAATATACACCCAGCCTGAAGCAGACAGTGACATGAAGAGAAACATTAGTCTTCCTGTATGTTTCAAGAGTGGAAGATGGCCACTTGTGGTGATTAGGCAGGAGTTCCCCTTCTGGAGGCAGGAGCCTGGAAGTAAAAGTCATCATTGATACATAGAGGAGATGGTGCATGACTTCCTCTGGCTTAAGGGCAGGAAGGTGGAACTCCAGAGGAGTTGTGGGTAGGTTATTAACCCTAAACCACCCATAGTCCCAATACACAGTGGGCTGGAAGGACCAAAGTGTATTTTAGTATGGAAAGAAAGTGCTGCAGAGAGGCAGCTGAGCTAACTGTAAACAAGAAAGTTGTGCCTGCATGTAAATTATTCAAGGGAAGTCACTAAGGGTTTTATGTCTGGCTGCCTTCGTGGGCTTGGACCAGCAGGATTTGTTCTCATTAGAACACATGTGCCCAACAGCCTATACATTTAACATTGGTTTTAGTTACTAAGTCATGTCCTTGAAATTAGAATTTTGTGATCCAAGAACAGCACTTGTGGTGTAAATTTTTAGTCTTGCTAGAGCGTTTTCCTATGCATTGTCTGTCAGATTTTTTTGTTTTGTAAGCTTCACTGACAAAATTGTCAGAAAAGGGTTTGTTTTTTTCATAAAAATTGCCCTGGCTTCTGTTGAAAATTTTGAATACTTTGAAGCTCTCAATAACGCATTGGCAATTTTTAGCCACTGAAACTTTTGAGCACTTGATCAAAACCTATTTGATGTCTCCATTTTAATTGTTTAGTATTTGAGCAAACTGATTCTTTTCTTCCTGAGAAATAACTAAATGCAGTTGAAAATTTGCTAAACTGAAAGAGAAAGAAAAACCTCACCCCAAGTCCCTAAGAAAAATACCTCCCACCCAACATTTCGAAGAGAAAATGTATGAGCAATTTGAATCACAGAATTAACCAGATTAGAAAAGACCTCTAGGATCATCGAGTCCAAGCTATCACCTAACCTTTCTAACTAACTAACCCATGGCACTAAGTGCCTCATCCAGCCTCCTCTTAAACACCTCCAGGGATGGGGACTCCACCACCTCCCTGGGCAGCCCATTTCAATGACAATCACTCCTGCTATGAAGAACTTCTTCCTAACATCCATCCTGAACCTGCCCTGGCACAGCTTGAGGCTATGTCCTCTTGTTCTGTCACTGGGTGCCTGGGATAAAGACAAAAGAAAACAGGACCATGAAGGTAGACATATTTTGGCTATTTCTCACTATAATAGAAGCCATTTTATGGCAGGAGTGTTCATGAACAGTCGACATTGCAGCACTTGGTAGTAGGTGCTGTCCAAGAAGAGAAAGAAAATGCACACCTTCACCTCAAGTTCATTACTTCATGTTATGGAAATGCTCTAACTGTGTACTTCCAGGCTAACAACTGCATGTCTGCATTTCTCTTGCAAGACATTCGTAGTCAGCCTTCTGTAGAAGGGCACAGAGGTGAGTTCAGTGGAAAACGACACTGCTCTTAGCACCAGAGTTTCAAAGATCACAAACTCACTCTAAGGACCTGTAAAACAAAGAAAACCCTGTGGCAGAGAATATTCTTCTTCATTCATCATTTGAAACCCTGCTTCTAAAAGCCCTAAGAACAAATTGGTTTCAATATACATTAGCCCCTGGGTATTGGATGAAAGAGGCTTTTCTTTTCTGGCTGGCTAATGAATTGTAGTCTGCTGAAGACCCTAGTTCTGAGACTCCCCCAGACCCAGCAAATTTTTCTGATCCACAGAACCGAAAAATGAAGATGTGTCATAGGCTGGAATGAATATGGGAGTTGGGTAGCCAGAACTCATTCATCAGTTCTGTAAGCCTGGAAATCTCCTGAGGAAAGGTGGAAAACAAATTAATATCCCATCTCCAAGCTCCTGTAGGTTCTCCAGTACCAAACTCCTCCAAGTAAGGAAAACAGCTTGTGTAGTTGGGAGACATTTGTCTCTCTTCCACTCCAGGTAGAGTTACACAGATGATTTTCTCAAAAAAGGCAGCTAGTGAGGAGTTTTGGTCTTCCTTTCTTATGTGAATCCTGTTTTACCAGTGCTAAATGACTATTTTCCAGAGCCACCTTCTAAAGTTGGTGATTTGAGATTTACAAAGTTGCCTTTCCTACCCTGGGAGGAAACACAGATCTCTTCAGTCACCTGTCTTAAAGAGTGCCCTTTTCTATACCTTCTGGACATTGCCTTCTGACAGCAGCTGTTGATCAGTCCTCAAACAAGGAAATGGAGGAAAAGCAGCAACCAGCAGGCCTGTTAGTGGCTGCTTTTCACATGGAAGAGTCCTGAATGTAGAAATTGTTTGCTCTCATGTTAGCAACTTGCTTATGCTGCTCTAGAGTGTTCCCTTAGACAATGTGGGCAGCCAGTGCATGGGATTAGTTTAATTTAATTTTTTTCCCTATATTGTTTTGTGCAATTAAAGCACTAATACCACTGTAGTTGTCCATAGATATATATATAAAATTATATATATTTGGATAAATATAGATAAATGTGTATCTTTAAATATCTATATATTTAGATATTGATCTTTAAATATAGATATCTTTAAATAGCTATATATTTAGATATCTGTCTTTAAATATAGATAGACATATCTTTAAATATATATTTAGATATCTATCTTTAAATATAGATGTATACCTTTATCTATATATTTAGATATCTATCTTTAAATAAAGATGTATCTCTTTATATTCAGATATTTATCTTTAAATATAGATATATATCCTTAAATATCTATATATTTAGAAATCTACCTTTAACTATAGATATATATCTTTAAATATATATTTAGATATCTACCTTTAAATATAGATGTATACCTTTAAATATAGATAGATATCTTTAAATATAGATAGATATCTTTAAATATCTCTATATTTAAATATCTATATATTTAAAGAGGAGGCTGAAAGGAGACCTCATTGCTGTCTACAGCTACCTGAAGGGACATTGTGGAGAGGCTGCTGCTGGGTTCTTAGAGGTAATTTGAGACAGAACAAGGGGGAATGGCCTCAAGATGAGGCTGGGGAGGTTTAGATTAGCTATTCGGAAAAGGCTTTTCATGGAGAGAGTGGTCAGGCACTGGAATGAGCTGCCCAGGGAGGTGGTGGAGTCCCCAACCCTGGATGTGTTTAAAGGTGGCTTGGATGTGGTGCTTGGAGATATGGTTTAAGGTGAATCTTGTAGAGTAGTGTTTCTAGACTGGACTTGGTGATCCTGAGGGGCTTTTCCAGCCTGGATGTTTCTGTGTGATTCTGTGTGATAGACAGATTAAAATGAGCTGTGTTTTGGAGAGTGATTTTCAGTAATTGTTGGTGGGTACAGTGTGTCGTAGTTCGAGGCCACAAGCGATCCAGGACTGGACTCTTACTCCTTTTAAGAGAGCAGGAATGAAAATAGTGCACACTGATTTGAAGTCTAAGGAGAGATTCTGTTTACAGGTGCATGTATGCAGAAGGCATTCAGGCAGAATGGACACATCCAGAAGCTAAGCCAAGTCTATCGGGCTAAATCCGTCTGGAATCCTCCACCCGTTGCACCCTCAGCAGGCCTGAGAGCAGGCCATAACTGCTCCCTCCCCGTCTCCACCTGAGGCCTACAAGGCCCCAGCAGGCCGCATGATGCAGTTCAAAGTTGCCTGCCAGCCAGGAGCCATCTCCCACACACAAACCATCAGATGAAAGTGGCTGCCTGCTCTGCCCAGAGAGAGATGTGAAGGGAGAGGGGAAGGGAAAGAGAGCAATATTGGCCAGGCACTGGCTTAATAAGCTGTGATACTGGAAAATGGAGTGGAATAACAATATTACAACATCCCAGGGTGCCTGGATCTGTCCCCTGGGAGGGGTCTTGGTCTCTGCAGGTTTCTTAGGAGAGCCTGGGACCCCTCAAACTACAACACACGCACAAGAAATCAGACTTGGAGCAGCAGCCTTCCAGTATCTGAAGGGGGCCTACAGGAAGGCTGGGGAGGGACTAACTCACAAGGTCTTGTAATGACAAGATGAGGAGGAATGGGTTCAAACTGGTGGAGGGGAGATTTGAGCGGGATGTTAGGAGGAAGTTCTTCACAGTGAGGGTGGTGAGACACTGGAACAGGTTGCCCAGGGAGGTTGTGTCTGCTCCCTCCCTGGATGTGTTCAAGGCCAGGCTGGATGAGGTCTTGAGCGACCTGATCTAGTGGGAGGTGTCCCTGCCTATGGCACAGGGGGGTTGGAACTGGATGATCTTTGAGGTCTCTTCCAACCTAAACAATTCTATGATTCTATGATCACAGGATCACAGGATGTTAGGGGTTGGAAGGGACCGAAGAAGATCATCGAATCCAACACCCCTGCCAGGGCAGGACCATACAATCTAGCTCAGATCACAGAGGAACACGTCCAGACAGGCCTTGAAAGTCTCTAGAGAAGGAGACCCCACAATCTCTCTGGGAAGCCTGTGCCAGTGCTCAGGGACCCTTACAATAAACGTGTCAGAATAGGCCCAAAGTATTTCAAGGTTCGATTATGGTTTATATTTATATTTAACAGTCAAGGAGTTTCTAAACAAATGTCACTATTCTTAGAGTAGACATCTGCCTGGCAGGGACTGCAACCCTGTCACCAGACTGTCTCTGTTAACGTTCGCTTCGAGTGGAAGCTGTGAGCTACGTTCCTTGAAAGCACCTCATTTTTTCAGCTGCTTCTTGTTGTCTGTGTTTCTGGTAAGAAAAGCCAGCAATTATTTCCTAATAGTTGAGTTGTGGTTTCTGTTTGGATTCTTTTAATGTGTATTATTGTGTATTGTCTATGTATAAGATATGTATGTGTGCTTATGTATTTATTCTCCCCATGCTGCGATGTTGTCTCAGTCAGTGTCCAGATCAAATGACAACTGAGAGGCACAAATGGCAGCCAGTGTCATAAAATATCCCCAAAACTTTGTCTAGGTGTTCTAAACAGGTGGAGAGAAGAGATAACACATGCCCCCTTGCTTCGCTGCTGGGGCTTGTATGCACATGATAGGAGTTTGATGCCCTTTAGCTGATAATCTTGTGATTTCTCATCACCTGTTTTTTTGAAATTCTGCTTGCCCTTTCAAAAAGTTTAGCTTAAACTTCATTTTTAATGGGGTTTGACAGTCCAATAATTACTAATCCTGGACACCACTGCCAGTCAGCCTGTTTATCCCTTGATTCCTTGCCTTAGCTTTTCTGTCACTTGTCTGTCTTTGGTTTTTTTTTTTTTTCTAGCAGTGGGAAAAACACCTGAATAATTCAGTGAGAGCCTTTTACATTATGAAAAATATAATCAGCTGGCAAGGGTGAAATATCTTATTGCTACAGGATGCTAACTCGAGTATTACAAGAGACTGCAAGATTAATGCCAGAACGCAGCAGGTGTGGATACACATTTCCCTTACTGTTGAAGGCAGTCTCACCCTGCAGAGGGCTGAGAGAGGACCATGTATTCCTCACCATGCCTACCTAGTGCCATTCAATAATTTAAATCCATTAATCGGTTAAGATGAAGGCTTAGTGTTGCTTGACTCACCACCGCCAAGTGGAGGGTTTTTTCCAGGCTAAACAAAAGATCTTAACATTTTGTCTTCTTGCAAGGGAACTGGGAGTACCACACTTTTCTTCCTAAAAGGCTTCGGGTTTTACTGGGGGGATGAGGGTGCTCTATGCCAAAAGTGCATAAGTAAATAATAATATACCTACATCACAAGTAGATGTCTGAGAATATTAGCTGTTTATTTCACTGATGCACTCTGAAGAGTCTGTGGGGGGCTCTTTCAAGAGTCAGGACCTCAATGTAATATACAAGCTTTGATTCTGATATTTCCCTTGATAACTGTGCTCTACCATATTGGGGTCGGAAGTCAGCAAAGGTTCATTGGCTGTTGTAATGCTCACTGTCACCAGTAATAAGTACAAAGGACTTGCTTTAAAAGCTGGCTTATAAAACTTTAAGGAAACTTGGATTGCTTAAGTGAACTTCCAAGGCTCTTTGGGGGCCAAGTGCACTTTGGTTGTCTACTTATATTAATTTCACAGGGTTTAAAGGGTCAAGCAATGCAGTTGGTGATGCTTATTAATTTATGAAACACAGAATCTTGCGCTATCTTGCTTTGACCACTTTCGCTCTCCTTGTAGAAAATTTAATATACATTAAAGCTTGCTAGACAAGGGCGCCCTAAAGGATTAAGCCCAAAGTTCACAGCTGGACTAAAAGGTTCAGAGACGTCGTATCCACAACACTGGTTTGATTCCAAGTGACGTCCAAACAATAGAACCAAACCGTAGATGTTTGAATGTGTAAGGAAACAGCAATTAGAGGAATACCACAGAAGGCAAAGGATTAGGACTTATTTGCCTTAAAATGGTAAAACTGATTATAGTCTTATTCTTCTTACTTTCATGGGGGATGTGTTTGATCACATCAGCTTTTGGGGTCAGTGGCTGTCAAGAATTTACTTTGGTGCTACAATATGACTTGGCAAGCTCTAAATACTTGTGCAGGTCCTGAGAACTTTACAGAATATATTTGACTGTTGTGGTGGTGCTGAACTGAGTTCTGGGTAGGAAAATATTAGCCAGAAGGGAAGAAGGAAAAGAGAAATGGGTAGCTGCTGAAGTAACAGGATTAGGATTTAGAAACCTGACATAATCCTATTCAGGGGTATTTCTGCATTCTGTTTACTTGCTTTTGAATTGCTTTGGTGTCTTGTCCAAGGGAGATAATTCCAGAAGTCATTCACGCCAAGGCTGCAAATTCGATACTGCATTCAGGTGACAAATGGAGTGTGATTGCAAAGCAACCCAGAAAATTGGAAATCAAATTGGTTGTGATGGTTGCTCTATGTGGTCTCCTTTTGGAATCAACAAGAGGGAAAAGAAAATGAAGGACAGCAAAGTGAAGTGTGTCCTACTGTACAGAAGATTGAGTTTATTTAGCCAGACTTGGTAAAGGGGAAGCAAATTTCACATTATGTCAGCTCTGATTCCTGGGGCCTTAGAGAACACTCACCTTAAGGAAGTGGTTGTACTTCACTGGAACTTTACAAAAAGAGGCTCTAAACCCTGTGAGGGAGTCCCAGTGGTGAAGACTCTTTACATTGCAGCTGGGCCTAAACAGGTAAGATTGGGATACCCTGTGGTGCATCACATGCTAGGACAAAGTCTGTGCCTGAAGAGAGCTCATAGTTCTCATAAGGGAAAAAGGACAAAAATATGGGGAGAAAAAACAGCTGGGAAGAATTTTGTGTGATCCATAGGACTTTGTTTCCTACCACTGAAAGAAACTCTCATGTCCAGGATTTCAACAGCCTTGCCCTTGCATTTTAAACCCTTTAAACAGAGGGAACAATGCAGAATATCCTACAGAACACATGAGAAAGGGGGTTGTGCTGAATCCCTATTATAATTTCTTTGCAATTACTTACTAACAGAAAATATTTTCTTATAGAATAACCTCTGAGATTTTATTCTATGGTGTGCTTGGTTTAAAATGTGCTGTAACCTCTTTTTTCCCCCTTTTTTCATTTTTAAAATTGATCAGATCAGCCTTGAACACTCAAAGAAAAATCTGCTTGCTCTGAATATTGCCTGAGGATTTAGAAAGGTCTTTTTTGGAAAGAGAAGAATGAGATGAAACAATCATCTGCAAAGCATGGTAAGAGAGAAAAAGAATAAAAGAACAAGTCATGTTTGACTCGTCTTCTTCCAAGAGATGATTCCTTTTTGTGCTTTATATTTTTTAGGGTAGACTTTAGATGTAGGAGATATTGTGGGGACTGTTCTGTACATTTTGAAGACAAAGTTTTATCATGGCACCTCTGCAGGTTCTGTAGCCTCTGCAGACCCATTTAGAGTCACATGCACCTTGCGTCACATACGGGGGAAAGTCTGAGATGATCTTACCTTTCTCCTCGTTGTCCTCCATTGGTCTTCATAACAGAAAAAAAGAGAGAGAAGGAAGATGTAAGAGGTGAACTGTCCACAGACTTTGCCACAGGTATGTTTAGGAGGTATAATTTTCTTCCTGGTGTTTCACTGATGCTAATGGCATTGACATGTAGAGGACCCCTGAAAAATTGCATTGGCCATTCACCCTGTTAGGAACTGTAAAGCTGATTGTCTGAGGCTGGAAATGAATTGCTGCCTAGAGGTTCTTGTGTTGCTTGATGCAGTTTCAGTGTCTTGCTAGAACAAGTTTCAAAACATGGGCAGTTTTTGTCCTTCTGTGGTGATTTGTAAATCAAATCCATTTCTCTGGATTTGCCGTAAGACTGCATTATTTACCACTTGAGGTGCACAGGAAACTTTCCTAATGACAGGTGTCCATCAAGTAAATGTTAGCTATCTCCCACCTGAGCAGAAACAAGACTAAAATTTCAAGTGTGTCATTAATAAACAAGAAGGTAGGGGAAGTGAGAGCAATGGAAGCTTTATGATCACTTACTCTGAAAGGGATGATTGTCAGTTACATCTCGATGGCATCTGCTTGCAGCTATAATGAAGAAAGATTATCATTGCTGCAAGTGACTGCAGCAACTCTGGGCAGCAAATAATAAGGACCCTGTGGCAGTGATTGGACCTGCCTCCCAGGTGCTACCAATGTTAAGTGATATCTCAGTGGTATTTTGCATCCTCCCTTATGTGACTGCAATAAAAACAAACAAAAAACCCCAGGAAACTCCTAAACCAACAACAAAAAAGCCGAACAGAATAAAAGGACTCCTCTTTTTTTCTGACATAATTAGTTTCATTCCATTCTCTGCACTTCTAAACTCAGAATGTAGTTGTCACCAAAGTGAGCTTATTTGTGCACCAATGACTCAGAGAAGAAGCAGTGAAAGACCTTTAAAGTGAAGACCGTGGATTTGTATTGATACACCTACATAAAAATGTCATCTCTCTGTGTGGTTCCTTCGGATACTGATCAGGAGTGGAGAGAAAGTGATGCTGGCCATGAGTGTGAGCCATTTGCTGTGGCCTGTGGAAATATAGAAATAAAATGTTATGTTAGTATTTCAGCTCTTCCTGCACACACCTGCTGTTGGGAATTGTGCAGAGTATACAAAATCCTTCTGTGTCTGTCCTTACTTGCCTTAATTTGTAGCTTCAATTAAAGGCGCTTGAAGGGAGTTTAGATAGGCCTCATCTTCATAGAAGGAGACATGTGAGTAATAAAATGGACTGGCCCATTTCTACTTGAGCATAGCTGAAATGAGAAGCAAGGAGACTTAAAAACCTACTTCTCTTCTACAGATCCAGTTGACCTTTCCAAAGGAAGCCTTGTTTAGCTGGCAGCTGCCCCTGGTTGTTCTGTGTAGGGTGGCTTGTGTAGCCTGGAAATTACATAAAGGGAGCAAGAGAAGTCTCTGGCATTTAGGTCTTCTTAACATAGAATCATAGAATGGTTTAGATTGGAAAGGACCTCAAAGCTCATCCAGTTCCAACCCCCTGCCATAGGCAGGGACACCTCCCACTAGAACAGGTCACTCAAGGCATCATTCAGCCTGGCCTTGAACACATCCAGGGAGGGAGCAGACACAACCTCCCTGGGCAACCTGTTCCAGTGTCTCACCACCCTCACTGTGAAGAACTTCCTCCTAATATCCCGTTTAATCTCCCCTCTGCCCCAAATTTCTGTTGTGGTGTCAGGTGGTAGAATACAAAGTTGATAAATTCATTTGCTCTGATACCAGGCAGGGCCGAAAGCTCTGGCTTTTCCTTTGGATTTGTTGCCTTACTTGGTGAGCATATTCCAACTCAGTCCAGAACAAAGAGCTAAATCCTGCTGAAACAATCAGTCCCTAGGGGCTTGAGGCTATTGTCTAATGTACATATAAAAGTCAGTCATACCAGCTGCAGATGAAATCACAGATGTAATCTTACTAATTAATTGCATGAACTTTGTTTCTGCCTGGTTTGAGACTCTCTCAGCCTTGCATAAATATCTGGGCACTCATACTATACACCTCAACGGGGATGCTGATTTTCTAAGGAAGGCTAACAAGTCTTTGCCTAAAATAGCCACACAATTACTTCTGCTCACATGGCTTTGCAGTAGCTAAATGGTTTCTGAAAACTGGTTTTGTTCACATGTGACGGAAAAGTTGCCCTGCATTGTTCTGCCAAGTTAGGCACTGATTCAGGTTTATGACCATATCATTAATATTTTAGTACCGCATCAGTAACTGGTTGCTATTAATATGTAGTGCAAGAGTGATATAAAAAAGGGAGATGTTCCCAATCATTTGGCAGAATTTGCATTACAGCTGGATGAAATTTATAACACATCCTCTGCAACCTACTGGTCTGAACTCCTGTTATTAATTTCTGCTATGTTTATTTCTCCTTTATGTTCACTTTGGGCAATATTCTATCAAGTTTCCTGGCAAGCACAACAGTGGATATAGCTAATTTCGCTGACTGCAGGAGAAGGACTTTGTAGAAAGTGAATTTTGAATTAGCGCTAGTATTTGCGGCAAAAATCTCCCCCTGAGAAGCCTGTTCCCTGCAGCCTGGCGTCAGCAGCACTTAAGTGCATGTGAATAGCCCTATTGACTTCAGGTGGGCAGCTGTTTAATTACCTTCCTGAATCAAGGCCAGGACCAGGAAGCAAGCTCCCAGCTTACGACCTGGGTGTCCACTTGTCTCTCGACTGCTGAACTTCTGTGTGTGACCCACAGACTGTTTGACTGGGTAATTTGGCAAATACTTTCCAGTCAAGAATGAATTTGAAGAAATCATCCTCCAGTGGGCAAAGAGAAGCAGAATTTGTACAGAGTCTTTTTCATGATGAGGCAGCTATTGCCCAGATTTATTCAGCCTGCTTGGCTCTTCCTGTTTCAGTACTCCCAGCAATCACATTCCCCCCACAACGCTTTATTTGGGAAGTCTGAAGTGACAGGTCTCTTGCCTTTCTACCAGGAGAACGGCGTGCTGCACACAGCATGCTGTACACGGGAGGAGAAGGATGAAGAATGACATGCTAATCTCTAAGCTACAACTATATTTTTTTTTTCAGACCCACATCTGCTCTTGTCCCTCTTCTGTTCTCAGATCACTCTTTGGCTTCCCTTAGGAATCCAGCTGTGTCATCACATTGTGTGGCATCCTAATATTTCATACTAAGCTGTAAGCCAATTAGGAATGACTACTTACCACGCTGAATCATAGGAAGGGAAAAGGATAATGTGTCCTTCATATAACGAACCTCCTCTTTTTTGGCAAGATGGATCACCTATACGTTATATTTATAAGGCCTGTGGCTTTTCGCTCTACCCAATTAGGATGCAGCTTCCTTTCACACTGCTGCAGTATTTTAAGAGACTTGTTTACAGATGGATGCTTATTGAAAGTGCTGACCTGCTACCATTACACCTCATACCACCTTTCATCTTCAGATACTGAAACAGTGGACAAGACTTGATGTTGTAATCACCTTTAACAGGATGAGAACACAAGCGCAGCATAATGCAAACATCTTCTTCTGCGTTCCTAAATGAACTGGTGACCCCAGATGAGAGTATAAATATTATTGCATGACACCTGGAGTTGAGGAAGATGTTGATTAAAGTCAAACTGTGAAATAAAGTCTGTTATAGCTAAAAGGAAGAAGGATGAACCAAGGATGCGGATTTAGGAATGTGTGAAGTGTTTAGCAATGAGCATCAAAGAGAAAGATATTAAAATTTATTTCCCATGCTGGAGTAATTAATGGGCTGTTATGCCAGGTGTCTAAGCTGCCTGGAGGTCTGGGATAAATAGTGTTCCAGCAGAGGATGCAAAATATGATTTAAGATTAAATAGAATAATGTTTCTTCTAGCGGAGCACTTAGGATGCCCCCCTTCCTTCAGCAGCTTTCTTTTCCATAGGCTGCTAAGCAGCTATTGATAGTGTATATTTTTTGGGAAGTAAAATATTCCTTTAAATTTGTCTTTTGATCCTAACAGTGTTGCAAACTGAAGATTCTCACCACCTGTCTGCAGTACCCGCCACCTTTCAGACCTTTTCAGCCTGATGTTGTTGGTCTGCACTGCAAATCAAGTGGGGCAGCCCCCAAATGGCAGAACCCTTGGCCTATGGAAGCCAGGTAACTACCACCCTTGAGTGATAGATTTTGTGTACAAAGTCAGTTGGGGATTGCATTTCCCAATAAGAGCCCTGGCTGTAGATATATCTAGGGAGGAAGGATGGCCTGGGATTCACCTTCTCAGGCTCCATTTCCCAAGCCAACTCCAGACATTTCTGTTGCCTCTGTTGCTAGCAGCTTCTAATAGTGAGTGTAGTGAAAAAAACGTGGGAGCCTCTGGTTTGAGGCTTCTTCAGCATGCTCCAGCCATACCTTGTTAGGGTTTAATTTGCTGCTTCACTGATCACATACCCTTGCTTTCCCTCACAAATACCTCTGAGACCAACAAGTTCTCCCACAATCTGCCAGGAAAGAGCAGTGGTGAGTCACAGCACGAACATCTGTGGCCGGAAGCATAGATGCAGGCACAGGTGTATGTGACTGAGGAGATCCTGCTTTCCTTTCCATAGTAACTAATAACACCTGTGGTGAGGAACTTTCAGGGTTTAGATCTTCTTGGTGCAGTCTGGTGGTAAGGTAGGGCTGAGGATGTTACAGCATAAAAGTTTCTGCAAGTAGAGGAAAAAGGTTTAGTGTGATGGGTTTCTGTGTTTTTTGTTTTTTTAATTTTCACTAAGAGAAATCTTCAATAAGTTTAGGTTAGTTCTGCTCTAAAGGTTTTGTGCTTTATGTGAAATAATGCTTGTTTTATAAATGTAGGGATTTAGAAACCTCTTGCCCTTCAAGAGAAAACTGCCTGTTTAGGAGCTGTACCTTTCAGTATTGTTATTAAAAAATGTTTCAGTTAATCATTGCTAAAGGCCTTGCCAGCCTGTGTGGCAAATTCCTTTTTAAAAAAATGCAGCATGTACATAATTCATGTGGCTCCTCTCCACATAGATAAAGACTTGTCTCAAATGTCAGGCTGGGGGAGGAAAGGATACCTGACCCAAAGGGCAAGAATATCGAATGCACTGGTGTTGGACTTGACGTTCCCTTAGTATGCACTGCGATAACATCAATCTCAAGGAACTCTCCTGGTATAAATACAGAACTGCTGCCTTTAATACATATTTGCAAAGAAATTTCATAGTAATTGAGCATTAAATGATGTCCATTTATTGTAAAGTGTTAGTGTTTTTATTAAAAATTATAAATGGGCTTTAGCAGAACAGAATATACCAGATCCATCTCACCACCTCTATTAGTCTTTACATTATAATGGTCATTGACCGCCTTTACTGTATTATTTCTAGACAGTTAATAATTTTCCCAGCTGAACAAATGAAGATTTGTGAGCAAAGAAAAGCACTGACTGGATTATGTAGTGCCATTGATTTTTATTCTCCTTGTTTCACAGAATACAGTTCAGAGTCTTGCTGTCTCTGTGATGAGCCTTATTAGCACTTGGAGGAGCTGGTGTGAGTTGGATGGCAGGAATGAACACTGCTGTGCTGCACTAGAGGTCTCAGCTCATGGAGAAGGACGTGCCAAAGCTGACCTTGGGATAAATCTGCTGGATGTTCAGATCTGACCCAGGCAGTCAGGATTTGAAGGTCTTTGCCCGGTGCATGGATTGCAGAGAAACATTATAAATCTTCATCTCCAAAGCAAACAGCGACCTGAGGACTGAGCAAAGGGAACTGGACTGCCCATTTTGAAGGCAAGGCAATGCTGGGGAGGGAAATGGTGTCACAGTTAATAACACTTAATCCTGAGAAAAAAAAATGTATTTCCTTTCTGTAAAGATGCGGACTTTTGCCCAGGTTATCAAAACACCTACTTCGTAGCCACTCTTCACTGCAGTTTTCAAAGCTTTTCAAGTCTGAAGAACAAAAACCTAAGCAAATGATGAGGGTGTGGCTCAGTATGTGGGGGCTGTTGCTTGTTTCACCTTCCTGTTTTGTGGCATTTAGGGATGCTTACACATTAAAAATTCCTGAAAACAATAGGTTAACTGTAAAATGGCTTTTAAGACTGAAGAAAGGCAATATTTAAAAATTGAAAACTGATATGTGTTTGCAAAATGTGGCCCAAATCTAATACTTATTTTAGTCCTCTTGAGACTGCTGAAGAGGTAATTAGGTGGTCACAGAAGAAATTATCTTAAAGAACATTTCATTGCCATTAAACAACAAATAACGAGCCACCAAGAAATAGGGAGGGAACTGTGAATGGAAGTTATGGCAAGAGTCATTTCTGTGTACATTTTTGAGGCTTGAATGAGATGATGTGCGTGTACTAGAAATACAGGCTTTCCTAGCCTTGGCTGACTTAATCAAGACTGACGTGGTAGTACTTACCTTTGAGGTTCCTTTGACTTTTATTGGCTTTTGATGCATCATCTGGCTCAGATTAGTGATTTGGCTTTTTAATTAACAGGGCTTCACTGTGGCCTGTTTGTCTCTGCTACTGCACGTTAGCTGTAGAAACACAATCCTGTGGGAAGATGACCAGGTATGTCTGACACCTCTAAAGCACTAAATGCTCTTTCTGTACAAGGCAAAACTGAAGAAACTTCTTACAATTACCTATAAGTTTCGGCTAACTTTCTGACTTCCAGGGGAGAGAAAACTGAAAAAAGGGAAACATTTGTCCAGTTAAAATGAAAGAAGAACATATCTGAAATTTGCAACAAACACACCCTTGGAAATGACCCTTTTCTTTGTGTTCAACACAAAGCTGCTGTTAAGGATTCCCATGCAGCAGAAGTCCCCAAATTGTCTCCATTCAATACCTGAATATTTCTGGCCATGTGAGTAAGGAGAGGTACAAATGCAGCCTTGTCTTTGCTGTGAGTGCTCACACAACCCCTGCTCCGTAACTGGCCTGTGTCTTCTGGTTTGTATACCAAATGACAGGAGTTAGAGTCTCATCCCACAGACCAAACTTTTCACACAGCTCTGATAGAAATGAGCCCCTGAGTACTTTCAGGATGATGCCTTTGCTCTGTGAGACTCTTAAGATAGCAAAGCCAGCTATCAGTTGTTAATCCCAACACGCCACACAGACACTTTCTATCTCCTCTTGTAATGTTAATGCAGCTGGAATTCCATAAATCAAATCTCAGCAGTAAAAAGGTTAATAAGTTTACACTATATAATTGAAAGCCATATTGGTGATTAAAAGGATTTTATATATCAGTTTTCTGGGTCACCAGCTAATTATTTTTGGTGGCCTGTAATAAAACACGGCACCATAGGCAGAGAGAGGTTGTAATCACATAATATATGGAAACATGCATTTACATTTATTTGGGATGGGTTGTGTATGCCAGCTTGTTGAATAGCCTTTGAGGTATGCGTATCCTAGGTTGGAGACAACGGAAGAGCTGCTCTGTGTACTTGGTTGAGTTCATGGAGTTATTGGAGTGAGTTTTGAGGTCTGGCACTCTCTCTCTAGAGCTAAGCCCAAGGGAACCAGCTGTCACCTGTGATGGAAAGGTTCTGCCAAGGCACTGGGGATCAGATTGCTATTATAATTCATTTTAATGCATTCTGCACGTACTAATCATTTATTGGAACAGGATCTTCTGTAATAGGGACATGACTGGGAAGAGACAGAGGCGATTGATCATCCTTGTGAGGAAAGGATAGTTAAAAAAACCCAAATAAATAGAAAAGAAACCTTCTGTACAAGGGGCAGGTGTGCACACATGCACGAGGGACTGGATACAGAGAAAAACTAAACTCAAAGCTGGAGTAGAAATCTCCACAGTAAAAGTAAAACCTTTTGTGCAAGGGGCAGGTGTGTGCATGAAGGGTTAGGTTAGGGCTGTGGCCCTAAAAAAAAAAAACCCCAAACCCCAACCCCCTAACTCAATACTTAAATTGGAATTTCTGCATTTCTGAAACTCTTTAAAGCAAAAAAAACCCAGAGACATTTCAGGCTCAGACTTCTGCTTTGTAGATTGTGTGTTTTAGTCTGTTTCTCTGATTGCATCTAGAAGCAGCAAAGGGCAAAGGCAGATGATGGCAGTGCATGAGGGTTTGTAGGGAGGTGCTGTGCAGAGCAGGGCTGTGTGTATTCACAAATAATTCACAGGTTACTCCTATAGTCTACAGAGCCTCCTGTGGTCCTCTGCAAGGTAACACAACCACAGCCTGTGTTATGGTGCAGCAGCCCACTGCTGATCTCCGTTGTTCTGCCTGTTAAGCAAAGGGCAAATCACAGCTGGCAAACAGCACAATACAGTGAGCACTGGGCACATCATTGCCACCATCAGGGCAGGAGCTGAGCTGGGATCAGATACAAGTGACCTGATGCTCAAATCACTCCTCAACAATGTTTGCAGAACCACTTTGGAGAGTCTGAGCTACTGTGATAAGTAGGTTTCTGTAATGTTTCTTGGACCTTTTGGCTACACCTTTTTAAGTGGCAAATAATTAACCCCTAAGTGCCCATATAGAGGTACATATTGCACTCCAATGAGTAAAGGTTCAAGGCCTTTGCCACTACATTTCTATGCTTCTCATGCAGTATATCTAAATAGGAGCTCTTCTGCCCCCAAAATGACTTTTAAAAAAATTTATATAAGTTCTTAAAGTGTTTCCTAGCAGCATAGCTAAGGAGAAATTTAGTTTTAAACACAGGCTGAAGAGGTTAAAAGGGGAATGGCAGTTGCATGAATAATGGGTTATGAGTCAGAGGCTGAACTTGACAATCTGCTTGTTGCCACCAAGTCAGAGGGCATTTGTGTGACAGTTTGAGGGTAAAGAAATAAAAAAACAACTGGTAGAAGGCTGTATCAGGGCTTTCTGACCAAAGATTAAGAAGGGGAGAAATTAAGTAATAATAGTGCAAATGGAGAAAGTGTGTGGATACGCTTGAATTACCCACACAGATGTAATGCATCAGGTTTACCCCTCTGAAGTTCAAAGGAAAAACAATATAAGAGTCTGACTGCTAGAAGGTCTGTCCTGACTGATGCTAAGTCTTTCTTCCAAGGATCCTTGGCTGGATTTGCTTTGAACAATTTGGGGCTAAGAGAGAGGCAGATAACACTTCTGCAATCTGCTCTTGGAACAGGCTGGAACAGCAGAATTGCTTCCCTTTCGGTCACTTTGTTCAGTTTCTCTCTTTTGAGATTTTTTTTTCTTGTTACTGGATTGGTAATTGCAGGAAGTTTTGCACATAATCAGCAGCAGAAAGGGTGTGGTCCTGTTTCAGTGTCTGAGTGCTTAAAGACATAGTTGTTAAAATTGTCAAGGAGGGTAAGAACCAAAAAGAAAGAGCTTGTGAGACGACTTAGACAATGCCTCGTGGTAAAGGCAGTGCATGGGAAGAGAGGGATCTCATGGCTCTCCAGGAAAAGGACTTCCGCCTCTAACACAGGTGATATAGCTCTGAGTAATAAAGTCACAACTATATCTAAAGGAATATGTTTTGCATAAGCATCTCTGTTCTATAGCATTAGTAGAGATAGTGAAAAGATATTTGAATGTCTGCTGTGTAGAGTTCACTTTCTGGACACATATGAAATGTTCTCTGGACAGAGCTTCTGCCTGGTATGTTTTAGGTAGCATATGCAAGGAAGGAGAGGATCCCCAAAACCATTCTGTATCTGATTTAGAACAAGAGGTCAGGACCACAATATGGCCTCCAGTACTCCTTGTCACTGAAATCCTTTCACTTCACGCCTTATTGCATAAGTTCAATATACTTTCCAGCAAAAGCTCTCCCGGGCACTTAGCTCTTTAAACTCCCTACTCAGCAGGTGGCTTATTTAAATGTGGCTGTCAGGTTGGCCAGGGGCCAAAAGCGAATGGCTCAATGCATGAACCACAGTGTTTGGGTTCAATTCTGCTCACATTTCTGCCAGCAAAATCCTCCTGGCTCCAGTGGGGTTGTGTGGGGTACAAGTGAGTGCAATATAAGGCTGTCTGCTCAACTCTTTGTCAAATAAATCTATGGTCAGTCATTTGCATGATGTCAGCTAAACATTTGCTTGGTGCTTTCGTGTGTGTGAGCCAAGGAGGAATTCTGGATTGTTTGAAATGAAAACCATCTTTGTCAACTCTCACTTAACCACTAAGCATTTCTTCTATAGCGTGTGAGTAACTTAATTTGCAAGCCACAGCCTCGAAGAGGAAATGTAACGTTTCTCTAAACATTCAGTAAACATGGGGATATTGGCTACTTCATTGGTTCTTCAAAATTCAGGTCTTACAGCTCAACAAGCGAGGTGGACGGAGGAGGGAAGCACATGGTTTAAATTAACTATATGGAAAATAACTGCTGAATGATAAAAATATATTTTCAAAGTAAGCAAACCTGTTTTCCCTATGCCTCTTCATTAAATTTGTCAGGAAAAGGCCTTTACAACTAGGTGGTAATTAGAGAGGAAAAAGCGGTGCTGGCAGAGCAGTCAATCTATCACATCCTCTAAAGCCTAAATGTTACCAGCAATTAAACAAGTTAGCAGGGGAAAAACTTGACAAGCAAGTTTTATCACAGGATCATTTTGGTGGCAAAGTATGTGGGGCACTCTCATTAGGTTACTTCGTGGAACCCCAAAGATTTAAACCCCAAAGCCAGGAATACATGTTCAAACCAAAGCGACTATTTGCTTTCCCAGACTACCCAGGCACAGGGAAGATTAGAATGCTAAAAATAAACCAACCTTTTCCACCTCCTCCTTCCTCACCCCTCCAAAGTCAAATCTGTCCAGGTTGACTGCTCCATTAAATTCAAGAACAAAAAGTTATAAATTGAAGGTAGGGAGAGCAGTGCCTTTTCTTAAAGTGATGTTTCCTCACCTTAATGGATTTAGCTATGGCAGGGAGTCAGAGAGGAGCTGTCTTAACTAAATCTTTGACTGATTATGCATTTTTTTTTCTATTCATACAAGATAGATTCATCATTCCAATTTGTCAAGCTGGCGAAGTTCCAATTAATTACACCAGGAAAAGCTCAAGCTGCATTAGGCCTCTGTCAGGCCTAATCTAGTGCCTCATTTACTGGAGCCCCAAATGAAGAGATATCAGAGGTGTTGTTCCTCTTGGTACTTAATTTGATGAATGCCCTAGCAGCACGATTGGTGGCAGAGGTGTATATGTGTGTGTCTCTTCATCAGCCACCACTGCTGAAGTCGTCATGCTTTCTCTACTAATTTGAGGGCTCATCTGTATACTGGATGTTTTTTTGGAAGGCCTATTCTTCATAGATATGCCAAAAGGTTTCTTCTGTGCCTGTGTGTCTGGGGGTGTTTCCAGATACACTGGACCTGATCCTTATCTCAGTGATGTGATGAGACAAGATTCAAGACCTTGTATATAAATGCAAAGCAATAGGAGTTAGACTGGATGTTATAAAGAGGTTGTAAATTTTGACACCCTCACTGCTGGGTGTTTGCCTCTGAAGATTTGATCGTTGCTTCACGTAGTACTCCTAAGTGTGGGTTACCATCCATATCCACTGCAAAGAGGTGCTCAAAATGCTTGAATAACTTGAACAATGTGTTTGCTATATGGGTTTGAATCTTTGCTGCAAATACATAAATGCTGTATCAGTGCAGTGAACGATGCAGTATCCGTGCAGGTAGAGGCAGAGTTTGTGACACCGTACAGCTGGGCTGCTATTGAATGTATACATCCCAGGCTAACTTTTAAATATTTTACAGCAAAGGAACTATGGACCGAGAACATAAGTTTCTTTTCTGCAGCACTTTACGTACGAATTATTCAGCATAAGGTGCCAGAGTGCCAATATGTTTAGCTTACTTTTGGCTTTTAACCACTGCTGTGATTAAAGATGTAAGTGCAGCTATGCTGTCATTCTGCACATAGGTTTAGGTGTCTCAGAAAAGATGCAGCATTAGCCAAGAGTAAAGTAGCTGTGTACTTTGGCTGAGAATAATACTAAAAGTCATCATCTGCCAGCAGTTACCATGCTGGGATTCTGAGTTTATTTTCCACCAACTGTATTTGAGGGACTGGTGTGTGCAATGATGATTTTTAACGGCAGCTATCAGGCATGCATATGGTGCTCAGTGGGAGACCATATTCAGAACAACCAAGGAGAGAATTGATGCATTGATGGCTGTAGTGTGACAACTCCTCTGTAGACAATTTGGACCTCAACTGGTGCTCACTTTTGGAAGGGAGGCCTTTATCCTAAGAGGTTGCTAATCCATCAAAGTTGCATCTGCTGTTAGCTTGTCAAAATGAAGTAAGCCAAGTTGTGTCGAAACAGGGCTAGCACCCTAAATGTTCTGTTAGGTGAGATCTTGTAAGTGTTCCTGTTTTGTTTCAGAGCAAAATCCAGTAAGGACATATAAATCACTATGGAAAACAGTGGAGGTGGGCTGCACTCTTTACACTCTGCACAAGAAGGTTTTTACTGGACGTATGCATCTGAGGTTGGTTCTTGAATGTTCCGCTTAAGAAGTCACTGTGGACCAAAACCATATGTTCCATTTCTGCAGTACCTTCTGTATAAATTATTCAGCATAAGGTGCCAGAATGCCAATATGTTTAGCTTACTTCTGCTTTTTAGCCTTATGTTTTATGTTGAACAGGTTGTTAAAGCTCACCTGTTGAACTCAAAATAACTGAAAGTGTTCATATAGTCAGGGCCAGGCAGCAGTGGATTATGTGAGCTCTTGTAGTTTCCATGTCTCTAGACTGGCCCCCTGGTTATTGTATTTGTACCCACATGCTGTAGACTTGAGCTTGCACCCAACAGTTCCTTTATGTTTGCTGGTATTTGTCTTTAGTTTACAAGCCTACTAGGGTATTTTATAAGTTGTTTCAATGTACATTACTGCCAGGAGGCAGCTGAGGCTGTCCAAAGCTGTAAATGACAGTACTCCTGCTCTAGGAAGAGATCCTCTTGGCTGGTCCATTTTCATATGCACCACCAACATGGTCTTGGAATGAGCCCTATCCTTTAGAGAAATGAGAAATGTTTGTTTGTCCTTCTGTTGAGGAGACACAAATTTGAAGGCTCAATGGATGTGTCCATGGGCTGGCTGTTTCTCTAGTCATGTACTGGTTTACCTAGAGGCTTAGCAGAAACATGCCCCAGTGCTGTATTGGACTTGACCTGTTACAAATGCAAACTAACTGCCACAAAAGGGCACATACTAGCATAGGAACATGTTCGCTTGTGTTTCGGGCACCAAGATGAGGTTTGTTTACTCCTTAAATCTCACTTAATCTTTCCAAACATGGCCTACAGACTGTGATGATCACACCCAGTGGCTGAAAGACTGATGACTCCCAAGTCTTTTAAACAGGATGCAAATGTTCTCTTATGGACAAAAGTAGTTCTGAAAAGACTATAATCCCTCAGAAATTTCTGCAAGGCTAAGACTCAGAAAACTAGAGCTGTTCTTCCTTGTGTTCTTGGTGAATTTTCATCCACATTCAATGCGAAATTCAAGCTGCAGTAGCTTAGGTCATCACAATAGCATCTATCTCTGAGGAATGACTGTAGATGATAAGTTACTACCTTTAAATAAAGGGTAATTAATGCTTTCCCTTCTAACTTTAATGAAAGGGTTTCCTGGTGGAGGGGGACAAAGAATGTATTTTATCAGTAATGCCCCTTTGGGAGGTATTGGCAGAAAGTCTGCGGTTAATAATTTGGAGTAACAAATAAATGTGGGCAACTTGTGATATATGTGTGGAAAAAGAACTGTCAGATTATTCATTATGACTTATTCTGCCAGTTCTAATAATAACCCAGCTGTTGAGGAGGAAAAGAAAGCTAGATCTGTCAGTGCAGACAGATCCTTCTGCTGTAATTCTATCTCTTTCAAAGAGAAAAATATAAACTTCCTCTGAGAACAGAAAATTAGATAAGACAAGAAGAAGAATGGGATCCCTGCTCCAAATCTGTTTTTTTTTTTGGTTTTTTTTTTTGTTGTTTTTGGCTTAATGTAGACTAATGGATAACAAAAGATGGTTGATTAACGAATGACCAGCACACCAACCAGCTGAGAAAACACATTTTGGCAGTCAGCATTTGCAAAATCCGTAGGTTAAACACAAGTTCAACCTCTGTCACTGCTCTCAGTATAATCAGCTGCTCTTATCCAGGTAGAAGTGTTTTTATGAGGAAAGGCCAGACTCTGTGTTTGATTATATTATATATATATAAACATATATATATCATAAACAATAGATATATATCCTTGTGTGTGTCCATATACACCCATCACTGACTATGTCTTTAAAGAGATTTTGGTAGACTTATATTTCAATGTTACACTTGAAGAAACTTGATTGAGTGGCAAACCAGTGTCTGACAACAAGGAAGCATCTCTCAAACTCAGGAGATGTTGGTCCAGTTCCTGGCAACCCCCAAGTTGCCATCTAACTGCAGACAGGTTCATGCTCTTTCCTTGGGATTTTTCTTTCCTCAAAGGTGGTGGTGAAACATTGTCTATCAGTAGTTATAAGCTGCTTTCCTACCTTTTTGATACAGACAAATGTAGCTGGTGTTCTTTCTGAGAGGGTGGTGTAATTCATACCTTTGTATCCACCTTAGTATTATTTGTGAGGAATGTCCACCAAAGCTGAAATTGAGCAGGGTCCTATCATTTCTGGATATGGCAACTTGGTCCCAAACTCTCTCAAAGAACCAAAGGTTCCACTCAGCTTTGAAGATAGATAGTACAGCCTGAGCCAAAGCAGTTAAACTGAAACCACGTGAGTTGTAAGAAAATAATGAGAAGATTTCTGTAGGGCTTTGTCATGTTTTAATATATTGCTTTTAAATAAGTGGAGGGGGTGGGGGGGCAAGAAATCTCTGCCATGTGACTCTTGGTCAGGTTTAACACTCTCATGTCAAAAGGTCTGAAAATATGAATACTTCTTTGCTGATGAACCTTTTTCTACAACATTAATAAACTCACCTGGCAGCCTGTATGTCATCCCTGCTTTGTGTCTCGCACACTGTGTTCACGACTGATTAAAACGTGAGCTGTCCAGGGCAGGACCTGTGCATTCAGTGCTGGCTTGCTTACTGCTGCTATTATAAATAATTAAGATAATTGCCCAATATGTTTATGACAACTGACTGCTTTGGGCTGGCTTCTCTGAGGACTCCTGTCATCAATGAAAACTCTGCAAATGAAAGGGTTTGCAGGCTCTGGCGCCAGAGATGAATTACCTGGAAGCGTTCAGAGCTATAAACAATGCACTTTGCATCTGCCTCTCCGCACTGATCAGAAACTGTCATTTTATAGTGCGGGTAAATGGGTGAGAGACATCGACAGCATGAGTGAGGCAGAGGCATTGTTGTGATGCCAAATCCCAGAATATTAAGAATTTGCCAAAGGCGTTTCAGAGATAGGTTTCCTATCTTCATCAATAATTTAAAACATTCCCAACT
The DNA here is from genome assembly GCA_013396835.1 of Psilopogon haemacephalus. Taxonomy (NCBI): domain Eukaryota; kingdom Metazoa; phylum Chordata; class Aves; order Piciformes; family Megalaimidae; genus Psilopogon; species Psilopogon haemacephalus. The sequence continues at coordinate 785,938 of VWZI01021435.1, read as the reverse complement.
CTCCTCTGAGTAGCTCAAAATAAGAGCTGAAGGCACGGATGTCAGAAGGCAGAGTGACTCCCAATTAGTCAGGTAGAGTGCTTTCTTGTTGACTCAGCCAGGGCAAGGGTGGCTATAAAACCCAGGCTTAAGTCCTTATAGATTCCTTAATAGTTTTTCTTCCTTAAATCTGTGGTAATTTGTAAGAGATGAGTGGGCAGTCCAGTCGCTAATCCACTGAGGTGCTCATTAGTGCCACTGAAAAAACACATGGGTGATTGTGTAAGCTGGTGGATGCAGTTGCTAACAGAAAACAGGTTGGAGAATCAGCACCATATTGCAAGTGAGCGAGACCTGGAAAGAAGCAGCAGCTTTTAAATGCTGCTGGAAACCATGGCATGACTTGAGGGCATCATCAGCCAAGGAGAGTCTGTAGTGATGCCTTCTAAATTGGGACTTCTTATTTTGCAAACATTGCCATATATAGATGGGGGTTGGAGAAGTGATGATATTTTGTTCATCACACGCATGGCTCTTATTAGAACATTTTGGTGTCATGCAGAAAATTGCTTGTGGGCCCCTGAAACTGGGTCACACGTATGAGTTACCCTGAATCAGCCAATTTGCAGCAAGTCTCTGGCTGCATCTATCTGGATGTGTCATAAAGCTCTTGAGTGTGCTATCTATTTTTGATCATGTTAAACATGTTTGTTTACCACACACCTTATTGTGCATTAAACTCATCCAAATGGCAGGCAATTTTCTAGTGCTTAGACCACTATTTGACCCAGCTGCCATGGAAAAGGCTATATTAAGTCCAGCTGATCATGGCTGTCTCTATAGTGGAACAGGAAATTAGTCTATAGCTGTGACTCTGTCAGCTCTTCTACACATTTCACACCACTAATTTCCTATGATGTGCAGATTTTTCTACCTTTTTTTTTTGTGTGTGTATGTTCAAGATTATTTTTATGTTGGAATCCCTGATGGAATATTCAAATCTTAAGCAAAGCACCAACTACATTTGGCTTTTAATTTTTTTTTTTCTTTTCTTTCTCCTGACACCTCTTACTGCACCTGTTCATGCCTCAGTGCTTTAAATTCCATGTGATTCCACTCAAAGCATGCTGGTTTCTTGTGCTTGTTTTGAAACTGTGTTTTGCTGCTCACTTCAGTGTTTTAATCATGGCTTTGCAGTGTTCAGCTGTAAAAACATGGACTTTTCAAAGCTGTCTCTTGTACTGTTGAGATCAGATTTGAAGAGATGCTTTCTAAGAAAAAGTTGCAAGTGTCTTAAGATGACAATTCTAGAGATTAGAAGAGCTCTGGCAAACTGCAGTTTGAGAGAGGATGGGATTGCAGTGAAATTTATTTCTCCCTGTAGGCTTGTGTTCCTGCAGACTTCAGTCATACAGAGTTGCAGATGTTGTTTTCCAGGCCTCAACTCCTGGCTGCTTCTTATATCTATACAACTTTAGGAAGTGATCTTCAGCTCTGCAGTTCAGATTTTCCAGGGAAGGAGCACTTTTATCTATGGTGCAAGCTGTGATACAATGTCTAACATGTAGCTTAAGTCATCCAGATCCAGATCTTGTCACTATTTTGTTAATATGACAGAACTGAGTCAGCTGCAGAATATGGTTTGATGTTCAGTCCCCTTCGTCCTGCATCCTTAAACTCCTTTGAAACTGTGATCATTTGGAGTTCCAACTTCTCATCTAAATTGAGAGTCTAAGGCAACTTGCCCCTGTTCTTCCCTGCTGTAGAGTTCCCATTGCCTGTGCTTTATCTTTGGGTTTTACTGATCAGGTGGCTAGAGATCTAGTAATATGCCACTGGCCTGTGGCTTAATGCAGGAATTACTGGAAACAGCAGTCTTGGAGTGCTTTTTATGAGGATAACAAGGCTTTTGCAGACATAAAAAGCAGGAGAAATGCTTATCAGTTATGGGGAAGGTGAAAGGCTTAGAAAACTGATTAGTGTAGCAGTGTGGTCAGATTGAAATGAAAGCTCAGTGGCATAATCGTTAATTGGGTGCTTACTTACCTACTAATTTGAGCTTGGATGTCAGCAGTACTGCACTTCATCTCAAACCAGAGGTCAGGTTTTAATGCTACATCATAAATTACGTAAAGGCACAACACTAACAATTAGATAATTATGGAGACCCATGCTGTTGCAATTTAACTGGGCAAGTTCAGGGCAATCATGACAGGAATAGTGCTTAACCCTGAATCTGCTGCCTTTCTTTCAATCTGACAGCCAAATATATGTAGCCAAGGAGGTACCCAGCTGTCTGGCAGCCCACAGGTTAAAAGCATCTTCTCCTATTAGTCAGATTCATCAGATAGCCTGGGTGAACTCGGAGGCAATATTGCAAAAATGTTAATTATGGTTCAGAAAGAAAAGCCTGCATTTCAATCTACAGGAGATTCTGGGCAGGGCACAACAGTCAGAACAGTTTTTGTGTGCAAGGCACCATTGTGGGTTATTCATTTGGTTCTAGGCCAAACCTATGTATGTGTTTGGTTTATTTACTTTCTGAATGTAGTGGGTTTGCAGTGACCTGCCCCCCCACCTTTTGAAACCCCGGCTAAAACTCAGGAAAACACACTGGAAGTTAATAAATGAAGCTTTATATTTACAGCAATGCAAATATACAAGCAAATATTTACAAGATATAACAAATATTTAGCTTCTGTATAAAGCTTCATTTATTAACTTCCAGTGTGTTTTCCTGAGTTTTAGCCGGGGTTTCAAAAGGTGGGGGGGCAGGTCACTGCAAACCCACTACACTAAAATAAACCACTAAGCCAAAAGAAAAAGTTCTCTGCGGGGATCTCTTTGCATGCATCTATGCTGCACAGGACAGACCCACAAAACCTCACATTTTGAGTCATTCAGTTGCCTGCAGCCTTGTGCTTCTATCTGCCCTGCTGGCAGGGCTGCTTTCTGGGTCAGAAGTAGCATTTTAAAGCAGAGATAAGGCCACTGAAGAGAGTGCCTTGTCCCCAGCTGTGTTTCTGCTACACCCATGCTAAAAGGCGCATTGCCCAGCTGCAGCCTTTGGAGGTTCCTGCCTGTCAGTCCCAAGTGCACTCAGTGTGGCTCCTCTTGATACCCATGATGGCTTTAATGGGGAGAGTTCAATCAATGCTGGACATTTGAAAATGCACTCCACGGAAGAGATATTGCAGATCAGGGTGGAAAACATCAGTCGGATGGATTGGAAAGTGATTGACAGTGGGATGAAATTAATAACGCGCGGATCTTGGGTTGTTCAGCTGCATGGCTTCAGACATGGGCAACGTCCCCTCAGCTGGAGATACGTAATGAACAGTGATTTCCATGGGGTGTTGGAAGCCTACAGGCTTTATTGCATTTAGGCCTAGCACTTTCTTTTTTTTTTTGTCCTGCTCTGCTTTTATTTTTGCTCCAAGTCCTTTTGGCAACCAGGTAGATTACTCACCCCGCAGTATTTTATTACCTCTGCAAACACTGAGGTTTTGTTCCTGCTTTGGGTGGGACTGAATAAACTCTGTGCACAGAAGATAAAAAAAAACAAAAACCCGCCCACTGCTGGTGTTGACATTTTATATAATTCAGGAGAAAAATGATCTTTTGAGGAAGTATCACCTCTTAATCATAATGGTATCTTAGTGTCCTGTGCAATGATGTCATACTCCAACATTTTCACTTCTGAGTTCAGGGTCAGTGTGTGTTAGATTGCATTGGATACAGCAATTTCTTGCTTCAGCCTTAGTAGGTAAAATTCCTTCAGGTGCTAAGTTTGTTATAGAAGTACCAGGAAACCCTTAGCTGTGGGGCATTGCTTTGAAAAATGATCTTATAACCTTTATATATCTGCTGCAATATAACATGGTCAGGTAATGACACATCCAGTTACCTATTATTAAGGGTTGAGTTATGGTATACTTTTTGTTTTAATTAGTCTGCAATAAACAAAAACTCAGGGGCTGTTCTGCTCCAGTAGTTCTCATTTTTCCTGCAGCCTTCCCTGCCCTTATGGGTTTATTAGTGTAGAAAAAGTGACATGTACTTGCAATGTCTAGACCAAGCAGGATGCTGTAGACTAGTCTGAGCCAAATGTCCATGTTACAGTGCTGGGGTGCTCTGGATAGGTCTACGGGGTGTTTCATTTGGCAGCTGGAGGCTATCCCCATGTCCAAATTCACTAACAACCTTACAGGTCAGGCTGCAAACAGAGCCTGAGCCAGGCTGTTCCTTTTCGGGGTACTCTACAAAGAGGAGATGGACCTGTTTATTCAGGCTGCTTGAGGACTAGATGCTTTTGTATATATATTTTATATATATATATATATATTTTTTTTTTTTTTTCCTATTGGTACTTGTTAAGTGGGAAAACAAAGCTGAACCTTACCATAGACTGGCAGTGTGATTCTGGAAAGCCACACATCAATTACTGGGCTCAGTTCAGCACTGACTGGGAGGAATTTTCTGGTGTTTATAAAGAGATAGTCTGGAGCTGAGGTATCAGCACTCCCTTCAAGTAGTAAATTCAATTCCATTCTTTGGCTGCAGTCTGAGGGAGATCTAGGGCAACAGGTGTTGAGCATGGCCTAGGGCTGCACAAGGTTGTGCTGGGTCTGAATCAGGCTCTTAAAATGTCTGTAATGAGTTGGAAACAGTCTTCAGTGCAGAGAACATGCAGCAGTAGCCTAGCAGGCACATTGGTGGTTTTGTCCTCCTAGTAAATTTGACACTGCTCTGCTGCAGCATTTGTGGCTGTTTATTGCCATACGCATGGCAGGAGTCCTTTTCCAAAGGTGGGGGTGACCTGGGTCTGTGACAATCTGATCAGCATTTTAGACCCTGACATAAAAAGACCAGCAATTCCTCTTAGCAGGCCTTCCTGCAAAAACAAACAAACAAACACTTTATAAATAAACCCTCTTATGGGGGTTGGAAAAGAAAACTATATCCCTAAGATGGTGTGCATCCAGGTGCTTTCAACTCCAGGCTGAAAGGAACTGCTGTATTTACATGTGTAGCTCCAGTGCAGGTAGACCCCTATGGCTGGCAGGTTGATGATTGCCTGGACAGCCTCAGGCCACCGACAAACCACTGCCAACCCTGCCAATTTCACTGCAACCTTTGGTCTTTCTCTTAAAGCTGTAGCTGCTGGAAGGAAGAGAAGAAGCTTGAGTCACAGTTTTCATTTTAAAAAGCACAGGTTTCTAGAGCTGAGAAAGCTGAGCAACATAAAGTACGCGTGCCCTCAAGGTTCAGGAAGCAAAAGGTGAATGAAAGGCACCTGCAGTGATTTCTTTTAGAATTGTCACTTGATGGTTGCCCTACTTGTGTGGCTTCCTGACACTGGTGTCAAGACTTTTGCATCCATAGAGCTGGCAGCAGCATTCACAGAACAAAGAGCAGGAGCTGACGCTGTGGTTTGCTCAGCTGGGCATGGTCCCAGGCAAGCGTGGTGGTGAAATGCTGTGCCTGAAACATATCATATATTTGAACTATGGGTTAAAAGCTCTGCACTGATAAAGTACTTAATGCTCACTAAGTTTGGTGCTCCACAGCACTGGTGCCCATTTGTAAGCCTGATTCTGTAGCAGACATTAGAAATCCTGGCCATGCTTTAGTTATATCCCTTCCTCCCCCTACTCCCCCCAACCAGAAAATATCCACAGAAAATAAAAATATAACTTCATCAGTCTTTCTGTCCTCAAAAGCTCAGACCTCTCCCACCACAATGTCTTGAATAGTGATTACCATGGGATGTGCTGCTGGTGGATTGGGTTGAACTGAAGAACACCTGAACTGTACAGCTGGCCAAGTAAATCGCAAAATCTCTGCACACTGGGCACAAAGCTACAGGTCCAATTTGCTAAATACTTGTAAAGACCTGAAAGCTGTGGCTTGTTCAGTGCTGATCTGCTACGTCTCTGGTCTGCACTTTGGCATCGATAGTGCAGGAGATCATCAGCCCCCTGGGAGTTCAGCAGCCCCTGTGCACAAAGAAAGGAGAGAAGTATTGACAGTTTTGCTGTGAAGATTTTTGCTTGCATCAGTGGTTTGTTATTCACATGTACAGCAAGGCTCTGATATAAAGCAAGGACCATTTGGGATTTTCTCTCCAGAGAGAAGTTATATCTCCGCGGGTCTCTGGAGCTTGGTGTTTTGAAATTAGGTCACTGCATGAAGAGTAGTATTGCCAGATGGTTGATTCCTCTGTCACTGAGGAGGATTTACATGAGGTGGGAATATCCTGGTGAGACCTGCAGATGACCTGAGTAAACCCAGGGGCATGAGAGCAATTTCTCCTCTTCTTTTGCACAGGCAAAATGATTTTGGCTAGCCAGTGTAAGCTATCTCACCCCCTTCCCGTTCCAGTGAGTTTTGCCAGGGGGTCACACCCTTCCCTCAGTACTGGAGAGTCTAAACCTAAATCTTGTCCCCTGTCATAGAAAGGATGAAGGTCTTGTTTCTGCTCAGACTGGCTTTGTGTCACTGTGCTCTATTTTACAGGTTATGCCAAAATTTTACTTCTCTTTTTTTTTTTTTTTAATTTGCTCTCAGTGGCAGCACATTTCATGCCCTGTGCTGTGTGTTCTCTGCTCAATGCCAGATTCACCTATGCAGGTCTGGAGCTGTGGACTGGACCCCAAAGGAATCATGACTGCAAAAGAGCCCTGATAGGAAGTTGAGTAACTCTTGCTATAGGCCTGCATTACAACCCCTCCTACATTACAAGATCAGCTCCTGGGACTCTGCAAAGCCTCATGCAGTGTCTCAGAAGTATGTTTAAGGTCAGTGTGCTGGCCTGACTTATTTATACAGATTCTAGATACTTTAGAACAGTTGTGCACTTGACATAGAGCTCTGCTTGATCTGGATATTTTCCCTCTTTTCTTTGGACTTTGTTTACAATCAAATCTGAGACTTTAATTCCCTTTGCTTTTGAAAAGCTGAAGTCAATGGTTTTAGTGGAATCAAATTTTCTGTCTTGTGCATAAAGCAGAGACGTACCACTGCATACCAATATATGACTTAAATGCACATTGATTTTTGCCAAGTGAACTTCCAGTAAGCAAACCCCCATGACACTGCCACTTAGCCACCCAAAAAGTCCTTACAGGTGGCATACTGTGTGTGCTGAAATCCAAGCTACCTTCCAGAAACTTGGCACTATGTGACATTGTCCACAGCCATGATTGGTAATAGCAGGCTTGTTGCTGACAGTAATGTTGCTCCATATGCAAGAGAGGAAGTGGCGAATGTAAGCAGGACTTTGGTGGCAGCCAGTGGTGCCCGACTTCAGTAGCTGCATGTTCTGGAGGAATAAATTCTGTATATTGGAGGTACCGCTGCTTTTGAATCAAAAACTCCTGACTGGTCAGCCCTGGATGGGACTGGAAATGAGGCAGCTGCAGCAGCAGCAGCTGGGGCTTGATTTCAATTCTTTGTGGAAAAAAACCCCTTAAGAATTCCTATTGCATTAATATTCAGTTTTGATACAAATGGCAAAACAAGTCAGAAAATGGAATCTTTACAGCTGAGAGATTGAGTAACAAGGGAAAGAAAATGTCAATGCAAGTTAAAGCAAATTTAATAAAGCAGATAAAAACAATATACTGACACTGAAATATAATCTTAATGCTCTGACTGCTACTAACTGAAGCCAGGAAATTCTCATCTAAGTGTTCCCTCAGCCCTCTTAAATCAACTCATTTTGCTTAGGCATTGTTGCACATAAGCGCCTTTATGAGATGGCCCCAAAACACTGGATGATAATATGAACACTGGGAAGATATTTATTTCTTCAGCTGTGTGTTTGGATGGATCAGCAGTGAGTCTGTAAGCCATTGAAGACTAGCAAAACGTTAAGTATATGCTTATGCAGTCTGCAGAATCAAGGTCACTGTGCTCCAGAAGTGCAATCCATAAGATGGTACTGAAGACACAACAGTATTACCCAGGTCCATTTGTAGATACCCTAATGCTGCTATTCACTAATACTATAGAATTGATCTTCACAAAAATCTATGCATTAAGGAACCTTCATTTGCCAGATGGGAGTGTGAGGTCTTGAGAGACAAATTGATTTACTTGCACTCTCGGAAGATGAGGCGGTGCCAAGACTTAAACCTACACTCTCGGTGCTGCCCCCATTCAGTGTTTTTATCCCTGAGGTATCCCCCTTATGGACTGAAAGAAATTAAAAGGTTCAAAACTTGGGGAATCTGAAGGGTCCTGCAGGTGTAAGTCAATGTGTTTTAACTAGAAGTGAGTATTGCTGTGGGTTAAGAATTGGTTTGGGGAACTGAGCACTTCTAGACCTAGCATGGCTTGGAATCATTAGGACAAGATCTGTGTCAGGATAGAGCTGCTACACATATCTGCTTTGAAGGTAGGAGATGACTTTCAGATGGATGATGAACTTTCTAAGAAGCCTGATTTACTAAAAAATATTTTTCACCTAAAAAAATATTATCAAAGAAAATGTTTTCCTTGAAAAAGGAGATTGAAAGTGTCACTTGAGTCTTTTCTGCATCTTTCACTGGAAATACGGCCCTTAAAATATATTTGGAGTTCTGATTCTTCATTCTTATGCAACAAAAATGTCTTTCTCACATGAGTAATCCTGTGAAAGCTTTCAGAGTCTACTTAAATTGTTAGGTCTACAGGTCTTTTGGGTGAGATAATACAAGCAACAGTTTGTGCCAAGTGCTTGTGCTTTTGTTCCCTCATCTCTGAAGAGTTAGACCAACCAAATTTGAACCTTCTGATACTGTTTGCAGTTGAATAAGAAAATATTGACACCAGCCAAATATATGCCTTACTTGTTCTTCTTGCTTATGTTCAGAAAACACAACCCAAGATTTCTCTTTCATAAGCACGACAGAAGCAAACAGATTTCTTGCCCAGATTTGCCTTGCTGGTGGATTCTGTGTCCATGAAGTGTTGACCTACCTCTGCCTCTTGAGTCCTCATTGCTAGTCCTGACTGCCTCTTTATTGAAGAGCCTTCACAGTCCATATCCATCCTGCTTATCACTCTTACTCAGTATTGACAAATCTATGCCCACTTCTGACAGGCCACAACTAATTGATTCTCTACCAGCCAAGTTTTCCAGCAGACACTTCTGCAGTATCTGAGTTCCCCATGGACTCAGGGAGAGGTAGAGAATATCTTCAGAAGTAACTATTTTTTGTAATATTTAAACTGCTTCCTCTCTTGCTTTCCCACTAAAAGCCTGCTGAAGCTAGTGGAGCAGTGACATGATACTGATCAAGAATTATTTATTCTTTTACTTTTTTGCACCCCCCCCCCCNCTAATTATTACACTCAGGCTGCGAGGTCCATTGTACCGGGGCTGTAATTTTTTGCAGCCCCCAGAATATTGGCATTGTACTCTGTGCTTTGGACTCTCAGAATTTGTGATGATACAAGCATTAAACTCTGTGTGCAGGAAAATCCAGTAAACCCATATGGATATAGCTCATCCCTCCTTTTAATTCCTCACTGGTGACCCACACTATCTGTGGTTGACTGCTTTGGAAAGGCTCCAGGTGCTTCTTCTTTAGGCTGTGGTCCTCCTGATCTTTTGCATAGCCAGTGATTTAATGTGGAGATGGCTACCATATGGAAAGGATTAATCATAGAATCATAGAATGGTTTAGGTTGGAACCTCCTTAAATGCAAAGATAAATATCAGCACCTTTCTAGGCTGCAAGACAATCTTGGTTTGTTCCTGTAGTCTGAGGGTGGGAAGCTGTTTTCTTCTCTAAAATCCCATTTATTCACTGTAGTAATTCAGGACCTGACTTTTCTTATCCTTTACCTTTTCACAGCTACAGGACTACAGGGCTGGGCCAAATCACAGCATAGCCTTGGCTGTCAGTCATTTTAATAATTATTATTAACCCCCTGCTGATGCTTTTCCACATGAAAGCAAGAGTGTCTTTGGCACTTTTCTTACTTTTCTCTAAAAGATGGAGGGTGGAATAACAAAGTTCTTAATTAGCTGAGCTGGTGTTGGAAAGCTCTGTGTCAGATTTCCAGGTCAGTGTTTGATGAAGGAATGATAGGGGGAAGTGATGCATCGACATTGATTAAAGAGCAGTGATGAAGCAAGATAAAATTGACATTTAATTCTTCCCAGCTAAAGTAATGTGACTGACAATACTTAAAGGTGAACAGTCTTACTTCTTGAATCAACAATGCAACCTGCAAAGGCATCCGTCACAGCAGTCTTTTCTTAATTACTAACATCTAATTAGCCCCAAATCACTGTAGCGTACTGATTAAAATAAAAGGTGCCTGCCACTCTTTCTATTTTGGGTATGTCTGAGAAGGGCAAAAGATACGAAATTAACTGGCACTTCCAATTGTTTCATCCAGAGACCTTGCAAAGAGTCCTCAGATCTTCTCTCTATTCTCTTCCATTCTGTAAAACAGAACAGTAATCCCAGATGAGATTTTTTTTTTTTCCTGGATGTTGACCAGTGACAGCTCGCTGGAAGCACTGAGAACCCTCAAGAGGGGTGTGGGAACACTGCGAAAAGCCAGGCTACTGTCTTTCCTGCTGTTAGTAATGGGGAACAATTAATATTTTATAGGGCAAAACTTGTTGTTGTTTTGTTTTTAAATGGAGTGAATTTTTAAGCTTCTTTAAACTAGCAATTTAATGTTACCTCGCTTTAGCAAAAGACTAACTCAGCCTCCTTCCTTCAAGTTGACAAAAGGCTTTTGATGATAATTCCCACCCCTTAGGTTTTTTTTTTTTCTTCCTTGAAAGAAACAAAGGAAGTAACAAATATAAATCCCTCAATACCTTATTTTCTACAAGGGGTCTCAAGTGCAGCTGATTACTCTGTGAATATGTTCGTATTGCAGAACAGAGCATTCAGGTGATAACGCTTGAACTAGCAGCTAATGCTCATTTTCGAGCTCTGATTGAGATGAAATATTGTTTGCTGCTCCAAGGTGATGAAGACAGGAGATAAGATCCCAGAGAAGTAGCATCCTTTTATCAGTAGATGGTAGTATAACAACATGGAAGGAGTGTGGCTGCTCTAAGGTTGTCCCAAGATCTAAGCTGTTCTACTTGAATCTTAGGGGAAAAACAAGACAAAGAGAGGCAGAGCATAAGTTTAGACTCTTGTTATGTTTTACTTTTCACCAAATAGTAGTTTACAGTGGAGAGAATTAATGTATGTTTTTATTCATGATTTATGCATGGTTTATCTAGAGCAGTGTGAATAATTGATTATTTTTGTTCTCTGGCAGTGCAAAAAAAATTAAAATAAATATGTTTCTTTTGAAGCAAAATAGAAAAAAAGTTAGGAAATCAAACAGTGAAAGGGAAGGAGCAGACTCTTTTTGTGTCAAAATAAATGTTTTATTTCTCTCCAAAACAACTGTTTTGTTCCATAAATGCTTTGCTTTTGAGGATGGTTTGAATCATTTAACATAAAATTTAAGGAAATTGCCAAACAAAACAGTTGTGTTCAGTTCTGGCTTGCATATATCAAAATAGTGGGTTTTAAACATTGTTTCCGTTCCTATCTCAAAAGCAAAGAGTTTGGTGAAACTGGGACAAGCTTCTCAGAAGATGGATACTGGCAAAACTGAAATTAGTGTGCAAATGTTTTAACCAAGGCAACAGCCATTCAGGTTCTTGGTTTGGTCCTGAATTTCCAGCTCTGAAACTACAACTAAACCAAAACATACCTGCAGTGGGGCCTCGTCCTAATGTAAGCCCACACTTGCAAAGCCTTTTATTTTTATTTTAATTAAAAGCAGACTTTTCCTGTATGCGAGCTCAAGGATCCCAGGGGCTGGCTTCACAATGTAAATGCACTTAGACTAAAGAGATCTGTATCGATTTGTAGCGGTGGAGGATCTGGCCCAATAGGAACAAACTCTGCTTTAGGATGTAGTGTTGAACTTGTATGTGTTTAATTCTGTGCTCTGGAATTAAAATCAAGGATTTGATAGCAAGAAAAGAGGAAAGGAGGGATTTGCAGGGATACTGGCATCCACTGTTTTCGCTCTGTGTCTTGTTAGCAAAAGCACCATTACAGGGGTGATGTTGATGTAGATAAAGGGCTTTTTGGTTACTACTGGATTCTAATCCAAACTCCATGTACTTGGTAATGGTTGACAAATGACAGCTTTTCTTTATGAAATTCTGAGAAGGAAAAGAATCTATGAGGATTTCAGATTTCACACATATGCCCACTTGGTCTGTAGCTCATGGAAGAGTGATGCTGTTTCTCCTCTCTGTTTCCTCTCCCTCTCTCTGAAATTCTTTACCACTAAAAATGTATTTAAAATACTATCTGTTCTATGTCCATTCTAGTAAATGTACCCCTGAATTAAAATCAATGCTTCAAGATGAATGTATGAATTAGCAATAGAAGAAAATCACTAATAATGTATCCACAAGAAGGTTCGTTATCAGATGAAGCACGAGTTCCTGTGTTGTTTTATTGCATGTTTATATGCTTTTTTGCAATTTAATACAAAGTTAGGATCTTTGTGGCCTAGGGTTGGAGATCACATGAATAAGAGCCAGAAAAGACCTTTTCTTCATCATGTTTTGGGGCTGGGAAGCCACCTCAGGCCTGGGATCCATGTTGGGTGCCCTCGGTGCGGGGGTAGGGGCGGGGAGCATGACCTTCTGTTGAGGGCTGAGAATTTGTTGATGTATTAAAACTGCACTTTTAAACACTTATGCAGTGAGAGCTGTAGTTTCAGAGCAGGTGGACTGCGTTCCAGTAAGCCCAGGGCTGGAGGTGCTTTGGACAAAAGGGAGACCATGGTGGTTCTTCAGTGACAGGGTGGATCTTTGTGGTGGACCTGGACTTCCAGCCACGGGAGTGTCTGGAGGTGGAGGTGCTATCGGAGGCTGCTTTACAGTAGGAGTTTAACTTTGTCTTGCACTGGTGAACATCTCTCTGCAATACTGGTAATTATGCTCTTGGAGGCTGTGGTGGGTCAGGATGTAACAAAAAACGGTGGTTCATCCTCAGTTACTTTAGGGGCTGAGGTCAGTGTGGGTGTGCATATCTGTGTGGATATGTGTATATTTCCCCTGTTTATGTGTTTACTGTCCCTGAAAGAAATTCTGTGAGGAAAGCTCTGTACAAGCTCTTGATGCATTTGTTTCGCTCAGTCCTCCCTTGTACTGTCCTCTCACTCACTCTGCCTTTCCAGAGGCTGTGCTGAGGCTTTGCTGCCAGACACATGATGTGATTGCAGGAGCCGTGGAGAGCCGGAGGGGGAGGCAGGGGAGGTCTTTCACCAGCAGTATCTTTCTGCATGCCCAAGAGGACCTATTTTGTGTTTCGTGTAGCGTTGCTGGCCTTGGGTACAAGTCGTGTGAAGCCATTTGGCAGCGCAGCGGCTCGGTGCCGGTGGCCTGCCCGCGTCGCTCTGATCGATACACGAGAGCTGCTCAGGAAGGGCTCTGGTAACTGCTACTGAGCGAGCTTAGCACTTTAGGCTGCACATGACAGAAGCTATTAAAGCGCAGGTATATTCAGAGCATGTGGAAAGGGGGAAGGACACACGAAGGCATAAAAAATGTCATTGCTGGTACATTGGTACATGCAGTACTTTTGTGGGGTCACTCAGGCCATTTAGGTAATAGATTAACACCTCAACTGGTGCAGCCTTTCTGGCTGTGCCACAAGAACTGTTACAGGAAACTTTCCATTTAAGCATTTCCATCGAAGGGGCAGCACACCAGTGAAGAGTTTTGCTGTCATATCTGAACATCATTTAGGTAAATGATTTTCTGAATGAGTTGTCTTTATGTCTTAACTTAAAGGGAAAAAAAAAAACCAAAACAAAAAAAAAAAAAAAAAAAAACAACCCCACCCCCCACACACAAACAAAAAAAAAAAAATCCCCAAGCTGTGCAAAACTATCCTGCTAAACCATGGATGCTCCCTCTCTGGAGGTGTTCATGGCTAGGTTAGATGACGCCTTGAGTGACCTATTCTAGTGGGAATTGTTCCTCTCTATGGCAGGGGATTGGAACTAGATGATCTTTGAAGTCCCCTCCAATCTAAACCATTCTGTGACTGTGTAAACCGAAAGCATTATAAATTGTCTGGACATAGACAAGCTGACCTAGTTTATTCTGACTAGAGATACCTTTGTGTTATTGTGTGTACTGAGAGGCGAGATGATACCCCATCTGCAGCCTCATTTGGGTAGAGATGTGCCTTGTACATAAAGGAGAACCCCAAGAGATGGATGAAGTTTGTCTGTGTAGGAGCCTTCCTGGATGAGGAGATGAGCCTGTGCACAAAGAGTGGGGCAACTGGAGAAAAAGACTCAGTCATTTTAAGTGTCTTTAATTAAGATGATACTGGCATGACCATACCTGAGTGCCTGTTGTTTACATCTGCTGCTAGAAGGCCAACTACATGAACGTGGAGCATCTTGTGCTAATGGATTAAATCCAGCTTGGCAGGAATCTCACTGTTGCTTTCCAAAGCACAAGCGTGCACATCTGGGACCAACACTAACACAGCTTGGCCAACCTGTGCTAGGAAACCGCAGTGAGGTAGAAAGCAGGATGACTACTTGCGGGAGCTCAGGTGGAGGAGATGCAATAAATCTTGTTTCCTGTTCAGGTAGGGGAACCTTCAGATGACAGGATGAGTAAAACAATTCAGTGCTGCTGTCTCAATCCTATTCCAGTAAAACCAACTTCCCAGTGCTGTGAAAGATGAATTCTTCTCTGAGGAACTGAAAGGTGTATATGTCTCTGGATATGTCTGTCAGGAGATGGCCCAAGCTTTGTGCTAGAAGCTGGAGAAGGTGTTTTACAGTAGTACATGGAGCCTTTCTTATCTCTAGGGAAGCCAGGCTTTGTACACAAGGTGCCAGAGAATGGGCAGAGCAGCAACACTGTGCTGTGAATATATAAAAAGCCTGTTCCCAGCAGGGGATGGATGGTAAAGAAGGCCCTCCTGAGGCTTGGTGCCTCTGTAGGCTTGCCTGCAAAGATCAGGTTGAGAACAGATCTCCTCAGCAGGTGGACTCTGTGCTTAGATAGTTAAAGTCTTAAAACCAGCTTGCTGGTTAATTTAACAGAAGTTACTGTTTGAGTGCTGTTTAGACAGATGAGCATAGGTGTAGGCTTTTGCAGCAGAGAGACTGGGAACAATAAAAACAATTTAGAAGAATGTTGGAGAGTGGGGAGAGTAGAGGAGAGACATAGGGACCATCCACAGCCTGTGTGAAGTAGGAGGAGATTGCCCTGTTTCCAGCAAACTCACCCCAGATCAAATATCAACAGGTTTGGGGGAAATACCAGAAGAAAACACACCAGGAAGAAGTCAGTGTGGAGTGTCTGATAATTTCTGTTGATCTGGATACCTTTTTGTCCTTGATAAAGACGAGGTGTTCATACCTGGAGGCACCAGGCTGAGTCAGTTCCCAGGCCTGATGAGGTGGGATGCAGCTCTGACAGCCCATTTGCTGAGAGAGGAAGAGAGGGTTCCTGGTTTTTATTTGCACAGCTGTAGACCAGAGGTCTTCCAACAATATGGTTCTTCTTGCAGAGAGGGATGATGCTGAAACACAGGAGGGGTTTCCATTTCCTTCACTTCTGAGCTTGTGTCACTAAGGAGTTTGCACAGCTTCTCTTGTTCCACTCACTGGCTACAGTAATAAATAAGAAAAGATCGCCCAGGTGTATCTAAAGCCAAGCTTCCTTCTACAAACTGCATCTCTGATGCTGGCATCATTATTCACTCACAGAAAACTTAGACAAAAGAGAGGAGGGGTTCAAATCCAGGGCAAAACTCCTATGGTGCAGATGGATGCTGGAAAACAGGACTGACTTGCGTGTATGCTGTGTTCAATAACAGGAAGCCTGGGAGGAAAGCATTTCACAGGCTTCTCTGCCACACTGAGGGATTGACTGAGAACATAAAACTGTAGGTGTGGACAGAAATTGTTTAACATCACTTTTAAATGCAGTTAGGTTAGTAATTTTCTTTGTAATTTTCCCAGCTGTTTATGTGCAAGTCACCTCTGGAGAGCACTTTCTGCACTCTCAGAATCAGAAGTTATGTTGCTCAAGTAGCTGCATTTAACACTAAGTTTGCTTTTGCATCATAAAGGCCACCAATTTTTTTTTGTCTCATAATCACTAGAACAGAAAAATCATGGCAGGCTTATGCAATGTCTGATATTGTGTCTAATTAGCTACCATTCTTGAATCTTTGATGATTTGGCTTGCATTCTAGATAGACTCTGCTTAGAAACCTGACTGCCTGTGCTTTGAGTGCTGTTCATCAATAACCTGTAACTGAATGCACTGATAAAAAGATGAAATATCAGAAGACTTACCCTAACTGTCCCTTTCTGGAGTATTCTGTTCCCCCTTACCATATCAGTCCTTAACTCCAGGGACAGTATCTTCTCCATTTGGGGTGGGATTCCTCTTCTGGTAGACTTCTACAGCTCAAACAAATCATGAGGACTCTTCTCCTTTTCTACTCTTGTGAGAGAAAAAGGTACTTCTAAAGGGTGATTAATCTCATCCTAAAGTAGAAGTTTAAAGGAATGAGATGAATAGCATTCCAGGAGTGCTTATTTTGGTCTTGCCAACTACCTTAGATGTGGCATTCACAATGTCTAAATATAGACATGATGAATTTGATCCTTGGTGTCCTTCTGTTAGATCTGATGTAAAGACTGCTACAGTCAATGGAAATACTGTCATGTAGGTGTAGTTACTTACTGCATTGATCTCATTCCTGATCCCTTACTGTGCATTTTAATTTGAGCCAATAAATTCTCCTCTTTCAAGAGGTGGAGAGAAAACACAGTCAATTACACCATGAAAGCCACAAAGCTCTTTTAGTGATCCAAACGGACTGGGAAGTTATGTTTGAAACTGTTCACCCATTCTATTAAAAAAATACTAGGGAGCTCGCATCTCTATGAAATAATGATGGGCAGAATAAACTGTCTGAAAGTATCTTGCCTACTCCATACCATTTAATCAAGAAGCAGTGAGTGGAACTGGCCTAACATTTACAAAGGGAGAACTGACACAATGCATATTTGAACACCATGAGAAATAGCATCACCGGGGACAGAGAGTGAGTTTAGTTAATAATGAATGGCACATCCTATAAAATACCATTACACAGTGTTCAAGGCCCAAGAATGATGACATAATTATTAGGAGACTGGGAGATTAAGATATAATTTAAAAAAACATGACAGGGGAGGGTGTAATTGGGGAGACAAAATACACAGGAAGTTTGTAATTTACATGTCAAAATACCTTTTTCATGTTTTGATTGGATTGGACGCCGCCTTTCCACTTCATTTATCTTGGCTTCAATTAGAGGCAGGAGAAATGACATCTCATGTTCATATTCTTGACACACACTGCTCATAGACACTTTCTAATTCTAACAGACAGTGAGGGGAAAAGGGAAACTCGATTCTGCCTCCGTCATGGACTTCTTAGTTAACCCCTAATTTGTTTCTAAATGAGGCTGTCACTGTGGTTCAAATGAATATGCGCTTAGGAATCAGGGCGCACGTTTGGGTATTAGCTTGTAGGCAGGGCTTTGCGTGTTACGTGGCTGGTTGTACCCAAAAGCTGCTTAGCTGAGGGGGAAAGCAAAATCAAAACCAAGCAAAGAGCAGTTTACCCCCCAAAGAAGAACTTCCCTGTGTGGATGGTGCAGGCGTTTTTTATCAGAACAGCCATATTCACGGCGCGCTTGTAATCATACAGAGCCATCTCCAAAGCAGAGGATGTGAGTTGTGATTTTCCCCTTTGGCAGAATTTTTGCTCTTTTTATTTTCTGTCTGTCTCTTTTATCTGGTGTCACCATATGTTTCCCATCGAGCTCTGAAGTCTGCTTTCATTTTTTTCTGGGAACTGTGCTCTGTTTTACACCCATCCCCGCCCAAACACATACACTAGAAATGTCAAAGGTGTGGTTGAGATAAAGCCATGCATTTCATCAGGGCTGAAGTATCTGCTCACCTGAAGGCATGTATTGAAGTCTTTTCTGTCTTGGCAACTATAATTACCCTTTTAATTCTTCTTCATCTCAAAATCTGAGATTTAGATTTTTTTCCAAAGGCTGTCGATTTTGGTTTCCTTTCTCTGCCGAGAGGAGTGCACAATTTGAGGTGCTGGAATGAAGCAAAAAATTTCCCCCTCTGTAGAACTTCTGGCTTCTAAAACTAGGGACCCTTTAAAGCATCCTAAAGTGTCCAGCTGCAAATGGAGGTACTCAAAATCATCAGCCACTTGAAAACATGGGAAGCAAGTTTCAGGCTTATCAGTAAGTCTATTCATTGAATTTCCTTATAAAGCAAAATTACTCCTGGAAATGCTAATCAGGAAATATCAGAGAAATAGTAGTCCTTGAGAGGCCTCCTCTGAGAGGGTCTTTGAATCATCAGACAGAGAGAGAAATCAGAGCAGCTGTATAAGGTCTCTGCATATTCTGTGTGTCTCCTGAACTCTATCAGAATCCCCAGAAGTGGCATGAAACTGGATGAAGTGGGAAGTGCTGCTATAGTTAATGCTTTCTCATTTTTGATATTTGAGCTACCTGCAGCCATGCTGGGATCATTCACCGTAAGAAGGCTCCCTCTGTTACCAGCAGGAGCGCACTACTCCTACAGTCAGGTCTGAGTGCCTTGAAAATGCCTTCAACTGCAAGGTAAAAAAAACCCAAAAAAACCCAAAAAAATCCCTATGAGATAAATAACTGACTTCAGAAATACAGTTTGAGTCAGACCAAGCATTCAGCTATCCTGGGTTGTTGTCCAGGAGGAATATGTGACTCTAGCCACCTTCCACAGCCCTTTCCCTCCATATGCCTCCAGCATCTTGTAATCGTTGGATTAAAGATGTTAGAAGGTACATCCCTGCTTACCCCTTTGTGGACCTCTTGTCTGTGACTTTCTCTAATCCCTTTAAACTCTGCAGATATTGTCTGCCTACTCAGACTCCTGTAGCAGCAAATTCCAGAAGTTCACTAACAGTATTGCTTCACACAGTTTTGCAAACTGCTTTTCAAACATACATTGTCAAGTTTACTAGCCATAACTAGAGAGGTTGTGTTGAATGTCCTAGGAGTGAAATATTATGAAGCTTTTAAATAGTAGTTTGAGTTGAAGAAATATCCCACTCCCCTCAATCACCAGGATAATACGGCCTGATCCTCTCAGTGTGTATTTGTGTGAAATGTAAACTATGCAAATGGAACCATTACTAAACAAAATAAATAAATAAGAAATAGTAATAATAAAACAACCCTATAAATAGTAATAAAAAAACAACAAAATAACATTGGTAGCCAGGCAGAACTTTGATGTGGTAAAGGGCAATACCTCAAGTGTTTTACAATTTAACAGGCATTGATGAGTTAGGAATTTTGCCTGAACAGGATTCAGATCATTCATGATCAGGTAAACATCAGTAGAAGGAATAGGCAATAACTCATGGATTAGTCAAGGCGCCAAATATGTTTTTAACTACAGCGACCTCTGAACAGTTTCAGTCTTTCATTTTGCATTTGTGCTAACATGATACCTGGAATCACCAACGTTAGAAATTTTTCGTTCATGAGTTATTCACATGCATCCATCCCATTTCTGCTCAACTTGGGCATATACAACAAACTCTCTGAATAGGTTTGGGTTTCTTTTTCCTATATCTCATTTGATGATGCTTGAGAGATAAATGCAACCTTATGTTGTCTCTTGTAATAAGGCTTACACCCAAGGGGAGCACACACTAGTGACAGACTATCCTCAGGAATCCAAAATTTACTGTGAACTGGCAGCAACGATTATGTTTGCCACTGCATTGCATGACCCACTCTGAGCAGGAATAGACCGATCATCTGGATAAAGCCCTGGACTGGCTAAATGAAAGAGCATGCAACAGAAATTTGTGTGCTTCTGTGGCAGTATTCATCATGAACAAGGACAAAATGGAAAATACAGGCCAAGGGCCTGGACTGAAGGCTATGCTACCCCAAAGACTCAGGCTAGTGCATGCTGCATACATCATTAGGCCACTGGCAACAATGTACTGAAGCCCTGCCCAAATTTCAATTCTTACACTTCAAATAGTCTCAGCTCTCACCAGACAAATTAATATTTCATGCGCAAGTGCACGCCGTAATATTCCCAACAGTGCAATCTAATATTAACAGCTATTTCATAAACCAACAAGGCCCATTCAATTGGTGACCATTTAGGCTATAACATGCCATTAAACTGTAAAAGCAGCCATGAAAACACGATTAAGATACATGTTTGTCAGCCCATCACTACAAAAGGGAATGTAACAATGGCAATACAAAAAAGTCAGCATATAGTCCCAGCAAAAGAGTTTAGAGCAATAGAGGAAGTAGAAAAGCAAATTCCTTCTTGGGGTTGCAGTCTGGTTATTGGAGCAAAGCAGATCCAATCCCTAATAATATATATTGTTTTTAATAAACTGGAGAGAATCCATGAGAATATGCAGCACCATCTAGCTTTCAGTTACTTGTGCTTCTCTGTGGATGTGGCTGCAGAGCCCCCTCCCCTGTTTCTCAGCAAATTCCACAAGGGCTGCATGATTCATGGATATTTAACCAGGGTGGCAGTGAAGTGGGAAGGCAGCTTCACCTCTGTCTTTAGGAAGCCAATGATGTTGCACTTTACCTAATACTTCTAATGCTCATGTTCTACAAAATATACTGATAAATTGGAGAGGTTGCAGAGGATGCAGAAAAGAGATGCCTGGAGTAATACAAGAGCTAAGGAAAATGCTTTGCTGTGAGAAACTCTCAATCTTCTTAGCTTATCAAAAGGAAGATTGAGAGATGACTTGTCTTCAGTGTTAAGTGCCTCCACAGCAGGAAAACGCTAGTTTGTAAGAGGTTCTTTAATCTAGCAGTGAAGTTATAATAGGAAGCAGTGTTTGGATGCTGAAGTGAAGTGACTCAGGCGTAAGTTTATCTCAACAAGGGTATAAATAAGCAGTGGCGAGTAAAGAGTAATGGTGATTTTATTTTTGTTATCTCCATAACAAGACAAGAAGCTTTTCTGAAAAACATACTTATTCCTCGGTGTTTCTTTGGTAAGTTTGGAAGAGAGGAGCCCCATGCATTATACAGGCTTAAGTAGTCATTCTCCTATCTCTTCTTTCATTGTCCAGGCTTTCAAGTGTGTTAGACCTGAGTCAACAAAAGAATGTGGAATTTTATGTTGATGGTACTGAAACACATCCTAAAACTTTGGCCTAAGCAATTAAGATCACTTTATAATATCGTTTAGCAGTCAGTGGCATATTAAGTGTCTTCAGATGGAGTTACTTTTCATTGAAAATCATAGAATCATAGAATGGTTTAGGTTGGAAGAGGCCTCAAAGATCATCCAGTTCCAACCTCCCTGTGCCATAGGCATGGACACCTCCCGCTAGATCAGGATGTTCAAGACCTCATCCAGCCTGGCCTTGAACACCTCCAGGGAGTGAGGTGTTTGAGATTAGGTAGAATAGCAGGGTGAGATGCTGAACCAAGACCAATTGTGATGTTAAAGATGGCACGTGACTTAAAGATGCAGAAGTGCAGAGATTTGATGTTCATAAGCAGTCCTAGAAATGGGGCCTAGATCAGTCAGTTGTGGAAACAATACAGGTTGCCCCATCATCATCACACTAACTTTTGGGGGCCTTATTAGTATGGTAGGAAACAAATGCTTAGCCAACAGGACATTGCAGACATCATACTTTTTCTATGTTTTCAATGTTTTCTGAGTTTCTCAGTTTCTAAACAGGAATAACTCTTGAGTTACTTAACTGTATAAAACCACTTCTGTGTTCTTAAATTAGTGCCATTTGTTGTGCAAAGCGCAGGCATTTCATGACTTGTGCAGCATTACATCTTTCAAGTAGCTGTCTGTGGTGCTCTGGTGCTTTTGATTCCCTTGTTTTACACTTACTGAATGAGCCAGAGCAAAGATCTTGGGCGGCTTGTCTGTGCAAGCTCTTCTAATAGAGGGCAATATATCATCCACCTGATAAGCAAGAGGAAAAAGGGTTGTCTGAACTGCTCTTCAGCACTACATTACCATCTGTTGGTATGCATGACAATGAATTTTAGAGTCCTTTTCAGTAGTTTCCTTTTGGTTGTATTAGGGATTGTTTTAGAATCTCCCCTCCCCTGCTAATAAACTGAACAAGTTTAGTTGGTAGACTAATATGAAGGGCCCTAAAATTTTTCTTAAATATACTCTTAAGTAAGTGTTTTTAAATATGCAGGAGCTCAATCTGTTGTTTCCCACATGCATTGTTGAACTCAGTGATTTTGGAAGTAGGAACAACCTGTTGATAGATGACTTGCAAGTGACAGATTGTAGTCAAATGTGACCCTGTGCAGAAGTGACCAAAAGCCAGTGAAGTTTGATGTCTAATCTGAAATGACCTGTTTGTCTCATGGAAGTCTGAGAAGTTATTCAAATCAGAAAAAACAGCGCTGCAGATGGTACCAACTGTCAGTCCTTGTTGGCAATCACATTAGAGAGGGCAAGAACCTGAGCAAAGCTTTTCAGATAGACGATTGCAGCTATCTGTCTGTTTGCCTGCTTGTCTGTCGGAGCTGGTATAAAAAGTAAATCTGTTTTGTGGAAAAAAAGCCATTAAAAAAAAATGTTCAAAACATACTGGGTGCTTACTTAAAAAAAAAAAAGAAAAAAGAAGAAAGCATTTTTGAATATAAAAGTTGTATATTTCTGGCCTAGTTTTCAATTCCTCATTCCTCTTCTTTTCTCCCTGTACACTGGCCCTTTACGTGTATGATTTATTTTTTTTTCTGTCACTATTATGATTCTGGACTGAAGGATAGAAGGAATAAAAAGAGGGAAAAAATTCCATCTCTGGTTGAGTAGAACCTGATATCATCTCATAGACTTTATATCTAGGCTAAAATCTATCTTCTTAATGTATTTTATTCTACAGAGTAATGAGTATTATCTAAATTTATCTAAAACTTCTCCGAATTTATCTAAAAAGTCTGCTTATGGATAAACATTTTGTCCTTAGTTGTCTGATTGTCTATCCATGACACTTATGTAGGAAATTACTGAGGCAGCAGAAAGAACTTGGCAAGGTTCTTAGTCTTGTGTTGGTTTCTGCAGAATGAAGCTCTGTCTATTGTAAGTATATACTGCAGTTACAATGAGAAAGGAGTTGAGAGTGAGAGTCCTGTCATGTTTCTTGATGCTATGTTCTCTTCTGGAAACACCTCCTCCTTGGAGTTCTGTTGCCAGCATTTTCACGTTTTCTGGAGTGCATGTAATTTCCTTGGTGTACCTTGACACAAGCCACAGGGATAACTGAGGATCAGCTCATGAATCTTATTTGACCTGAGATCTGAAATGGTGGTCTGAGTCACTGGATGGACTGGGATGTTTGAAATATAGTCATCACACTCCACTTTCTTCAGCCTCAGACACAAAATATTAGAGTGAGTCAGAAGAGGACAAAATGTGTAGCTTTCTGTGGACCAGTCTCTCCTAGGATGAAGGAATATTATTTCTTTACATGCTGGAGCTGTAGTAGTGATGATGATAACACTGATTGGAAATGGCCTGAATTTTCATATCACTATGACAAGTAGGAAGCATGATGCCTCAGGTAAAGCAGGCAGAGTCAGATGTCTCTTCAAACCAAAGAAACTTATGGGTTATATTGTTGGCCCATAAGCTGCATGGTGAAGCAGTTGGGAGGCATCATCCTGACTGGAGACCTGGAAGCACCTCTGAGTGGCTCTGAGCCACTAGACTTAGATAGGCTTCCAGGCTGCATACAGGAAAAAACAAACTGTGAGTCTCTCCCAGGTCTTCTGTCACTACCTGTACTTTGCTTTCTACTGAACAAAAGTAATGTGGATGCAGGAGTATCCTGGTTAGGTGCCAGATCAGAGGCCTCTAGTGTGCTGCAGCAGCACTCACTGCTCAGTTTAGGGATGACCAAAAGACTTGGATCTGTCCCTTTTATGCAGGTGAATGGTCATTGGCACTTCACATCATCTCTCCTTGCTTTAAAGAGCAGGCAAAATCTTTTCCTTCTTTTAAAAAATACTTGAAAATCTCTCTCCAAAAAGTAGAGTAATAAGTAGAAGTTACTACTCAGAAAAGTATTTTCTGCTTCTGATTGGCATTGCCTGGGTTAATTCTGAGCTGTCAGTCCTTTCCTTGTGAGATGATCTCTTGCAGGCTTCCTAATACTGCTGCAGGAAAAGTGCTGTATTTTTGTACAGTATTATTATTCGCTTGGAAATAACCAACACAAAATGATTTCTTTAGGTTTTCTAGCAGGAATCCCAGTTATTCTCTTCTGCTGCATTACACAAATACGCAATATGTGATGCTACCCAGTGATGGGAGACCACAGCTTTATAAATAAATGCAAATGATAAACACAGGACATGGTCTGTAGCACTAAAAGCTATGCTTAGAAAAGTATTGGTGTTAGTAGGGGTTGATGTCTTTGTTTACATCTGTGTTGGAATTCTTAACATTGGAAATGTTGACATTTAAAAATCTGAATTTAAGAGAATCTCTACGAGAAAAGGGGGAATGATTTGTAGGGAGTTTGTTAGCTTTGGAAGTCATGTGTGAAAACTTGGCTTTGGGTTTTAAAGCCTGCCATTGTGGGGATTGTTTTTTATGGGCTAAGGAAAATATCTCCTTTTCCTGGCAGTTGAAGCTTTTCACTGTTCTTTGGTTGTGTCGCCGTGCTGAGCTACAGACCCCAGTGTGCAGTCAATTATACACTCATGCTGCCTTCAGATTCACTTACCCAGTGATGATGACTGTCTGTGAGCAAAATCCATCAGAGAGTTATTATCTCCAAAGCAAAAGCCTCAAATGTTCAGGCATCTAATCTGCCCCTGAAAATCAGTACCTGTTCTCGAAAACACAAGATCTCAAATGACTTATTATTTTGGATGCTTGAAGGCTGGAAACACTTTTGAAGGCTTGTCTGCAGCTTAACTACTCAGGGTTGTCTCAGGTCTGCTGGCCAGTATTAGATAGTGCAAGAGGTGCAATGTATTACCTGCGGTACAAAAGGTCATCTGGACTGTGTTATAATTGCATGAACCTCTTCATTGTGCACTATGATACCCACAGTAATGCCAGATAATGGTTTAGGTAGCATGCTAATTGGCTGTATAAAATGAGTGCTTTAAGCAGCGAATCTCTGGCTAGCCTGGTACTTATGACATGCACATGTTTAGCAGATGTGCTGCTTATTTCTACTAGACCTGCAAATCTAACCACATTTTTAATTCTACTGTTGGATTCCCTTTTTCTCTTTCAGGACCTGGGGTATTATTTACTTGTTCATGTCATAGTTTAAACCTAGCTACAGTGGTCCATAGTACAGGACTAAAGAGAGAGTGTATCTGCTCTTCCAGCATCATGGCAAAATCTTGGGTATTCCAAAGGCAACTTCTGTCCTGGATTAGGGTCTGAAAATGTGTGATTAAAAGTTCCTGATGAACTAATTAGTTTATAGAATCATAGAATCAACCAGGTTGGAAGAGACCTCCAAGATCATTCAGTCCAACCTATCACCCAGCCCTATCCAATCAACTAGACCATGCCCCTAGGTGCCTCATCCAGTCTTTTTCTTGAACATCTCCAGGGAGGGCAACCCCACCACCTCCCTGGCAGCCCATTGCAATGGCAAATCACTCTCTTTGTGAAGTACCATATGTTACCATACAGTATTTTTTAATCATATATGTTCATCTTAAAGATGCTTACATGCTGTAATTCTCAAGTCTTTCAAAGGTCTTGGAAGTTCATAGGTCATTGAGATCAGCAGTCATACATGAAACTTGTCTGAAATTTGGCATTGGGTTTGAGCTATTCAACCAGGCTTTAGCTATTGCCAGTTGAGAGGGAGGGAAGGGATATCTAGAAGTATGCTTAGTTGTTTAGGTTGAATCACCATAGACAAGAGGCGATTAATCTGAGTTAAAGTGAGAGGAATCTCATCTATTATGGAGAAAGGTCAACAGAACATCTTCTGCCTCCACACTCTACCAGCTAGAATGCATTTCCTAATACCTTTTAACAAACCTAATACCAAGCAGTGAGGAGTTTTCTCTCCTATGTAGAAGGAACACCACTGGAAGACTAAGCTTTGAGTGCTCTGTATTTCTGCAAAGTTGGGAAAATTTGCAAACTGTCTTTGGATGATTCAAGAAGTGGATAGGGCCCATTTTTCCTAACCCCTCAGCAATACTTACCATCTTATACTGAGAGAAGAGCCTCTCTTCATCACCCCCAGATAATCCAGTTTCTCTTGTCACAGTTGACAAGGAAAAGACTTACAAGCTTGATGACTTCTCTTCAGATGGCCACCTTCCAGAACAGCTGCTGCTTCATGAAATGACTGGGAAAAAATATGTTCACAAATACTGTTTCACTTCTCTGTCTGATCCTATTATGGAGTAACCTTTTCAGGCCAGAACATCTTAACTTGAGAATATTAGAAAAGATCTTACAAATTAGTAAGATTTACTGCACAGATAATTTTTTTTCAAGTGACAGATAAATTAATATCTTAGTGATATGAAGGCTCAGTCATTTATCTTCATCCTTAAAAATGAATTGGGATTGTGGGATACTTTGCTGTGGTCATTGTGGTGAAGGAGTATTTCATGCCTACTGTATCATCTTTGCACCAGTGCAACTGACTATACAAATGGAGCTGTATGAAAATAGCATTGCAAGGAAGCCAAAAAGAGTCAAGCTGAAGCTGTACCACTTCCCATCAGCTCAGGATTTTTAGCTGCTGGGCTGCCCATGCTGAGGTGCCTGTCTCCTTCCACATGCTGGTGCCCTTTGGAGCACTCTTTGAGACATGGTGATCAGTACAATGAACAGGGTTCTGAGAGAGCTTCCATGCAGGACTCCAAAACACCTACTGGGACTCTGTGACAATCATTTTAGAAATCGAAATGGGATGGCACAGAACAGGGACAGCTGGCAGGTTCAGCAGAATGGATCAACCACAGATTCCCCTGTTGGTGAACTTGGCCAAAAAGCTATTTCAGCAGATGTTTGTCCTTAGGCATTGAATGCTTTCTGGATGCCTCTCTCCTCTGCCTCTCAGGAGCAAATGCCAGCGCAATGGAAATTCGCATAAACTCACTGACCAGCATTAGGAAGTGTTGACCTGGTGATGAGTTTCAGCATGTGAACTGGGTTCCTTGAAAGAACAGAAGCTAATGGCCCCTCCAGAGAGTTATAATGAAGAAATTCAAAGTGTAAGGAGCATTTGTGTAGTGTTTGTCAAGGGCTGTTCAATAAAGTCTCTTTTATTTTTGAAACAATTTCATCTTTCCTGATGCCTATGATTTGAACGCTGTATTGACTCTGCTCTGTAGACTTTCAAGCAGGTATATTAAAATGCAAGAGGAACTGCATTTTGAAGGGGGGGGGGGGGGGGGGGAAAAGAAGAAAAA